>JAHHFK020003929.1:0-158718 GCA_024533555.2 Aedes koreicus | reverse complement strand
GCTGGACGAAGCCCCTCTCGAGGACTGCTGGAGGAATATCAAAGCAGCCCTCAACGACGCAGCAGAGAACGTCGTCGGGTACGTTGAGCGGAGTCGAGGGAACGACTGGTTCGACGAAGAGTGCAGGGAGGTTTTGGAGGAGAAAAACGCAGCGCGGGCAATAATGCTACAGTACGGGACCCGGCAGAACGAGGAGCGTTATAAACGGAAGCGGAAGCAGCAGACCCGCCTATTCCAGGAAAAGAAACGCCGCCTGGAAGAAGCTGAGTGCGAGGCGATGGAGCAGCTGTACCGTTCCCAAGAAACACGGAAGTTCTATCAGAAGCTCAACACGTCCCGAAAAGGCTTTGTGCCGCGAGCCGAAATTTGTAGGAATAAAGATGGGGGCATTCTGACAGACGGCCGTGAGGTGATCGAAAGGTGGAAGCAGCACTACGACGAACACCTGAATGACGCAGAGGACGCGGGCGTTGAAGTCCAAGTCGGTGGAAGAAATGACTACGTCAGCACAGCAGAGGATGGGAACGAACCAGCTCCCACGCTGAGGGAAGTTAAGGATGCTATCCAACAACTCAAGAATAACAAAGCAGCTGGCAAAGATGGCATCGGAGCTGAACTCATCAAGATGGGCCCGGAAAGGCTGGCCATCTGTCTGCATCGGCTGATAGTCCGAATCTGGGAAACAGAACAGCTACCGGAGCAGCAAGGGGTTATATTCCCTATCTACAAGAAAGGCGACAAGCTGGAGTGTGAGAACTACCGAGCGATCACAGTCCTAAACGCTGCCTACAAAGTGCTATCCCAGGTCATCTTCCGCCGGCTTTCACCAAAAGTAAATGAGTTCGTGGGAAGTCATCAGGCCGGTTTTATCCTCCAAAAATGCCGCGAATACCAGGCGGCGTACGACAGTATCGTCCGCATAGAGCTATGGAAGATTATAGACGAGAACGGCTTTCCCGGGAAGCTCACTAGACTGATTAAAGCTACGATGGACGGTGTGCGAAACTGCGTGAAGATTTCGGGCGAACATTCCAGCTCGTTTGAATCACGCCGGGGACTACGTCAAGGTGATGGACTTTCGTGCCTGTTGTTCAACATTGCGCTAGAAGGTGTCATGCGAAGAGCCGGGCTCAACAGCCGGGGTACGATTTTCACTCGATCCGGTCAGTTCGTTTGTTTTGCGGATGACATGAACATTGTCGGCAGAAGATTTGAAACGGTGGCAGAAATGTACACTCGCCTAAAACGCGAAGCTGCGAAAGTCGGACTGGAGGTGAATGTGTCGAAAACAAAGTACATGCTAGCAGGAGGTACCGAGCGCGACAGGGACCGCCTAGGCAGCAGTGCTACGATAGTCGGGGATACATTCGAGGTGGTGGAAGAATTCATCTACCTTGGATCCTTGCTTACGGCTGACAACAACAACAGCCGTGAAATCCGAAGACGCATCATCATTGGAAGTCGTGCCTACTACGGGCTCCAGAAGAACTTGCGGTCAAGAAAGATTCACCCCCGCACTAAATGTACCATGTATAAAACGCTGATAAGACCGGTTGTTCTCTACGGGCACGAGACGTGGACGATGCTCGAGGAGGACCTGCAAGCACTTGGTGTTTTCGAACGCCGGGTGCTTAGGACCATCTTTGGCGGCGTACAGGAGGATGGAGTGTGGCGGCGAAGATGGAACCACGAGCTCGCTGAACTCCACGGCGAACCCAGCATCCAGAAGGTCGCGAAGGCTGGAAGGATACGGTGGGCAGGGCATGTTGCGAGAATGCCGGACAACAACCCTGCAAAAATGGTGTTCGCCTCGAATCCGGCCGGTACAAGAAGGCGTGGGGCACAGCGAGCACGATGGGCGAACCAAGTGCAACAGGATCTGGCGAGTGTGGGTCGTCAACGAGGTTGGAGAGAGGCAGCCATAGACCGAGTATATTGGCGAAATGTTGTAGATGAAGTCATATCGTAAATACGATGTATGGCTATTTAAATAAAAATAAGATAATTTCCCATCAACATGAGAGGCTCTAGGAGTGGACAGTAATCTATTGCTAGAACTAAGTGAAATGAAGAGAAAGTATTGATAGTTCCGTTTAGCGTAACGGCAGGCTTTGAAAATTGAAAGATACAAGTTGAAAACGAGCGGAGGGCATATGAAGGAAGTATACGATCGAGCGCATAATCTTTTACCCCCTTGACTGGTAAAAGAATATGCGACCGATCGCGCTCCTATACTGCCTATTGCTTTGTTCTGGTTCTAGCGATTTGTTTGTTTCCCTCTCCCAACGCCCAACATGGGTGAGAAATTATCTCTTGCTGCTGGGTTTATTTTTGGCATGTTTGGCACCGTCGTTCCTCTCCGAGGTCTATAAGTAATAGTATGACGAGAGGAATAATTTGTGTGAAATAGCTGGAAATAGCTGGCAAAATTGAAGTTGCGCCATGGGTCAGAATTGACCCCAATATTTTAAGAACAGTCTTAAAAAGTTTTGCATATTATTACGCATCCTCGTAAAAATCACGAAAAAATGTTTTTGACAACTATTTGTCAATTTTGACGCTGACACTGACGCAGCCCACAATCGACTAATTCAAGAGAAATTTCGCGAAAACAAATTCAAGTTCAACTTGTTTTAGCATTCAGTCGTACCTATGAAAATAGGAATTTAATCCTTGATATTCAAAAAGGTTTAACAAGAGAACTGAACATTCAATTTACTAAATCGTGAATCTCAAGCTGCGGACACATCGCCACTGACGGGGTGATGTCTGCTGGTTTTGTCGGCGGAAACATCGGTACTAGCGATGACCATCATGACTGTCTGTGTACTAGAGAAGTAAAATGATGGTCAATTTCCATGCCGGTTTATTTATTCTTGGTGATATGATCGTTACACATAACACTTGTATAAGATATAAAAAAGGGGTGAGAATCGCGAGAGAAAAATATCTCTCGGTTGTAAATAATTCATGTTGATGAGAAGTTCGAGAGACCAAGGCATTCGTTCACTGGTCACTTTGGAAGTTCCCGTCGCGTACGCTCGTCGTCCATCGTGCAAGATGGGAGGAAAAGGAAAGCACCGAAAAAGAGAGAAGAAAAAGAAGTCCGAAGCGTCATCGGGTAATGAATCGCTCCAGGGGGGAAACGACCGTGAACGAAAACGACGAAACTCCATTCGCTCCAGAAGCGACCGCTCGTCACACGGATGCCACTCGATTGGTGATGCCTCCGTTCCTATTGCGCTCCGCCAAGCTGCTGGCCCGTCAAGACCCGCAGCTAACAGTACCCAAGACCAAGCTGCTGAATGAAGTCCAGTAAAAATAAAACTGCCACCGCTGCTAGTGAAAAACGTTCCGCTCAGTAAGCTCGTGAGCAATTTCGCATCGATGGGCATAGCCGCCGAGTTCAAGCTATCCCGAATCGGGATCAAAGTGACGCTCCGCACGAAAGCCGAACACGATTTGGTTAAATCGTTTTTAAAAGAAACCCTTCAAGGCTGTCATCAGAGGACTTCCGAACTTCGACCCAAAACTAATCGAAGAGGAAATCAAGGAGCGGTAAAAGCTCGCCCCAACCGATATCTTCCGGATGAAAAGGAGGAACGAGAATGTTAAAAAGTACCCGGATAGCCTTTTCCTGGTGCACTTCAAGAAAGGGACGGTGACGGTCAATGCCCTGCAAGCCATCCGATCCCTTTTCTCCATCATCGTTCGCTGGGAACCATATCGTGGCGGCCATCGTGACGTGACGCAGTGCCAGTGGTGCCTCGATTGGCGTTGCAGCAACTGTGCCCAGAACCATGAGACATCTAACTGTCCAGTGGAGGAAACCGTGGCGTACATATGCGCCAATTGTGGAGGTGACCATCAGGGTTCTGATCGGCAGTGTCCAAAACGCGAAGTTTTCAAACAAATCCGCAAGCAGGCATCGACAACCAATAAAGTGTGGCGGAAGAAGGTAGCTGCTCCGGCTTTCAAAGCGAGTGGTTTTCCGTCACTCCCTGCTGGTAGACCCAGCCAATCAACCACACGGATACAAACAGCTCCCCGCCAGGAAACTCCCGGTGCTTCCGGTGCTCCAACCCCCCCTGGATTCTGGAGACCACGAGCACAAGGCAACAATCCCGACCTGTTCTCCGCAGACGAGCTGATGGAGATCTTTGTCAACATGACCGGTGCGCTTCGCCAGTGCCGCAGCAAGCCAGAGCAGATCCAAGTGCTCGGTAAGTTTATTATTCAATATGGCGTCTAAAGCGCTAACCGTTGTCACCTGGAACGCTCGCTCTATAAGAACGAAAAAGATCGAGCTTGCCGACTTCGTCCGCAAGCAAAACATCGATGTGGGCTTTCTAACCGAGACCCACCTAAAGTCTGGCGACAGCTTCTGGTTGCCCGACTACAATATCATCCGGCTTGATCGCACCAGCTCCAGGGGTGGTGGTGTAGCGATAATCGTGAAGAAATGGATCAAGTACCATCATCGGAGGGGACCTGAACACGCGCCACGAGGCATGGATGAATTACCAACGAAATCAGAACGGTCGGCTGTTATTCGACCACTCCCAGCATGGTCTGTACACGGTGCAGTTTCCGGAAGAACCGGCATTCATCTCTCCGGCGGGAAATCCGTCCACGCTGCACTTTTTCCTGACGAACATCACATTGTCAAAGCCGGTGGCGCACAACGTGGTGGTGGCTGAAGTCGGTGTCAACGTGGTTCCTGCTCCAACCTACCAACGGAAACATTACCACCATGTGAACTGGGTACAGTTCGGCCGAATTGTAAACCGGAACATCGACGAAAATTCTCCGCTCGACTCCGTAAGTGACATCAACCGTGCACTGGAGGGACTGCAACAAGCCATAACCGTTGCTGACGAGGCGTGCGTCCGACAAGTTCCTGTGAGGGGTAAGTTTGTTGCCATTGATTCCCACACCCAACTTTTGATCCGCTTACGAAATGTTCGTAGACGCCAGTTCCAGATGACAGGTGATCTGCATAGGAAACAAGAAGTGGCCGATCTGAACCGGCAGATTGCTTCCAGAATGGAATCGCTCCGAAACGAGAGTTTCGGACGTGTCATCCAAAATTTGGATGATCGCTCGAGACCATTCTGGAGGTAGCCAAAGTCCTGAAGACGCATCCCAAACCCGTTCCTCCTCTGAAGGTTGTCGATTCTATTCTGCCAGCCCCAGCGGAGAAAGCAAATGCGATCGGTAATCATATTGCTGCATCGCATTTGCTTGGCTCAAACATTGAAGGTCAGTTTGCGCAATGCGTCATGTCGTGCCACCGGAGGATAGGATTACTATCGAACAGATTTGCTCAGCGCTGAAGAACACTAAAAACATGAAGGCTCCCGGGTTTGACGGAATCTTTAATTTGATCTTAAAGAAGCTTAACACCAAAGCCTACTTGCTCTTGAGTGCTATCTTCAACAGAACTGCACTACTTTCCAAGCATCTGGAAAGAAGCCAAAATCATTCCGATCCACAAACCCGGGAAAGATCCAACATCGCCTTCAAGCTACAGACCAATAAGCCTCCTCTCAGCGCTGAGCAAATTGTTCGAGAAGCTAATTCTTAATCGTTTGCTCAAGTGTGTCGAGGAAAATAACATTCTCCTCCCGGAACAGTTTGGGTTCAGGAAGGGGCATCCCACCACTCATCAGCTAGTTCGGGTGATGACTAACATCCGTAGTAACAAAGCTGTATCCAAGTCCACAGCCATGGCCTTGTTAGACGTCGAAAAAGCGTTTGACAATGTCTGTCACGACGGGCTTGTGTACAAGCTGTGTAACCTCAACTTCCCACCACACTTTGTGAAAATCCCTCGCAACTACCTTCAGCAAAGGTTGTTTAGGGTATCGTTGAACGGCTGTCTCTCAGAACGGTTTCCGATCCCAGCAGGAGTGCCGCAAGGTAGCCTGCTAGGCCCACTGCTGTACAGCATCTACACATCTGACATTCCTCCCCTTGGTGATGGTTGCGTGTTTTTCCTGTTCGCAGATGATACCGCAATAGCCGTCAAAGGAAGGATTCCTCGCGAAATAACGAACGAACTTCAACGATGCCTTAACACCTTTGCCGATTATGCTGGAAGCATAATAGTCTCAGTTCTATAGAGGCTAACATGTGTAACATAAGTCCTGGGAATACTTTCAGGCGTTTATTTGACAGCATTAACAAACACACAGATGTCAACCAATGTACTTGTCACGTTCATCTGTGTTCCTACTGAACTGTCAAACTCAAATTGCGCAGTAGTTTCCATTAAAAATGTCGTACAAGCTGGATTTACGAGCACAAGTCACGAACCTTTTTGGACGGCTTAGTGCAAGTTAAATTTTGAGCGTGTTCAAAGACGAGCCAATATCAAAATCAACAATATACCGTGTTTTGAAAGATTGTCGTGATGGTAAAGAACCGGAAAATAAAAAGAAAAGTGGTCGCCCAATAAAATTGAGTGCCAGAACAACGAAAAAACTGCTGTCATGCGCTGAAAACAAGGTTGGCCAATCAACACGCAAATTAGCACGAAAATTTCAGGTTTCAAACATGACAGTCCATCGGATTTTGAGAAAACATAACGTAATCTATCGGAAACGTCAGGGTGCACCAAAATATACACCGCAACAACTCGAAAAAATACCAAAATGCTGCCGTGCACTTCGTCGCGAGCATTTTGCAAATGGAAAGTGCATAATTTTGGATGATGAATCTTACTTCACGTTTTCGCACCATGAATTGAGTGGCAACGATGGTTTCTATACTGCTAACATTAAAACAACACCAGACGATGTTAAATATGCCAGCAAATCGAAATATGAGCCAAAGCTGTTAGTGTGGGCAGCCATGCCATCGAAGGGTATCTCGGCGCCTTTGATACGCCCAAACAAGGCCAAAGCTCTCAATTCTGGCGTGTATATCAGCCAATGCTTGCCGAAATTGAAGCAATTCATCAACAAATATCACGCTGACGACGAAATCATGTTTTGGCCGGATCTGGCAAGCTGTCATTACGCGAAAAAAACATTAGATTGGCTAACTGAGCAAAACATACCATTTGTACCGGAAAAGGACAATCCATCTAACGTGCCTCAGGCTCGTCCAATTGAAAGTTTTTGGAGTGTTCTCAAACGTATTGTGTACGACAATGGCTGGGAAGCTAACATTGAGCAACAATTGGTTAATTGAATCAAGCGGAAGATGAAAGAAATAGACATAGACACCGTCCAGAACCTGATTCAAAATGTTCGCCGTACACTGCGTAAAATCGAAGATAATGGTCCATTGAGCGTACTGTAAATATATTTTTCAACAATTTATTAATAGAATAAAATACCCTGAAGAGCATTTTAAAATCTGATTGTTTGATTTCAAGTACCATGCTTTTGAATTTTTCCCAGGACTTATGTTACATATGTTATTCGCTCATCGAGGCCGGTAAAGCACTCCTCGTATTTTCTCATGAAAATACAGGAGCTTCTAAGTGCTTTATCTTCGCGTTATTTTATCATCACCTTTGTATGGGTCCCATCTCATTGTTCAATTCTGGGCAATGAGAAAGCGGACTCGCTTGCAAAGGTGGGCGCTATGGAAGGCGATATTTGTGATCGACAAATCGCCTTCAACGAATTTTTTCCTATTTTTCGTCAACAGTCACCCGTCAGCTGGCAGTATAAATGGAGTAGAGGAGATTTGGGGCGATGGCAACATTCTATCATCCCAAAGGTGTCGAAGAAATCCTGGTTTAAGGGGATGGATGTGGGTCGAGACTTCATTCGTGTCATGTCTCGCCTCATGTCCAATCATTATTCTTTGAACGCTCATTTATACCGGGTTGGGCTGAGTGACAGCAATCTCTGCGAGTGTGGACAAGATTATCAGGACGCAAAAAACTCAAGCAATTATATTCCTCCACCGGCAATCACCCAAACTGAAACCTCTGCCAGCGTGTACAGTATTCATGGATGGCACAAGGGTTGAGTGGTCCGCCGAAGTAACGTATCTAGGTTTACTGTTTGACGAAAAACTTCTCTACCGATCGCATGTTGAGAGAACGTTAGTCAAGTGCTCCACCTTAGTTAGGTCGCAATATCCGCTGATTTGTCGAAGATCCCGCCTCTCAGGGGTGAACAAACTGGCAGCCTACAAACAAATAATTGCGCCTGTGATCTTTTACGCAGCTCCAGTGTGGGAACAATGTGCACAAACTCACAGGAACAAGTTGCAAGTCGCGCAGAACCGAACACTGAGGATGATACTGAACCGTCCCTTCGACACTAGGATAACCGACCTTCATCGGGAGGCGGACATCCTTAACATAGGTATGAAAATTAGTGATATTAAGCACAAATTTGTACATAAATGTAACATATCGGAACATGAGCTGATAAGCAATCTGTATATAGTAGGTTAGTTGTACATAGTAGGTTTTATATAGTAGTTTTAGGTAGTTTCTTTTTAAATTGAAAACAAACCAATCACCTTGGTGGGATAAATCGATAAACAAATCTGATAGGACTAGAAATTTTTAACTAATTATTATTTTATATGCAAAACCAAAGATGAAAAGACAAAACTGAATCACTTAAAATAAGAATTGTAACCACCAACAAACACAAAAAAAAAAAATCATTTTAAAAAACAAAGCCTTCTCTGCTTTTTTTTTTCAGAATCTCATTTGTCAATTCTAACGCTCATAGGCGTAGCCAGGATTTCAAATAGGGGCGAGTTTTTTTATAGAGAGAGAGAGAGAGAGAGAGAGAGAGAGAGAGAGAATTACATCGTCTCCAACCAGTGGTTGCACATACTGAACAATTAACATTAACGGACATACGGATACAACGTCCGGTGGACCAGTAGAGTAGGGTCATTTTCATGTTCCGACAGATGGAGCGGGAATGGAGCCCCATTTATGTGACAATACGCCTGAATGACGGGTGGATTATCTTCTCTACTCTCACCCAAAGTATTTGACAATACCCGTCCGTTTCTTGCAACAAGATTAAACAATTCTAGGCTTGTTCTGGAATAAAAAAAAAAACGATTTTAAAAACTTTAGATTTTTCCCATGTTTAAAAAAATCAAACCACATTGAATGCCAAACATTTAACGGGTCATGTTGGATTATTGTATAGAATAACCACCGAATTTGTTTGCAGTTTGTACTGAAAATGTACTTTTCATCCGCGACCCTCTCACCCAAAGCAACACAGAAGAAACACCGTTTTTTACTCACCATGCTCACACCGTTTCAATAGATTATATTTTTTTAATGGTTGTTCAAATAATAAGTGATTAGCTTTTAACAAACATACATTTTGAGTTTTTGTGGTTTATAGCTCATGGTTTGTGTCCCCTTTGCTTACCTTTAGTATAATTATTTTATCTGATATTTTCTAAAAAGGAACATCAAACATAACCTTTTAAAACGACGTAAGTCACAAATGTAAGCAAGCTGTGTTTTTTGTGCTGAATTGTTGCTACTTGCATTCTGAACACACGAGTAGTTAGTAAATAATTTAACATGGTATATGTAGCAATCATGTGTATCTGAGTAGTATGAAACCAAAACGGTGTATCATTGAATTACATTAAACTTGTTGTTCAAATTCGAGAAATACCACCATTTTGCATAGTTTTCTATTCGTGGTTATTTCAGCTGCATGAAAAAACATTCGTTTTGTTTTGTTTGCTTGTTTTTTTTAATTACATGCTGGAAAATATTATACTTACTTTTGAAAAACTTTCGAATAGATTGTTCATTAGACACTTCAACTTGATTGATACAGTTATTAGTTACAGTAGTGCAATAGATTGTAGAATACAGTAGTAAAAATTGTAAGTTACGAAAAAAGAGTTTGGTTCGAGCATCGGCTGTGAAAGGTTGTGTCGGTGCTTTATTACGCACTATTTTCCTATCGAGCATGGCGCGTTTCGTGTTGTTTCGGTTATCTATAATTCGGTGTAACGAGTGATCGAGTGAGCACAGTAAGAGAACAACAAAGCGTCTCTCAAGCGTTCATAAAATTATCCTTGTTTTCCTAACGGAAAACCACCATTACACTTTGTGAGTGGCTCCAATAGCATCCTTATTATTGGTTTAACTCAGATCAAATCGGATTTCCAACATTATAAAAAATCACCTTGTTTTTTCAGTGAAAACCACCATTACACTTTGTGTGTGGTCCCAATAGCATCCTTACTGTTGGTTTAAATCGGTTCAAATCAGAAATCGGTACTAGTATTCAAATATTTTACTAAACGAAGCGTGAATTCAGCTTATTGTTTACCAAAACGAACCCTGCTGCCACTCAATCTTGTTATCCAAAATCCCAGTGATTTCTCGTGGAAGTGCGGCGGTGGTCTCGGCTTCCAATAAAACGTCCAAATAAACGTTAACGCATTCCTACCCTTTCCTTATTTGACCTGCATTCGGGCGAGGCCAGCGCCTGTATTGCCTTAGTTTGGGATCACCAGTTTTACACATTGACCATGTTTGCATCATCTGTTGATCTTCTGAGTAATAACAGCTGAACTGGCAGTAACGGAATAACAACTTCGGGCGGTCAATCATGCTCATTATCCTGCTCATGCTCATAAAAACGGATAAATTCTTTGAATAGGATAAGACAACTGCAACTTCTCGCTTTGACTAGCTTGCTGTTCTGCTTCTCACACGCTGAATCAAACTGTAAGATATGATCAACATATATTCTCAATAATACGAAACTACAGTACCCTAAAACGGGGAAAGCGGGGTAACGGGGCGGTTTGACCCATGCCATGAATAGTTCAAATAAATATGTTTCGTTGATACCTTTTCTAACTATCAACTGTGTTTCTTAATCTAGTAGTATTTGGCTTCTGAAAGCTATAGCATAGGTTTGAATATTCAGTTTTTTGATTAACCAAGAACTGAACATTTTATTGAGCATAGCTTCTTCAACTTTCAGCTAGCGGGGAAAAAAATCAATCATTGCTTATCTAATAGCTAACATTACAGATTAAGAGATATTTCCCTAGTAGCATATTTGTTTCAAACCAGTAAAGGTGACTGCTCTGTGACTCAATTAAGTCACAATAGAGCTGCTGAAACCAGTTTTGACTGTTGTGTGCTGCTTGGAGTTTTTAGATACTTTAGGCTACATAGGTTGGGTTCTTGGTTAAAGGAAAAATATTGTAATAAAATTGTTACTCGTTACTATTTAAAAACTATTATATAATTATAACTATTTTCTCATGGATGTCAATTTTTTACGCTTTTTTGCTACAACTTGTTACAAAATCGAGGCAACTTCGCGTAGTTTGGCTTTTTCATTTAGGCAAAGGAGCAATCTGACAAACATCCCAAGCAACACAAAATTGTCATATTTGGTTACAGTGACTTGATTGTGACTTAATTGAGTAGTATTGTAGTAACATCAACTGTATTGCAACAAGGTACCTTGCAACCTTCTAGAGATAAAAAATAAATAATAATATATTGAAACAAAAAATAAAATTCTAAAAATAAAATCAAAATTTAGGGGGGGGGCCCCCCCCCCCCGCCCGCCCCCCTACCCAACCCGTCAGTGCCCCGCCCAGCCCCCCCGTTAGGCATTTACCAACGAGCACGAAAATAATACTTGCACTCCGGAGAAAACGTATTCTTCGCTCACAAGCACAGACTACTCTCTGCATTCAAAGCAAATTTCTGTCTAAGCATAATCCGACCACAACATCCCTAGTAGATCAAAAAGTACCTGAGGATTTTAAGTGAAGCAAGCTTTACCAGGGAACGTGCACTTATTTTATAGCATGATTTATGCTCCGAGATATTTATGAAAGTCTGGAAGATATCAGGATTATTAACACACTCGTGATACATCATTTAGAATGATAAAATCCTCAATAGTGTATCTTAAATGATGACTTGAATTGCAAAAATATTTCACTATGTTAGTGCAGTAAAAGCAATCAAAGCTGTATGCCTTGGGCAGGTCAAAGCCATTGCACTATGTAACTTAGTTTCATTTATCCGATTGAATGGTTGCCTAGTAATAATTGAACATACTCAAACTGGTAAGCTCCTTTCTCCTTTGAACATACCACAATATCAAACATCTGTGACATTCTTACTGCCATCAATCAAATATTTGAACGTCAGCTTTCAATCCGACATCGTCCGAGTTTACACCCCACAAATAGTGTGCTAACGTGCAGGCTCTTTTTTTTTTTTCTGGGAAGCCAATCTGAAAACAGTTTCAAGAAGCAGCAAATTGTTCTTCGTCCAAAATGCGGCCACTGAAGAGTCAAGCAAATATGGGATAAATCTCATTGAATGTTCTTCCGGAGTTGAGCCCCCCTAAAAAAGGAAAGGAATCTATTGATGGGGATTGGGGTGTTTTGATTAGAATTGTATGATGCTGGAATCGATTCCGGTTCTCCTCCCATACTCGAAGTCATTTGAGCAGATGTTGAAAAATTCATTTCTGATCATCCGGTACTGACAAATCTCTATAGAGGTACATTTAGAGACAGAATGTCACTTTGGACAGAAAACCGATGTGGTCTGCTTAATTCATCATCCTTCACTGGGACCGATTAGTGACGGATGGTCAGTGTCAGTTGGATGAATGAGGCAGGAAGCGGATAGACGCAATGTAGATGGGAGAACGTGTCAATTTTCTATGCCAGTGACAAATGGGATGACCAACTGGACCATTTCCTGACTGACTAGTACGATCGGAACAGGTGAATTTGACTTGTTGGTGATAACCCTGAGTTGAATTGTGCTTTCGAACTCGATGTTCTGTTCAGTTATTTGTGCTTCAGTTTATAAAACGATGATAGTATCACAACTCACAACCGATGAATTTTCGTTATTAAACGAATCTTAAATACCGATCGGTTCGTTAAACACCATAAACTCGCATCTCTTTCTAACACATCCAAAGTGGTCATAATCCCGGTTATAAATTGAAACATTTGCCTCAGTTGATTGCAGCAATCTAAATCACTAATCTGAGGGATAATTGCACTCTCAAAATCAAACAGCATTTCACATCCTTTCGGAAGCTTCCACGCCTTCTGCCAGCTAGATGTTTCTAAAGTTCAAACCTAACCCCTTTCCCGAAGGACCAATAGCAATTTAGATATGCTCTGCCTTTATTCCCATCATCATCATCGTCGTCGTCGTCGTCGTCGTTCAGCTGCTTTCGAATGTGAGCTTCGTTGACCTAAGTCTTATGCACGGTTGAAATTTTTTTCAAGTCGTACCTGCATTCCGTGTTGATGGGAAGTTTGGACGAGAATTTTCGACTGTGCCAAAGGGGTGAAATGGCATATCCTCGATGTGCTGTTTGATTGTTCGGTGCTCGTTAATTTTTATCGGGAATAAATTGTATGAAGAGAGCGATACTAAATGAAAAGCTAGTTGGTCTTAATGATAACAGAAAAAAAAAAAAAAACACATACACAATTTAAGGGTATCATAAACATAGATGACTAATGAATGGTTTTTCGTTCCAGGCAATCATCGTATTCTCCACCGTCTGCGTCGCAGTCAGTGCCGCTCCGGAGGATTTGAATGCCGCGTCTCTGGCGGCGGATAGTGCCAGCAAAAGGCCCGAAAAGCGAGGTATTGGACTCGGCTACGGTCTGTCCGGATTTGGGTACGACAGCAGCCATCTCGGTTACACCGGTGCAGCCGCCGGATATCATCATCCGGCTGCCGGATACGTTGCCCCCGTTGCCAGCACCACGGTCATCAAGTCCGGCTACACGTCACTTCCCGTTGCCAGTGCTGGTGAGTGCGACTTCATTTCGTTAGTCGTATTTAGTCCCTGATTGTTTCGTTCCTTACTTCCAGCATACCCCGCCTACAATTACGGCAAGTACACTGGCTTCTATCCGGGATACTCAACCGGGTACAGTGGACTCGGTTATGCTGATGTCCCGGTGGCCGCCACCGCTACCGGGTATGGAAAGATTGTCCAACCAGCTACCACGACCTACAGCAAGGTGATCCACTCGTACCCGCACTACGGATCGACCGTGGGAGCCGTTTCGCCAGCTCTGGGATACCCCGGAATCGCCGGCTATCACGGTGGATATGTGTACTGAACTGGCGCGATGTGTTAAGCGCTCGGTAACCAGATATATATATTGAAGTGCCTCAAACCTCGTACGTGGTGTTCTGTGTAGATAGGTTTCTCTCGAATTGTGCTGAATTATTTATGACTATTAGCATACGAACAATAAAGAATGCAATTGCAATTACCTAGAGTGATTACTGCCTGTGTTTTATTTGATGATTCAAAACTGTGGCTGGATGTCGATGTTTCTCTGTTTGTTGGCGAGTTAACCTATAAATTTTGAGTATTAAAATGGCTAGGTGAACAGTAGACTGACACAAATTTCGATATTTTCGCTTTACCGGTTCCAAATTTAGTATTGATAAGACCTTCAAAACATCAACTGGTAAAAACGGTCGTTGCACAAACCATTTGAGAATTATAAGGAACTAGCTGAACCTGCCTTGCTACGCTTGCAACTAAATGAATGAAAATATAATAGAACTGGCGCTTTTATGTTTCTTTAGGAATGAGTTTTGTTAAAATCTTTTCGTGTGCTAATGTGTGTAATTTCTGCAAAATTAAACGTAGGTTTGTGTTTTTAATTTTACCCTCGAATCGTTCGTTTTTCTTTCTGTGTAAAAGCATTTCATTGACAAAACATTTAACTTCAAACTACGCCGTATCCTGTCAGTTTTAACGTTATTTTCTCTTGCATAACCTTAGATTAACTTCTTGTGCATATGTAGCACTGAGAGTAACTCAAGCATCCTCAATTTTTGACTAAAAAGGGGTTCAGACAGAACATGCTGCTTTCCCCACGAAATACAAATTTTGAGTTTTAGTTGCCAGGATAATTCTCATTTTGGTTGAAATTTCTGTGAAATTCCGGTGAGGGGAGGAGTCTCAAACAACGATAGAAAAAAATGCTGCCTCCAAACCTCCCCTTTTCCAAATTTTGTTTCAGTTGCTTGATTGGTTCTCGAGTTATGCAGAAATTTGTATGTCATTTGTACGGGAGCCCTCCTCTTCCAGACGGGGAAGGAGTCTTGAATCATCACAAGATTTTTTTCCGGCCCTAAAACCCCCTACATACCAATTTTCATAACAGTAGGAAGAATTCTCATGTTTGGTTTAAACTTGTGTTTCATTTGTATGATAGCTCCCCCTCCCCCTTCCATTGAGGGTAGGGGTTTCAAACCACCGTGGAAACATTTATTTCCATAAAAACCTCCGCATGCCAAATTTGGTTCCATTTGCTAGATTACTTCTCGAGTTGTGCAGAAATGTGTGTTTCATTTGTTTGGGTGCCTTCCCCCCCCCTTCCAGGCGGGGATGGAGTCTCGAACCATCATAAGAACTTTCTTCGGCCTCAAAAACTCCTGTATACCAATTTTCATAACAGTAGGAAGAATTCTCATGTTTGGTTTAAATGTGTGTTTCATATGTATGAGACCCCCCCCCCATATCAGAAAGAGGAAGGATCTCGAACCACCGTTGAAAAATTTCTTGCCTCCAAAATTCCCACATGCCCAATTTATTTTTCCATTTGCTATCTAAGCTCTAGAGTTATGCAGAAATTACAGTTTCATTTGTATGACAGCCACCCTTCTAGGAGAGAGGAGGGGTCTCAAACCACCATAGAAACATGTTTCATTTGTACGAGAGCCTCCCTTTCTAGAGAGGGGAGGGTACGCTAGAAACATTTATTGCCTCCAAATGCTTAATTTGGTTTCCTTTGCTTGATTCGTTCTCGAGTTATGGAGAAATTTGTGCTTCAGTTGTATGGGAGCCCCCCTTTCCAGATATGGGACGGGTCTCAAATTATCATAAGAACCTTTTCCGGCCCCAAAAACTCCTGCATACACAATTTCACGCCGATCGGTTCTGCAGTTTTTGATTCTATGAGGTTCAGACAGCCAGACAGACAGACAGAAATTCATTTATAAATATACTAGCTGAACCGGGGCGAGCGCTGTTACGCTTGCAACTAAATGAATGAAAAATCAATGGAATTGACACGTTTATGGTTGTTCTGGAATGAGTTTTTTTTTCTTGACTAAGAATGGGGTTAAAACCTTTATCAGACCAGGCTTCTTGCCCGAGAAATACACATTTTGTGTTTAAGTTACCTGGATAATTCTCATGTTTGGTTGAAATTTGTGTTTCATTTTTTTGCCCGCCCCCCCCCCCCTTCCAGAAGAGGGTGAGGTCTCAAACCAACATACAATCATTGCCTTAAAAAAACCCCCACATGCCAAATTTGGTTCGATTTGCTTGATTAGTTCTCGAGTTATTAAGAAATTTGTATTTCATTAGTATGAGTGCCCCCCTTATATAGAGGATAGGGGTCTTAAACCATCATAAGAACCTTCCTCAGCCCCAAAAAAGGCCTGCATATCAATTTTCACGCCGATCGGTTCTGTAGTTTCCGAGTCTATAAGGGTCAGACAGACAGACAGACAGACAGAAATTAATTTTAATATGTGTAGAAATTTTGCCTGCAAATACCCCCATCTGCCTAATGTGGTTTCATATGCTTGATTAGTTCTCGAGTTATGCAAAAATTTGTGTTTAATTCATATGGGACCCTCCCTCTCAAAAAATGGATGGGTCTTGAACTGCCATAGAAACATTTCTTGCCTCCGAAAACCTCAACATGCCAAATTTGGTTTCATTTGCTTCATTGGCTCTCGAGTTATGCTAAAAATTGTATTATCTTTATATGGGAGTCTCACCTTCCAGAAGGCGAAAGGGTCTCAAACTACCATAGAAATATTTCTCTCGTTCAAAAACCTCCACCTGCCGCACTTAGTTTCATATGCTTGATTAGTTCTCGAATTATGCAGAAATTTGTGTTTCATTTGTATGGAAGCCCCCTTTTCAGAAAAAGGAGGGGTTTCAAGTCACCTTAGAAACATTTATTGCCTTTGAAAACCTCAAATTTGGTTTCATTTGCTTGATTAGTTCTCGAATTACGCAGAAATTTGTGTTTCATTTATATGGACCCCCCCCCCTCTTGGTGGAGGAGTCTCAAACTACTATAGAAACATTTTCTCCTCCAAAAACCTCCACTTGCCAAATTTGGTTCCATATGCTTGGGCAGTTCTCGAGTTATGCAGAAATTTGTGTTTCATTTGTATGGGAGCCTCCCTCTTACAGAGAGCAGAGGGGTTTCAAACCACCATTGAAACATTTCTTGCCTTCAAAAACCTCTACTTGCCAAATTTGGCTCCATTTACTTGATTAGTTCTCGAGTTATGCAGAAACTTGTGTTTCATTTGTATGGGAGCCCCCTCCCCGATTAGAGAGAGGTGAAGTCTCAAGCTACCCTAGAAACATTTATTGCCTACAAAATCCCCACATGCCAAATTTGGTTACATTTGCTGTATTAGTTCTCGAGTTATGCAGAAATTTCAATTTCTGTTGAGAGCCCCCCCTTCTAGGAGGGGTCTCGAATCACAAAAGAAACATTTCTTGCTTCCAGAAAACTCCACGTGTTCAATTTGGATCCGTTTGCTTGATTAGTTCTTGAGTTATGCAGAAACTTCTGTTTCATTTATATGGGAGCCTCCCATTTCAGAGAGGGGAGGGGTCGCAAATTACCATAGAAACATTTTTTGCTTCTAAAAACTTTCATATGTTAAATTTGGTTTCTTTTACTTGATTGGTTCTCGAGTTATGTAGAAATATGTGTTTTATTTGTATGGAAGCCCTCTCTTTCAGAGAAGGGAGGGGTCTCTTACTATCATTAGAACCTTTTCCGGCCCCAGCAATCCCTGCATACAAAATTTCACGCCGATTGGTTCAGTAGTGTCCGAGTATATAAGGTTCAGACGGACAGACAGACAGAAATACATTTTTATATATATAGATAGATTTACAATGGGCAAAAATGCACCGATTTTGGAAGGCGATAAGATAAACAACAAAAGATAATTCAATACAACACTTTTTACTTAAATCCTACGGATTCAACACCCGCCAAGTAGCCTTACGGCAATTGGCCGAAACCTTAGCCATGACGGATAAAAATATGGATATCGGCATGTTCTTCAGCTCTATCGTTGCCTTGGCGATACGCCAATCCTCCGTTTTGGCCACAAACTTACCCAAATAACAGTTCAAATTCTAATTGGTTTTATTCATGTTTTATGGTAGTTTTTTCAAAACATTATAGAGCCCATCCGGTTCTAACGTTTGCATTTTAAAAATAATGGACAAAATTGCACTGACGAAACTACCCATGCACCATCAATCATAGTAAGTCAGCAGACAACATTTGACAGCTCTATCAGTCGAACTCTAACCGGGATGGCAAAAACAGTGAAGCAACTCCGTTCAGAAGTGTGCGCGTTCAAAGAACGGCACCCCGCCGCGTCGAAAACGGACATTGTGCGGCACTTTGTGGACGCCGGGTACGCCCGCTCTGGCATCTACAACATCTTGGCCCTGTTCCGGACGGAGGACGACCCTGAGCGACGAGAAGCTTCAAAGGATGCTGAAGAGGAAGACCGAGGGAAGAGTGGCTACATCGCTGCGTGCACTTGGCCGGGAGGTCGGTTCAACCGGCCAAACAGTGAAAAAGTACCTGGCGAACATGAACATACATGTCAGGAAGCGGAAGTCGCGTCCACTGGTTTCGGAGCTGCAGGCAATGACGCAGAATAAGATGGTCAGCTCGATTTTCCCGGCGAATCGCGACGTGGCGGTGGTGATGGACGACGAGACCTATCTTACCCTGGATGGCAACGACTGGCAGGGCACTTCGTATTTTACTTCCCCCACGAAGGAAGTGAGCTCCGAGGTGAAGTTCATTTCACACACCAAGCTCCCCAAGAAGGTGCTGCTGTGGCTGACAATCAGCGAAAAGAGGATACCAAAGCCGCTCTTCTTTCACTCCGGACTGGCCGTGAACGGGGAAATTTATAGTATGAAATGCCTGCCGGAAGCTGCGTAGTTCATCAAGAAATACCATAAGGGCGAAGCTTCGGCCCACTATTCGAAGCGATCGTTGGAGGAGATGGAGCGGCTGAATATCGATGTGATACCCAAATCGGTGAACCCTCCCAACGTCTCCCAGCTGCATCCATCGAGAATTTCTGGGCCAACCTGAAGCGTAAGATCTACTTCAACAATTTTGTCGCGAAAACTGAGGAGGAATTGATAAATAAATCGAAGAATGAACATGCCTACACGCATGTTTTCGTCCGCCATGGCGAATGTTCCGGTTTACTGCCGGAAGGCCGCTATGGTTATGATATAATTTTGATTTAGACAAATATGTTTTCAATTATCAAAATGACGTCCGAGCAAGAGGAGCATTCGATAAAAGTGGTCAAATCAACTGTCACCAAAGCAATACAAGGATATGGGTGTTTTTTGGTCAAATCGTGGTCTACTGACCCTTCAGACGATTGGACTGTATGCATTCATCTGTTTTTCCAAGGTGCAGTGCGACATCCCAAGATTTTCCAGTGAGTAATCTTCCATCTCGACCGGTAACTGACAACCACGCAACTGAGTGGTTGTACTCTAAAGACAAGTGAAACTCAAAACTCATCGGCGATTTTCACATAAAGAGTGTATTCGATGATATTTGGACACACGAAATTGTTCGTAACTTTTTAGCGTGTGGGTAAAAATTATTGAAATTTTAACTGAATGTATTTCATTGTGTTGTGTCAATTGCGTAATGAGTTTTGTGAAAATCGGCGAGTGATTTTAGTGATGGCTTCGAATGAAGAAATAGTGCGCCAACACATTTTGGGCACTCACTTCGAAAACCCAAACGCTTCTCATCGATGGATCGGAAAACAGCTCGGAATCGCACATTCAACCGTATCTCTTGTGATCAAAACGTTCAAGGACCGTAAGACAACCAAGCGGAAAAATGGTAGTGGCAAAAAACGTGGCACATCAAATCCGGAGAAGGCCAGGATGGTATTGAACCAATTTAAGCGTTATCCCAACATTTCGATCAGGGATGTTGCGAAAAAGGCGAAAGTTCAGTTTGTTTTGTGCAGAAAACAATGAAACGTTCTGGATTACATGTGTACAAGGTCCAGAAGGCACCGAACCGGAGCGATAAACAAAACTCGGTGGCCAAAACTCGTGCCAGAAAACTGTACAGGGAGTGGCTCACAAAACCGTTCTGCATTGTGATGGACGATGAGACCTCTATTAAAGCCGACACCAAACAAATGCCAGGACAGGAACACTACGTCGCCACTTCTAAGTTGGCCGTTCCGGAGAGTGTACGGAAGAAGAAACTGTCGAAATTCGCCAAAAAATTCCTTGTCTGGCAAGCGATCTGCGGATGTGGCAAAATGAGTCAGCCCTTCATCACCTCTGGGACCGTCAACGGACAAATCTACAAGGACGAATGCCTCCAAAAACGACTTCTGCCCCTCTTGAGATTTCACGATGGCCCGACACTGTTTTGGCCGGATTTGGCATCTTGCCACTATGCCCGGCCCGTCTTATACTGGTACAAAGATAATAATGTAGTTTTTGTACCAAAAGACGTCAACCCTCCAAACACTCCGGAACCTCGCCCAATTGAAAAATTATGGGCAATTATGAAGGCAAAGCTCGTTAAAACTCCAAAACTGATAGAAAATGAATTTGAACTAAAGAAAGCGTGGTTAAAAGTAAGTGAGCAAGTCGGTCCTATCACTGCCCAAAATTTGATGAAAGGGGTCAAGGCAACGGTGCGGGCATTTGGGTTGGGAGAAGAGGTTCAATAAACCAATGATGTCAAAACTTAACCATTTAGTAGTACTTTATTTCCAGAAAGTTTGAAAAGAATCGGGCTCAAGGAAAATTTTTGGTGACCTATTTTGTGTGTACAAATTTCATCGAATACAGTCTTTAAATTATAAATACTTAGTCAGATTTTATCAAGTCGATCAAAAGAAGAGGACACGTGATCTTATCGGTCTGTAACAACAATGAAGCATTTGGGTTGATTAAGACATTCCCAACTCAATCAAATCACAGCTTTCAACAGAATTAGATTATTTATAAAATCAGGTATGTACATTAAAAAAACGCATTTAATTCACAACCCAAATGCCGTTCAGTCCTTCTGGAGCCATGATATTAAATACACCTGTAGTGCTTATCGCTTTCTTACAGTTTCACCGAGTAAACTGTCTGTTTGGCCATCTCGGCTACATCCTATCTGTGATCCAACACTTGGACCACCTTCAAGCCAGTACTTTCGAATGTATTTTTGTTGATTTATCGGAACCTTCCCTTCATGAAGACGATCTCTATCTACTTCTGCGATCGCCCATGTTGGACGACATAATCAAATACATCATTGACGGCACCTTTCAAGTCAATTACGAGAACCTTCCGCTTAAGCCATCCCTTATAGTCGTGTACATCGGACATCAGGTGCCACTTAGAGCTATATCTACCACTATATGGAAGAATTTTGAAATATTTGATTCCAACTGCAAGGTCCTCGTGTTCGGCAGACCGGATTCCTTGTCGTTGTTTAACAAAGTTTTAACACACTGGCGGTTCAATTACGTAGCTTACATATCAACCTCTCCTGGTCCGAAAATTTATCGCGTTGACTTCAGAGGACGATTAACGTCTACTCTGCCTTGGTTTCCTGATCCACAAGATTTATTTTACAACTCGTATCAAGACATGCAAGGAGCTCCTCTAGTATATGCCACGTTAAATATGCTAAGCTATGAGGGATCTATGTGGATGATGGAAACCGCTCAGTTCATCAACGCTACGCCCGTTAGAATAGAAGCAAACTGTCTTGAAGGCGTCTTCCGCTGCCTTAGTTCGACGGTGTTCAACAAATCGATTGACATCACGTTGGAGGTTTTTTGGATCATCTACATCCCACCGGATTGCACTCGTTGGATTATTGACGTTCTTCCGAATTCGGAGGTAATTCTTGTACCCAAAGGAAGACCGTATAATATTGTAGAAATATTTCTCAAACCATTCACCTGGTCAACTTGGGCGTTTTTGCTGCTGACAATGATAATTTTCGAAGCGGTTAACATTTTTATGCCATCGCTTTTCAAAAATGACCCCGTTTTGCTAGCAATCTGTGGCTTTGAACACTACAATCTACACAACACCAACCGCTTGGAGAAGTTTCTGTTTTTTCCACTAATCATTTTCATATTTTTGATGACGCAGTCCTATGAGAGTAAGATCATTTCGTTCATGACCGAGAAACCATCCCTTCCGGATCTTCTAACCATGGAGGACTTGGTGGAATCAGGGATCAAGATCAAGGTCGATATGGCGCTTAGTCCAGGAACAATAAATAACACCCTGTTGAAACCTCTGTTAATGAATAGCTCAGAACATGTACTCTTCATGGATGGCGTGCATGCCTACGTAAAGAATTTCTTAATTGCTGAAAACCTACTGCATCAGTGGTCGAACTACAACTTCGAGCTGCAGCGTTCCAAATACGTAATGCTGAGGGAACGGCAAGGCATGTTCGTGGGATGTTTTCCCGTCGGTAGGACAACTCCATTGCGGGATGTCCTGTGGTATACACAGAAAGTATTCTTCGAGGCTGGTCTGATCAGTCGATGGAAATCGTTTGTCTTACAGTGGAATGAAGATGTCCTGCGAGAAGTATACAGCAACGAAATTTTGACCAAGCGAAGGACGTGGCTTAATTTTGAGGACCTTGTTCCGGCGTGGATTGCCGTCAGTGTAGGATGGATGTTGAGTGGAGTTGTTTTTGCCGGGGAACTACTAATGAAAACAATCCAAATGGTTTGTTTCAGTAGATTTCTCATGCTTAAACCGATTATGTAAATCGGTTTGAAGACCAGATAAGTTTAATCAATAGATGTGCTTTTTATTTAATTAAATCACTTAATTTTTGAGGAATCAAAATATGTAAATGCTGCTCCATGGAAAAATCGGAGGTTACCGGAGGTTAACTTCTAACGATACAAGTGCTTCTTGAATTCTTGCTTGAAACTACCAGGTCAAAAACGAGTAGAAGTGGGAGGTAAAGGGTGATACGGTCAAAATTTGGTCAAGGGAAAACGCGTGTAAATCGGTGAAATCGTTTATTTAAAAAATCAAATTAAATTTCTTTTTCAAGTTCAATTAGTATAAAATTCAGGAAAAATATTCAGTTAAGCTTCCGCTTTTCCAAATCCGAATTGCCGGGCCTTACGCTTGACCCCTGCCATCAGATTTTGTACAGCCACCTTGTCCACCTTCTTCGCCGCAGAAAGCCAGTTTGCCTTGAACTGCTGCTCGTCCTTAGCAGTTTTTTTGGTCTTCTTTAGGTTCCGCTTGACAATAGCCCAGTATTTCTCAATTGGGCGGAGCTCTGGCGTGTTGGGAGGGTTCTTGTCCTTGGGAACCACCTGCACGTTGTTGGCGGCGTACCACTCCATGGCCTTTTTACCGTAATGGCAAGATGCCAAATCCGGCCAAAACAGTACGGAACAACCGTGTTTCTTCAGGAAAGGCAGCAGACGTTTATTCAAACACTCTTTCACGTAAATTTCTTGGTTGACAGTCCCGGAAGCTATGAAAATGCTGCTTTTCAAGCCACAGGTACAGATGGCTTGCCAAACCAGATATTTCTTTGCGAACTTTGACAGTTTCGTGTGCTTGAAAATATCTGCTATCTTTCCCGTTCCTTTTGCCGTATAAAACTCCTGTCCCGGAAGCTGCTTGTAGTCGGCTTTGACGTAGGTTTCGTCGTCCATTACCACGCAGTCAAACTTCGTCAGCATCGTCGTGTACAGCCTCCGGGATCGCGCTTTGGCCGTCGTATTTTGTTTATCATCGCGATTTGGAGTCACTACCTTCTTGTAAGTCGATAGTCCGGCTCGTTTTTTGGCTCGATGCACGGTTGTAGACGATACACCCAGCTTATTTGCGGCATCTCGGAGAGATAGGTTAGGGTTTCGCTTGAAACTACCGGCAACTCTCTTTGTCGTCTCAGCGGCTTCCGGTTTTCGATTTCCCCCGATCCAGACTTCCTGGCTGTCGACAAACGTTCCCCAAACACTTTAATTACATTTGTAACGGTTGATTTGGCAACTTTTAGCGATTTTGCCAACTTTGCGTGCGAGTAGCTCGGATTTTCGCGATGCGCGAGCAAAATTTTGATACGCTGCTCTTCTTGCTTGGACGGCATTTTGACAACTGAAGAGTGAATTCCAAAATCAAAATAGGAACAACATTCTACACACACACCTTCAAAATGAGGGGTGTTCAGGTTTTTTAAATGCAAAATTGAAAGAAATACGTCAAGTTGATATTGACCAAATTTTGACCGTATCGCCCTTTAATATATCAGGATGATGTATGCATTAATGAAATGGACTGATTTTAGCGATTTTCCATGCGATTACCTAGCCATCTGGTGATGAATTCATCTATGCATCACCAATCGTAGGAACCCTGTTGTGGATAGATATTCTGACAGCGTTATCAGTTGATTTGCATCAGACAGGACGTCACAATGTGAGCATAAATCGTCAACATCGGCGTGACGAAGTAACAATCGGCTTTCCATTTTCTACCTACAACAAGTGGCCTCGCAACAAACTAGCAGCACAATCAACGTCACATACAGACCTCCGTTGTGGCTTTTACCATCGCATGGTTGGTGTTTCTTTCGAGTCTCATCAATGTGGACGAATCTAGGGACGAACGAAAATGTGTTGTCTTGATCATTTTCAATTTCATCGTGTCAATGACAGAGCTTTCGAAAAAAAAAATATTACAATGATGAAAAATTTATTTTGTTTTCCATTTTTTCACAGTGAATATTGCACGTGCCAATTTTTAACTTAAATCAGATAATATAAGAAATGTAAACCGTAAAAATGGGTTGTTCAACGGATCTTATAATTCCGCGCACTTGCCATACAATTCGACATTAGTTTCGATATTCTCGAAAATAAACGCGTGTGAGTTTGTGTTTTCACTTGTTGCCCTGTTTATTTTTCGCGTATCTGTCGAAAATTCGAACGAGTGGTATTAGGCTTTTTGACGTTTAATCACCTTTCCCTCCCTTGCACTTGCAGAGAAAAAAAAATCCTTCTTACTTGCTCCTTTGATCTAAATGGCGCTGCAGTGTGCGTTCGCTAAAGGTCACTAAGCCTAATAGATCATGGCACGATGGCATCATCACTGCAGTTTTGACAGTTCTGGGAGCTTGTTTACGCGGACTTGGAATATTTTCGGTAAGATCGATGTATTAAAGTAAAACAGCCGGAAAACAGACACCAGTGCATATTTTTACATCATTTCCTGAATCTAATCGTACAGAATTTGGAAACAGGCAATGGGAATCTTTTGTTTGAGCGGTTCAAATTCTAATACCTGAACAAGCTCCCTGAACTGTCAAAAAAGTGAGGTTAATACATTCCGTGCAATGATCATGAGCATGAGCATGAGCATGATTGACCGCCCGAAGTTGGTACTCCGTTGTAGCCAGATCAGCTGTTATTGCTCAGAGAACCAACAGATGATGCTTGGGACTAACATACATCTTCAATGTGTAAAAACTGGTGATCCCAAACTAAGGCAATACCGGTGCCGGCCTCGTCCGAATGCAGGTCAAGTAAGGAAAAGGAGTTAAAGATTTCCTTTTAAGGGAATCTAAAAAAAATATGTTCGAGCCTTAGCTCTTTCTTTATTCACTGATCACTTAAGACTAACTACAATTCTGGCTTACGCTAAAAAGGAAAGTTCTTGGATTCTATTCTAAGTCTATGGGAACAATGCGGGTGTTTATACTGAGATTCGCGAATGGTCGAGATTTAGGCTGGGTGGTCTGGTGACATCAGCATAGCGGCGTGACGATAGTGAAAGCGATTGTTTAGGCTAATCGATAATTGCGTCTGGCGTCAGCCGTCTGGTTCGATCGTGGGAATTATTGCGTCTGACGTTTGGTGTGATCGTCGGAGTTTGATGATCAGATCGCGTCGTTGCTAACTAAGGTAGGAATATGTTGACGTGATACTCGCTTTATTGGAAGCCGTGGAGTCCACTGCACTTCCACGAGAAATCACAGGGATTTTGGATAACAGGATTGGGTGGCAGCAGGGTTCGTTTTGGTTAACGATAAGCTGTCTAGTGTAATTAGTACTGATTTCCGATCTGAACCGATTTAAACCAACAGTAAGGCTGCTATTGGGGTCACTCACAAAGTGTGATTGTGGTTTTTCATAGGGAAAACAGAGTGAATCTTAATAATGCTGAAATGCCGATTTTGACCGGTTTAAACCAACAGTACGGATGCCGCTGGAGTCACTAACAAAATTTGACAGTTGTTTATTTGTTTATTAGGGTTGTTTATTTGTTTATTAGGGTCGCCCGACGAGCATGGCGAACGAATAATTTGTATCACAATTAATTATGTACCTCGCAACCGACCCATCTTACCCGGCGAACCACGACTTCTCATGCTCACTCGATCACTCGCGCAACGAACAACAGGCAACCAAAACAATAGTCAAAACGCTACGCCCAACAACAATAATATTGTGGAAAAATTATAATACAAACACAAACTCGTTGTTACAAATTCCATTCCATTTTGAAAATCATGTACAAAATCGAGTAAACATTCAATCGAGTTACGGCGTAACTTTTACAAATGTCAAGACATTAAGTTAAAAGTCAAAAAATTCATAGAATGTCAATGATAGTAGCAACACCGGGTGGATAGTCATGAAGAAAACGAATATATTTGTTGTCTCAGGAAGTACTACCGCACCGGTCCCAAGCTCGGTCCCAAGCTTAATGATTCGCCCCTAAGACCGTAACTCACACCAATACACTATCATATATTCTGTCAAAATAACATAGCGAATCAAAACAAAAACAAAGATTGTACCAAAAGGTACTGAAAAGCGCAAGATTACATGACTAGGTGAAGACTGCAAGGTGTACTTCGGAACTAGGGGTTGCACAACAGTGAACCAATTTCAAATCACTAGTTGCACATTGATTGTTGGTAGCAACCTAAAAAATTGAAAATTCAAATTCTGATTCTGAGAACTTTTTGATCAAGGTAGTGCAATAATATGCTTTGATGATGGAAGTGTATGCACAATACCAATATCCAGTTGATGTTTGTACTGTGAGAGTGACCTCGGAATGGACATGAGTAACCAGGCATTCTAATGTGGGACACTGGACCCCAACAGAGCTATCACCTTTCAACATGTTTGTGGTTTCAGACAATTGTTCGTTTAACTGCTACCTTTTTTCAACCGTAAAAACACTGCCAGACGGTTGGCGTTGGATTGTCAATAACTTTAGCATTTGGAAAACTGGACAAAAATTTCAGATTTTTCATGGGTTTACCTTCACCCGCACTGACAAAACTACCCATGCAGCATCAATCATAGTAACCCATGAGTTAGCAGACAAAATTTGACGGTTCTATCAGTTGAACTCTAACCCGTGATGGCAAACACAGTGAAGCAACTCCGTTCAGAAGTGTGCGCGTTCAAAGAACGGCACCCCGCCGCGTCGAAAACGCACATCGTGCGGCACTTTGTGGACGCCGGATACGCCCGTTCCGGCATCTACAACATCTTGGCACTATTAGACAACAATCAGAGCATCGAAACAAAGCCCGGTTCCGGACTGCCGACGACCCTGAGCGACGAGAAGCTCCAAAAGATGTCGAAGAGGAAGATCGAGAGAAAAGTGGCTACATCGCTGCGTGCGCTTGGCCGGGAAAAAGTACTTGGCGAACATGAACATAAACGTCAGGAAGCGGAAGTCACGTCCACTGGTTTCGGAGCTGCAGGCAATGACGCAGAATAAGATGGTCAGCTCGATTTTCCCGGCGAATCGCAACGTGGCGGTGGTGATGGACGACGAGACCTATCTCACCCTGGATGGCAACGACTGGCAGGGCACTTCGTATTTTACTTCCCCCACGAAAGAAGTGAGCTCCGAGGGAAGTTCATTTCACACACCAAGTTCCCCAAGAAGGTGCTGCTGTGGCTGACAATCAGCGAGAAGGGGATGTCAAAGCCGCTCTTCTTTCGCTCCGGACTGGCCGTGAACGGGGAAATTTATAGTACGAAATGTCTGCCGGATCTGGCGTCGGCCCACTACTCGAAGCGATCGTTGGAGGAGATGGAGCGGCTGAATATCGATGTGGTACCCAAGTTGGCGAACTCGCCCAACGTCCCCCAGCTGCGTCCCATCGAGGATTTCAGGGCCAACCTGAAGCGTAAGATCTACTCCAACAATTTTGTCGCGAAAACTGAGGAGGAATTGATAAATAAAACGGAAAGAACTCAAAAACATGCCTACACGCATGTTTTCGTCCGCCATGGCGAATGTTCCGGTTAACTGCCGGAAGGCCACTCGCAAGGGCGTAGAATTTTTTTGCAAGTAAGCTCAAATAATTACCTTCCATGGGAAATTTATCAAAAGCAATTATCTGTCTTAGCGCTTTTTTATCACCATCCGAAAAAAGTCCATTTTTTTAATGCAAACGTTACATATAAAAGTTTTAATAACGGAGATAAACGCATTTAATGGTTTCTAAGGCCCCTCCTGCCTGAAAAATAAGCGTTTTGGCCATTTATGAGGGCAAATTCAGGTATCCAAAAAATTGAGCATTTCTAAACCCCTATTTAAGCGAGAATAACGAAGATAAACGCATCCCAACAATGGGCGTTAGAGTAATTTATATAGCCCTATGTAATAAAGGGCTAAATACATTAAAAGATTTGATTAGTTCATCGTTCTCAGAAATGGGCATTTGGGTCAATATCAATAAATTCGTGTATCCGAAAATCACTTATTCGATTGCACAGATAAAAAGAAACATTGAATTTTCTGCATTATCTAATGCACATAAAAGGAATGCTAGATTTGGCAGAAAATAATGGGATATTTCATGTAAATTTTAGCCAAATAACGCCTGAAATTAGCTTGTTGCATGAAAGATTGCAAACATTGTTGTATGGCGTATGAAAGATTGCAAACAATTTCGTTGTTTACGCCTCCTTTGGCTTGTAATTAAACGAGGGGAAATTTCACGCGCTTGTTAAAATTAATTATTTTTGTCTGTGTGTATTTATATCATGGTTCCAATTTTAAATGGAATATTATTTTAATCTCGACCATGCTTTCAATCTTAAATCTCAATCAATTCTATTGGTTTACCTTATTTGAAACATGCAATTCAATCATCATGAAATGCAATTATTGCTTCACCCACTCGTACTATGTGTTGAGTGACTCAGTTTCATAGCAACAATGCAGTTGACAGGAATTTTATTCATTGCTCTAGGGATGAACTTGATCACGGTCCAATGTCTTTCGGAGCATTTGAGCTACAGTACAACAGTGACTCAGCATTTAGAACAAGCTCAAACTGGTACCTTCAAATGTATCTTCATGAACGTCCGAAATACCGCTCAACCGGACGACGAATTTGTTGAGCTTGTACAATCAGCGGCCCTAGCCAATGTAGCCCGATATGTGATAAGCAGTGCTTTAGAGACACGCCACGGAGTTTTTCCTAGCAAACCATCGTTGATGGTCATCTATGTAATATCGGATATATTAGAAAGGCACACATTAGAGCTCACGTGGAACAATTTAAACCTTTTCGATTCCAATACACGACTGGTGGTGTTGCTCAATATGACCATTGAGAAAAACGTTCAACAGATAATCGCATTGCTCACAAACTTGAGATTCAACTACGTAGTCTACATAGACACGAACCATCCATCGCGAGTGGTTAGAACTGACCTAACAGGTCGGGTGAATGCGGTCTTGTTTCAGTTCCCTCGACCGGCGGATCTGTTCCAGGACGCAACTCGAAATATGCTGGGTCTTTCTTTGCGGTTTGCCTTTTTGAACCATGCTTCGTCAGCGGGAGGTAATTGGATGATCGAAACAGCCCGTTACATTAACGCTTCTGCGAAGTCTTTGAAAGTACCTTGTACCTCAGATGTCATCCAATGCTTGATGTTTATCACCGGCAGAGCTAAGCCTGACATAACGATTAGCTACATCGGCATCTCTCAAATGCCTTTGGACTGTTATCGATGGATCTCGTACGTAATGCCTGATTCACTGGTGTTTATTATACCCAAAGGAAGACGCCTGAACATGGTGGAAATATTCACAAGACCATTTACCTGGGAAGCGTGGTGCATTCTTTTGGTTATAATCTGCCTGATCGAAGTGTTGGGCTTTGTGTTTCCGTCATTGTTTGAAGATGATCCTATCTTACTTTTGATTTGTGGATGTGAACGGCACAGCTTGCATAAAGCCAATGGCAAGCAGAAGCTAGTCTATCTACCGTTGATGGTGTTCTTCTTTTTAATGGCCAATGCTTACGGGACTAAGATCATTTCTATTTTGACTAACAAACCATCCGTTGCGGATGTTACGACTATTCAGGAGCTACTCGAAGTTGGAATCAAAATCAAAGCCAACTTGAATCTCAACATTAATCTGATTAAAGACAGCCAGCTAGCGCGGGGGTTGGTCAACAGTACCGAAGATATCTTGAACCTCGACGGAGTTCACGCTTATATCGGTACGAGTCTTCAACAGGCTCGAGGAGTTGTCCAACTACCGAGGCATTATGACTACGAACTGCAACGACCTAAATACACAATACTGGAAGAACGGCGAAATATGGCTGTCACATGGCCCCCATTTTCTCAGGGACCCCCGGTTGGTCCCGGGGCCGCCCAGCCCCGCGGGTGTCGGGGCGCCGTGACCCCGCTTGGTCACACATTTTGGGAAAAAAATGTTCTCTCGCGTTTCCCCCTGAAAAATTAAAAAAAAAAACCTTATAACTTTATTAAAAAAAAAAAATAAAAAATATATTTTCCAAAAAAAAAAAAAACTTAACTGTGTATTTTTGTTTAAATTATTCATAAACATAGAAACCAACAATACGTACAATACATAAAGATTGGACTCGGAAAAAATGCGACACTTTGTTTTGGGTGTAACTTTTTATCGCGTGAGTAAAAAACAATGAAATTTTGAGTAATACTAGTTTAGAGTGTTATGTTTATGAGTGCAAAATTTATTGCGATTTGTCAAAAAGTTTTCAATGTGCATTCGAAACAAGAAGAGCTACGCCAGCAAATCTTGGGCGCGGTGATCGATAATCCTGGTCAGTCGCACAGATGGATCGGCAAAAGGCTTGGAATCCACCATTCCACCGTGTCCCGCGTTGTGAAGATGTTCCAGGAGACGAAGACCATCGAGCGGCGCACTGGAAGCGGCCGAAAACCGAAAACGGAATACCCAGAGAAGGTGCGGAAGATAAGGCAGTACTTTAAGAATAACCCGAACCTTTCCACCCGAGACGTGGCCAAAAAGGTCAATTCGTCGAAGTGGTTCGTCCAGCAGACCATGAAGTGGGCTGGGCTAGGTGTTTTTAAGGTCAGGAAGGCGCCAAACCGGACTGACAAGCAAAACACGGTGGCCAAATTGCGTGCGCGGAAGCTGTACCGTGAGTGGCTGGTCAAGCCAGGCTGTCTCGTCATGGACGACGAGACATATATCAAGGCGGACACCAAACAAATCCCCGGCCTCGAGTTTTTTGTCGGTACGTCCCGCATGGAGGTTCCGGAAAAGTTCCGGAAGAGAAAGATGGACAAATTTGCGAAGAAGTACCTGTTGTGGCAGGCGACCTGCGAGTGCGGACGGTACAGCAAACCGTTCGTTACAACCAGCACCATAAACGGGCAGATTTATCGAGAGGAATGCTTGCAGAAGCGCTTGCTGCCCTTCCTCCGCTCTCACCGTGGTCCCACGCTGTTCTGGCCGGATCTCGCTTCGTGCCATTACGCCAAGCCTGTAATGGATTGGTACAAAGCGAAGGGCGTTAATGTGGTCCCGAAGGAGGCGAAGCCGCCAAATACACCAGAACTTCGTCCGATCGAAAAGTTTTGGGCGATAATGAAGAAGAAGTTGAAGAAAAGCGGAAAAACATTCAAAACCGATGAAGTTTTGAAGAAAAACTGGAAGAAATTGTGTAAGGAAGATGGACAAAGCCTCGCCCAAGATCTCATGAGCAGTGTTAAGAGAAATGCACGAGCATTTCAGCTTGGGGGAGGAAATTCAATAAATAAATGATGCCAAAACATAGCTAATACATGGTTACTTAATCCCTGAATATTTGAGAAGTATCCGATTTAAAATGAATTTTTGGTGATCATTTTTGAGTGTCTCATTTTTTCCGAGTCCAGTCTTTATCAAAAAGTGACAGCTCTTTCGCAATTGCTTTTGAAAAATCAATCATTGCCGAATCAGTCTGGGACGGGTTGGCACATTCCTTTATAGCCGATTCCAGTTCTTCACGCATGCTTGATGGTGTCGATCCTGAATCGTCATGCATACAGGACAATCCAGCATTCAACTCGGCAGCATCATCATCGGTCCGTCTTTGGCAGTCTTGCAACAATCGAACTCCCAGTTCCTTGATGAACTTAATCATTTGCGTTTTCGATGAGCTTTCCAGTTCTGCTGGCACTTGCGTTGAAGACGGAAGACCTTGAAGAAACTTCAACGCTGTTATTATTTCCTTTTGGCGCCGTTCATTGATTCTTTTCGTGATTGCATTGAAGAGGTCGTTTCCTAATTTGGAGTTACTTTTCTTAAGCTTCGAATACAAGAAACTCAAGCTGCCTTCCGCAGACAGAAATGTAGCATCTCGTCTTCCCAATGCTTCCGAAGCGAGTCTGATTAGCTGAAGAGCTTCCTGAAGGTTTTCTGCAACCTCGAAATCACTGTCCAACATAAGACCTGAAAGGCCTATTTCGGAAAGTGTCTCTTTGATGCAATCAAAACCGCGAATGAAGTGCTCCAGCATTGTTTCAGTCGAGTTCATACGAGTTTTGACGTCCACACACAGTTGAAGTGGTTTATTTAACATTTTCGTGATTTTTTCTTGAAGCAATGCATTCTTAACAGGCGATTTTCAAAACATGTTCAGGACTCTTCGAATACGTTTCAGAGACTCTCCAAATCACGTGGTGTACAAGTCTATAATTGAAATAAATTAGCTGTTTTCTTTAATATGAACATGAACATTCCAATATATTTACCCGAATCGTCGCTATCTGAATCCTCATTTTCAATTTGTACCGGTGGCTGATCCTTGTACACGACATCGCAAACCCCCAAGTGAATCGCATGGTTGTAACACTGCTGATGAAGGTAATCCGACAATCTTCCAAACTTCGTCATTACTCGAGCTCCGTCAGCCGTTGATGCTACAATGTTTCGATCCTTAATACCGAATTTCTAGACCATATCCTTGACCATTTCCAATACCTTTTCAGCAGGTTGTAGAATGATCCGTCAGCGAAATGGGCATTCAAGTTTAAGTAGCGCTTGTTGCTTAGACTTGTCCACTCGTCCTAAGTGAGACTAACCAGTTCACCGCTATCGATACGCTTCACTATTTCATCCCGCGTTTGCTGCTATCCGCGTATCCATAGTATTCGGCGACCAGCTTCCTGACGGATGTATTCGACGTTGGCAGAGAATATTCACGATATGCGATCGATTGTCTGATGAACTTGCTGTTGGTGATTGCATTGATCGAAAATCCGTCCTCTGCAGCCAGCCGAGCTACAATTTTCGCCAGTGACTGACGTTTAACGAACTTGAGCATCGATACTTGTTTCACTGGGACATTCGGTGTGGATGGTTTAACTTTCGCAGCAGACTCACTAGGATTTGTGGGGGGTTTGGAATCGTGTTTGTTCTTCGTGTGCCGGAGCAAGCCACTGGTCGAAGAGCCCTTACACGACAAAATTTGCTCGCACTTCCGACATCGTGCTTTTTCTTTGTCATTCGCAATTCTATCGAAGTGTTTCCAAATTTCAGCCATGTCTTTAAAATGATTGGATGTAAGGCTACATTAGCACAAATTTTGTATTACTACTTACTTTGATGTAACGGCAATCCGAAATTATTCAATGAACACAGAAGCAGTAATCAGTGAATGAAAACAATGTTTTGAATGGAAATGACAGCTTGCGTCGTATTGGCGCGCACGCCAAATAAAATGTGTTAAATGTGTAGGCAAAAATGCGAATGCCTACTGATCCAACACAAAAGAAATGATGCATTTTCATGAATGGTGTATAACATCGATGTAGGTACAGTAAATATGTATGTTGGCGCGTTGTATGGGTTATATTGAATGCGCGTAAACGATAAACTGAAATTTATTGGGAAGTATCAAAGCGAAAAAATATGTAAGAAACGTGTGTCCCGGGACTCCCGGGATTTTCGGGACGGTGAAAAATCTTATCCCGGGATTCGGGAAATCCAGAATTTTTCAAGATCCCGGGATTTGTTGTCCCGGGATATCCCGGGTTGGAACCTCTAGTTCACAACTTCAAGCAGAAGTGGACAAAAGCTTACTAAACCAGAGGAGAGAAGTTTGTCCAAATCTTGATGACAGGAGTCAAGTCAAAGGTCCGAAAATTTGGACGTGAGGGTGGAATTTAAATCTATTATTTGTATAAACAGGCCCACTCTATTGACGGTTGTGTAAACAAGTTAATGAAACCTTCATAAGACCATAAAGATCTTGATAATGTTCTAGTGAAAGATGTTATGACCATTTGAGAACCTTCATCAAACTTATTGGCTGCCATGAAAACCAGCATACGGCCAAACGGCCACAGCTGTTAAACTCCACTGTGATGTCGTGATTGGTTTTTATTGGTCTGAATTTTCTTCGATTTTCTGCTCTTCTGATTCATTAAGCAGTAAATAACATCGAAAAAAAAAAGTTTTAGTGTTGTGGGAAAATTGGTAGCAATATATCCTGAACAAATTGAGCTTATTTTACAGCGTATCATGCTCCAAATCGTATGCGCATTAAATTGTATGATGCATATTGGCACGATAAGAGCTGAAAATTATTGCGCCTCAGAAATTATGCGAGTTAACAACAGCAAAAACAAAATTAAAACAAATGTATTTGATAAATTAATCATGAATTTCCTGAAAATTGATGGCACTCAATAAGGTTATCTAAAAGAATGCCAAAAATTGGTCTCCAATTTTTAGTTCATTTGCATTACATTTGAAATTTGGTGCATTTATTTTTCCACATTTCAATTATGTCTTATATGTCAATATGGCGATTGAAAAAATCACAGTATTCCCAAAAAGCCAATTATCTTTGCAATGACTATTGTAAAACTATTTGGTCATGTGTTTTGCCGTTTTAAAACCACATGATTTACCTCAATGCAAATCTACCGTTTAGTGTGTTTACTGGAGGCTTAATGGTTTTAAAAATGCTGTTTTAACTGACCTAAATAAGATAGTATATGAGCCCTAAAACGGTATATCAAAACAGCATTTTACGAGTTCATTAAGTCGAAATATAACCTTTGGTAGGAGTAAAGGGAATTAGAGAAAACAAGCTTTTAAGATCGTCGTTAGCAAGCCGTGTAGATTCTCATAAACCTGACTAAAATATGAAACCTTTTGGCACCTCTTGGTGCCATAATAAAGGGCGATACGGTCAAAATTTGGTCAATATCAACTTGACGTATTTCTTTCAATTTTGTAGCTAAAAAACCTGAACACCCCTCATTTTGAAGGTGTGTGTGTGTAGAATGTTGCTCCTATTTTGATTTTGGAATTCACTCTTCAGTTGTCAAAATGCCGTCCAAGCAAGAAGAGCAGCGTATCAAAATTTTGCTCGCGCATCGCGAAAATCCGAGCTACTCGCACGCAAAGTTGGCAAAATCGCTAAAAGTTGCCAAATCAACCGTTACAAATGTAATTAAAGTGTTTGGGGAACGTTTGTCGACAGCCAGGAAGTCTGGATCGGGGGGAAATCGAAAACCGGAAGCCGCTGAGACGACAAAGAGAGTTGCCGGTAGTTTCAAGCGAAACCCTAACCTATCTCTCCGAGATGCCGCAAATAAGCTGGGTGTATCGTCTACAACCGTGCATCGAGCCAAAAAACGAGCCGGACTATCGACTTACAAGAAGGTAGTGACTCCAAATCGCGATGATAAACAAAATACGACGGCCAAAGCGCGATCCCGGAGGCTGTACACGACGATGCTGACGAAGTTTGACTGCGTGGTAATGGACGACGAAACCTACGTCAAAGCCGACTACAAGCAGCTTCCGGGACAGGAGTTTTTATACGGCAAAAGGAAGGGGAAAGGTAGCAGATATTTTCAAGCACACGAAACTGTCAAAGTTCGCAAAGAAATATCTGGTTTGGCAAGCCATCTGTACCTGTGGCTTGAAAAGCAGCATTTTCATAGCTTCCGGGACTGTCAACCAAGAAATTTACGTGAAAGAGTGTTTGAATAAACGTCTGCTGCCTTTCCTGAAGAAACACGGTTGTTCCGTACTGTTTTGGCCGGATTCGGCATCTTGCCATTACGGTAAAAAGGCCATGGAGTGGTACGCCGCCAACAACGTGCAGGTGGTTCCCAAGGACAAGAGCCCTCCCAACACGCCAGAGCTCCGCCCAATTGAGAAATACTGGGCTATTGTCAAGCGGAACCTAAAGAAGACCAAAAAAACTGCTAAGGACGAGCAGCAGTTCAAGGCAAACTGGCTTTCTGCGGCAAAGAAGGTGGACAAGGTGGCTGTACAAAATCTGATGGCAGGGGTCAAGCGTAAGGCCCGGCAATTCGGATCTAAGCCTAATTGAATATTTTTCCTGAATTTTATACTAATTGAACTTGAAAAAGAAATTTAATTTGATTTTTTAAATAAACGATTTCACCGATTTACACGCGTTTTCACTTGACCAAATTTTGACCGATCACCCTTTAGAATCAAATTGATTTCTAGTGGCTGTCATACAAATTTAATACAACTTAATAAAGCTCGATGGTTTTGGCAATGTTACTTGGGATTGCTTCCCACAGCAGCTAGGCCACTGCTTCCCGTAAACTTTGATTCATGATTGTGAAGAACAGCTGATCAGAAGTAAAATGCTCTATTGAAATAGCGAAGGGGACGGCTTCTACCCCCCCTCCCCCATGACCCTATTTCAAGCACGGGGTAAATGATAACTTTCAAAGCCAATTTTTTGCATCATGATACTTCATCTAGTGAGGCATTGTACTGCATAAAATGCGAACTGTAGGTTAATTTTTACCCCAAGTTTGTAATAGGCTACCGGGGAGCTGAAGTCGTTTTCTACCCAACTTCTCATCACACCACGAAAACTCTTTTTGAATAACTTTGAATCTTCTTTGACATTCGAACGAAATCATGCAATTTAAAAAAAAAAAGTATCGGGCGAATCCCAGGAATACTAAAATTTCGCCTTCTAATTTGAAATTATTGTCTGGAATGCGACGAACATTCTCGCTGGGAGTCAGGATTACTAGATGGTACGCTGCTGACAGAATTCTAATAATCGTGAATTTTCCTACGAAACTACGAATATCATTGACGGGCCGAAAAACGCTCGCTTCAGCAGCGTACAAAGTTCAGAAGTAGAAGATAATATCAGCACGATGAGGCATTATGTGATATCGCCCTGATTACGTGCATCGTGTCCATGTCCATGGTCTGTGGCACATCCTTAAACATTCCGGGGATATGTTCCGAACCCCGGTGCATCGCAAACACATGAGTAGAACCGTGTCACCCGTCGTAATCCAGGACCATGTTCAAAGCATCTGGTGTGTCAAAAAGTGCACTCATATCGATATGTAGCCAACTTTCACGCATCAATTTATGGCTGCTTGTTCAACAGAAAGAGATGCAGTAAAGGCACTTGCACAAACACACATACAGAGTTAAGTGCATGCATCAACTTTGTCATCTCCGGGTCCGGGATGGGCTAGGTTGCTACTATACCTATGTAGTACGGAATGTAACGCGAAGTTGCAGTGCTCGTTGCTGGTTGGATGTCATGTTGCGACATTGACAAAGCGTGAAAAAACCTGCATTTGGGTTCAGATGCACGAACATGAACGACATCCTGTTGAACGAGGATGTACAAAATAATTGGGCACCTTTTCAAATTTGAAGCGATGCTCTCTTGTATGGGAAGTGCGATTTTTATTAAGCTGGCTTGGAAGTGAATCAAGTAGGATTTCGTGTTCTCATGTTAAACCTGTAGCCATCATATGTACACTGATGAGTACACTGAACGTAGCGAAGAATGGCAGCTGTATTTCGAATTAAATAGCGTGATAAATTGTATGGTCTAGGCGTGCAGTTGCAGATTAATGCAACATTTAAGTGACTCTTTAGGTGCATCGACAATAGCTGGCACCTAGACTGTTCTAAAGACACCCGCGCATATGTCAGAACCCGACGAAAACTTTCCACTAATATCCGTTCGCATGTTGTCGAAAGGAAATTGTTGTTGCTAAATCTGTCTAAACAATTTTCACACTTCATCAAACTGCTAGGTTCTTGATGTTGTCTGAGTGTGTGTATGTTAGTGTCTAATCTGCTTAGAGTAATGCTGGCGAGAGACCGGTGCCATGCTTGGTTCAGTTTAGCAAACTTCGCTTCCGGTGTGCGCCCGATGGTGTCTGGGTAGCGGAAAATAGGTGGAGAAAATGCACATGATATCAACTTTCCCAGACAAAACCAACACACGGCCAATGAAATAAGCCCTTAAATTGAGTTGAGTTGGACTACTCAGTGTGAAATGTTGAGCGTCGAGGTCGGAGTTTTGCATATTTAAACAGTCCTTCCGAGATAAATGAATGAAATTTAACCCAAAATTCTGGGTAACTCTGATTGGCCGTACAGCAAACCAAAGGGGAGTTTTCCGCTCGTGTTCGTGTTAGTTCAGCCGTCGTCGCTAATGTGATTTATTTACGCTTGTTTAACTTTTCGCTCGATATAGATTTCAGTCGGTTCCAGCGGGTCTGCAAAGGATTTCGTCGGTGTATCCGAATGATGGTTCCTTGAAGTACGAAATCTTGCTTCTGTTCCGTAGGTCTAAGACAAGCAGTGAAAACAAGAGAAGTCAAGTTTTCAAACTATCAATTAGATTGCGATTTAATTGCTTCAAATTAATTTTCAACTGATGGAGCAGGGTAAATCTAATTTAGAACGGGCCATCGGATTTAAAGCGTTCATCCGAACCGGAAGAACAATCAGTGTGACGTATCAAATCATGCTATTTGATCTGGGTTCAACAACGATAGTTTTGAACTTGCTTGAATCATCGAAAGTGCACATACAGTGATCGGCAAAATAAAGTGCCCACCCTTCATGATTTAAGCAAACATTTCCAAGAAACTTAAACTTCTCAAATGTAACACTTGATGTAATTTTTAAATGATGATTTAATCATACTTTAATAAAAACATTCACTTGAAATCTATCCCAAACCAGTTGAGGTTAACATAATTCGATGTGACATAAAAAAGTGCCCATTTATAACAACCTTGTAAATCATTCGCATGCTCATCAGGAGACCCCTCGATTTGTCGAGTTTTGACATTTGGATTCAAAATATTTTATTTGTTGTGTTTTTGTAATACGTTCACGTTGATTTTATATAATTTTCGTTGAAATCGTGGAGAACGCAGTGCTTTCAAAATCAATTCCTTTAAGTATCCGTGAACTGGTGGTTCGAGATGTGGAAAATGTATAATCGCAGTGGGTCATCGCAGGAAAGTACGGTATCAGCTAAGCAGCTGTGGGAAAAAAAAAAGTGATTGAAATACAGAACGTATGTGTCAGTGGCGGTTCGCCCTGGTAGAGGGAGGAAATGGATACCCGAATGGACACCAAAATCGTGCGGGAAGTTGAGAAAAACCAAACATATACTGTCAGGGAGATACAGAAAACCCTTCAGCTACCAATAACCGATCGAACAATCCGCTGGAGAATCGAAGAACATGGTTTGAAAATCATGCTTGTCCAGAAGGTACCATTCATCTGCAAAGCCAGTAAAGCTAAAAGGCTAAAGTTTGCTCGGGAGCATGCAGATAAGCCCATAGAGTACTGGAAGAAGGTTCTCTTGACTGATGAGTCCAAGTTGTAACCGTTCCGCGAATGCTCACGAGGTTTTTTATTTAACAAGATGGCTTTAGTGCCACTCCTGCAAGCAGGAGGCCACCTGTCGTTTGGTATTTGCCCGACCTTTTGAGACAGTCACCTCAGGGAACTCGTGAACAGCTCCAAGGCTCAAACACTATTGAAATTACCACTAAATAGAAAAAACGCCAATAAATCCTGCTTGATTTTCCCCCTCTGAACCTAAGTAAATAAAACCCAAACTTAAACTCGCTCAATCCGAATGAGCTAACCGGAACGGGAGAAGAGAAGCCTGATATTGATAACAACGGAACGGAAAACGAAAACGGATCTCAGGAGGAGTCGATTCCATCGGAACTGCCCAGAACGAAAATTAATTCAAACTCAGTACTTCAAATCACAAATAATCAAATAAATTTATTTCCCGAAACATTCGGTTACGGGAAAAATTCATTGGGAAACAATCATGGCCATGAAAAAGGGTTTCCACATACCTTGCGCAGGTTTTTGGTGAGTTCTCGATGACAGGCTGATGCCGGCGGGGTACTGGCGACTGTAATGGCGACGACAACGATGTAGATAGCGACGAATCCCGATGATGATGGCGGGGTCGAAACCTGATCGCTGTCTCTGCTGAAATGGCGTCCAGCGATGGCAGACGAACTCTGGGAGTATGGCTGAAATACAGATGCGGAGGGAGTGGTGGCTGGACGGAAAGCTTCCGATTTTAAATTCGTCGAGAGCGTCCGGAATTGACCGTCTCCCTCAATATAGAAGCCCGCTTTCCCAAGCGACCCGGCTTCGCGTACCTTTCCGCTATGACCGAGACTCCTATATTTCGGATAAGGTCCGATTTAGTGTCCGACACTTGGCTACGGATCACTAAACCGCGCTCTTGGTAACCTTTCCACAGGGGTTGTAACTTTTTGTGGAATTCCGACGGATTATTGGCGTCCGTCGGGTGAAATTTCGCACAGTCGTCTTGCGAACTTCACTCCCCTCCGTTTAACTACCTTGAAAGGCGGGTCTTAGCGGACTCCCGAGCTCAACTTGTGCGATCCGTGCTCCACGGACAAAACTTGGTGATGATCGTTGACACAGAAACCCAATACGTGGATCTCAAACTCCAGCCCGTACACAAAAAGCGCCAGAGCGCTGGAATGTCTAACGCGAATAATACGTTTTAGTCTCATGTAATACTTTAATATGGCTTGAATAAATAATTACCTTTTTTGGTACGTTTAACAAATTGCGTATCTCGAGAAGATATCGCTTTGCCGGTCTCACAGACCGGAGACTACGTATACTTAAATTGACTAACTATTAAGAGCCTCATCAAAGCCAAGAAACGTGGATACTGGCGACGACTCGTGGATGGGCTATCACGCGTAACATCTATGAACACACTTTGGAACACGGCGCGAAGATTGCGTAACCGAACAAAGAAAGCCAAGAGTACTCGAACCAATGGATACTCAAGTTTGCGCGGAAAGTTTGTCCAGATTCTGTGCCGACACGGATGATTTCTTGAGAAACCACGAATTCAATAGATGATATTATAATATAGCTATGGGGTTTTCAATGATAGAACTTTCTCTGGCACTCCTTTCCTGTGGCAATACGGCTCCAGGGGCTGATAGAACCAAGTTCACCTTGCTTAAAAACCTTCCAGCCGTCGCTAAGAGGCGCATGTTGAATTTGTTTAATCAGTTTCTGGAACTTAACATTGTCCCGGATGATTGGAGACGGGTGAGAGTTATTGCCATTCAAAAACCTGCTGAACCTGCATCCGACCACATCTCCTATCGACCCTTCGCGATGTTATCTTGTGTTCGAAAGTTGTTGGAAAAAATGATTTTTTTCCGCCTGGACAAATGGGTTGAGACGAACAACCTGCTTTCAGATACTCAATATGGTTTCCGTAGGGGTAAGGGAACGAACGACGGTCTCGCGTTACTTTCCACAGATATTCAGTTAGCTTTTGCTAAAAAAGAGCAAATGGCTTCTGTATTCTTGGACATAAAGGGGGCTTTTGATTCAGTATCTGTTGAAGTTCTTTCAGATAAACTCCACGCTTGTGGTTTTTCACCATTAATGAATAATTTTTTGTACAATTTGCTGTCAGAGAAACATATGAGCTTTACTCATGGACACCCTACAGCTTCTCGATTTAGGCACATGGGTCTCCCCCTGGGATTCTGTTTAAGCCCCCTTTTGTATAATTTTTATGTCAAAGACATTGACGGTTGTCTAAGTAACAACTGTACGTTGAGACAACTTGCAGATTATGGCGTAATGTCTGTCACGGGGCCCAATGCGGTCGATCTGCAAGGACCCTTACAGGATGTCTTGGACAATTTGTCTACTTGTGTTCTAGAGCTAGGTATCGAATTCTTCACGGAGAAAACTGAGTTGGTAGTTTTTTCTAGGAAGCATAACCCAGCACAACCGAAGCTTCAAATTTTGGGTACACCGATAACTCATACTATGTCCTTTAAATATCTTGGGGTCTGGATCGATTTAAAGTGCACTTGGAGATCCCACATTGAGCATCTGAAGCGAAAATGCCAGCAAAGGATCAACATTCTCTGCACAATTACCGGGACCTGGTGGGGAGCACATCCGCAAAATCTTTTATCGTTGTACAACGATTTTGTCGATTATCGAATACGGTAGTTTTTGTTTTCAGTCAGCGGCTCGGTCGCACATCATCAAACTGGAACGTATTCAGTATCGGTGTCTTCGTATCGCGTTAGGTTGCATGTACTCGACTCACACCACACAGATAAAAAGAAACATTGAATTTTCTGCGTGATCTAATGCACATAAAGGGAATGCTAGATTTGGCAGAAAATAATAAGAGATTTCATGTAAATTGTAGCCTGATAACGCCTGAATCTAGCTTGTTGTATGAAAGAATGCAAACATTGTTGTATGGCGCATGAAATATTGCAAACGATTTCGTTGTTTACGCCTCCTTTGGCTTGAAATTAAACGAGGGGAAATTTTACGCGCTTGTTAAAATTAATTATTTTTTTGTTGGCCCTCATGTTTCGACTAACGGATTGGTTTTCTCCCCGTCCCCCCCCCGGTTCAAAATTTGTCCTCCCATGCCCCCCCAGGTGATAGGAACTAACCCCTAGAGTCCTAAGACGACTTTCTCCTGAATCCGCACCCTCCACCCATGACCTAGAATTTCCGCTATTTACCGATAACCTCCCATCTCTGCTGATCTCCCAACCTTTACGTTTCGCTTACTTCGGCTTTTTCTATTATATTCATGAAACTGCAGCACAGCAACATCATCAACACACAATGAATGATCATCCTACTAGTGCTATTTGGTCTGGCGTATTTGCTTCGTCGATTACGTTTTGCTATAATGTGTTACACTGAGCGGGAAAGTCAGCTGGCTTTGGTATATTAAATGAAATTCATAGAACCAACCGAAAACTTCAAGCTCCTTGTTCCGTGTATGTCATTGAATCAGATGAAATGCTTTTTACGTTAGAAATTATTGCCTCACTTTCACCGGATCAGTATTTTCACGGATATTCTCGGTTCTATAGAGGCTATTCGCTTCTTGAGGCCGGGAAAGAATTCCTCGTATTTTTTCATGAACGTACAGGAGCTTCTACGTGCTTTATCTTCGCGTTATTTTATCATCACTTTTGTATGGGACCTTTCTCATTGTTCGATTCTGGGCAATGAGAGAGCGGACTCGCTTGCAAAGGTGGGTGCTATAGAAGGCGAATTTTATGATGGAGTCAGATCTGAGCTTAATGATTCCCTTCGGGCTCGAGGTAGACGACCCAATGTACTGGTTCGAGACATCTTAGCTGAACGCGATCTGGAGTGAAAATCATATATTTTCGTTTTTTTTTACTAAGATTGGATTGTAGTTTGTGTTTCGTTTAAATTATTTTATTTAGTTTAAATTATTTATTTGTTTGTTTATCGAAAATAAAAACTGTAGACGATTAAGATTTAAAAATATGTGTGTTATGTAAACCATTATTTGAATTCCCGCTCATTTTACGATCCGGTAAATTGGTTCTCCTATTAACCTCGAGAAAACCGCGAGTAATCGGTTCTACTCCACTAGCATTAGTTTTAAGATAACTGATGAATATAAAAATGAAAAATAGGCTCTGTATAGTTGATTCGATTGAGCCTGTATAAATAAATGAACTTGTTAAAAAAATCAGATAGTCCTCGAGTACATCACTATAACTAAACAATAGGTGGACACACTTACCAAGGGTTTACCTGTTGCAGCATTTCGGAAAAAAAATCGGTCATTGCGTTGACGTTGGTCATTGTGGTTGAGCGGAGATGTTAGAAAGCAACCCCTTGCTGTTTAGTGTACGCATCTGTTACTTCCACTAGAACAGATATGATTTACTATTTACCTTTGTTTTGTCTTTTTCATTCTTAAATACGACGTCAAAAAAGGTAAACTATTTTTCTTTTTCCTCTCAAAGTATCGGATACCTTATTTTGTTTAAAGTGTGTCAATGCTCTTAGTGTAAAACTCTATGTAATAGTGCCTGAATGAATTAATCCCCTCCCCCTCCTCCTTCCCTTGCGCTGAACTGGCCGGCTTGACGTGCCGCAAGGGCTCAGTAGGGATCAAGACCCGAAGCTAAGAGTCAGTTCCATTGTGGTTATATCACATTTATTAGCAGAGCAGCACATCGAAATTTTAGGTTCATTATTCTTTATATGCTATACAATTTCAGATCATCCATGGATATCCCAAGTTTTGTAAAACAATTTCAAATCAATTTTTTTTTCTGGTGGCCATGATACATTATCTAAGCTTTCAGGTTCATGGTGGATGTGCGGGTCCGTATACAATTGCAGCAGGACCACAATCTGCAGACACGTAAATACAAATGAAATTATTATCGTTTTATATTATAACATCCATTCACTACATTTTGTATGCTTTTTTATAAGTCATTTTCAGCTTCACATTTATGCATCCTTGTCAGTTATAGCTCATCTAACCTACGTTATGTATTTGAAAAGATAGGAAGGTTTTGATTGTTTTTTTTTTTTTAGAAAGGATCATATTCGAAAAATCCTACTTAAAACAGCACTTTCCTTCTTCATCAGAAATATATATTAATTCAAAACCTAACAGTTTACAATCATTCATTTCCTATTTCACAGACATGAGGAATCATTTATGGGTGTACAAGAGCTATAGAAAAATTCAATTTCCTAATTTTTTATTTTAGTTTTATTAAGATTCAGTTTTTAGATTCATACTCATCTGAAATTTATTTCGCCTTCATACTCATCTGAAATTTATTTCGCCCTTCAGTTTTTCTAATATTATTATGACATTAATACACATCTAATTTTTATTTTCAGTAACATACCAGTAGATGTCATATATATCTTGTACCTACGCTTATTATGTTCTCTGACTATTATTGTGAAAACAAATTCTAATCTTAGTAGATCTTATTTCAATAGAAACTGCAACAGTCTTTCGATGAGTTATGGTCAGATTAGTTACGGATATATGTATTCTACTATAGTTTACTGGCTTGCTGGTATTATTATTTTATATTTTAACGTCAGTTTATTATTTTATGTTGTGATATTAAATGATGTGACATAATTGCATTTAAATTCATTTCATTAAAATCGCTATTTCAGATGAGACTCACTACATAAATTATTGCAAGGAAACGGAACAGCACATCGAAATTTTAGGTTTACTATTCTATTGCTATATAATTTCAGATTATACATGGATATTCCAAGTTTGATGAGATAATTTTAAATCAATTTTTTTTCTCGCAGCTACATTGTCTAAACTTTCAGGTCCACAAATGGAATTGTTATTATCATTCTTATATTCATTCACTATATTATTTGTCATTATAATATTCATTCGCTATATTTATTATAATTATAATATTAATTCACTATATTTTATACATTACTATATGACATTAAATATATATTGGGAAGGGAGGGAGCATCAGGGTATCACTCAAGCTGGAATTGGACAATGGAGTGGTATGACAACCGGCGTCTAGGAGGGAACAAACAGTATCATTTTCTTTATCCTACCGATTCGATTGTGGTGCTGTGAATTCTACTCCAACAATTTCAGTGAGAGTGACGCGCCCTTCTTAACAAGCCATCCCGTAGAAAGCTTAATGAGTATTGCGAATTGGGTTATTCGATTTGTTGGATCGTATCGTTGGAAGGAGATTCTTATGTTCCCGCGGGTTTCGCGTAAGTGTCTCTGCTTACGGGTCCGCCCCACCGTTTTTGGCCCTTCATACAGCGTTACTGTGAATGCAAATCGGTAACTCAATTTGATCTTGCTATTAAGTGGAGCTGCATACATGACAAGGTCTTAGAAGGGATGGTGGCTACCTTACATACATACATACATTCCCCCCGCACTACTATTTATTTTTTTTTTTTTTTATTGGTGTTTACATTTTTTTTTCTCAAAAAAAAAAAAAAAATTATTCTTTTTTTTAAAAACACCCCCGAGAACATTTCCCCAATTTTCTAACATTAGCGAAGAGAGAAAGTACACCGCCCCCCCCCCCCCCCCCCCCCCGCCCCCCCCCCAATACCCGCACTCCCAAAATGGTGTTTTTTGCAAAATGACTTTGCGGTGATATGGATTTGCAAAAAACTACTGAACCGATTTTTTTAAATTTTTTTTTAAAATGTTCGTAATGAATTTTGTGTGAGCTTGAACGATTCATTTTTCATGCACAAATATTTATTTCGCCGAAAGGAATTTTTTAGTAAAACCTCTAGTGACCAAAAAATTCAATTTTCGCATAAAACGTTCCCGTATGCACAAAGAAAAAATTATTAAAACGATCGTTCAGATACACGGAATTACTCTAAACTAATGATTTTATTTTATTTTTATGGTCTTAGTTGACCTGTTTGACCTGGGGAGTTATCACCGCAAGGCTCTTCCAAAAAAAGGCGTTTAAGGGAAACACCCACCCCTTAAAAACTATTTAACATTTTTTTCACAAATTTTTGCATAAACATTGTCAACAGACTGTACGGTCAGAAAATCAAAACATTCATGTAATAAAAATATTGCTACATACCTAAAAAAAAATCCAAACTTTCCTATTTATTTTTTTCGACAAAAAAGGTATATAACCCCTTAATACTACGTTCAGTAGGGTTTTGGCCGTTTACTCGCGGTTTATCAGAGATTGAAGAGGGTAACATTTTTTGGGGATCGATTGGACAAAGGAACGTGGAAATGGAATTCTGTAGTCTCGTCAGAGAATTGTTGCCAGCCCTAGATCGCTTTGCGATATGATCAGGTCTCCTTTTTGCGTTCGGCCGATTGTGGGACCAACGATGAGACCCCTCAAGATGTCGCAACAAAACAAACACAAAGTAATAAATAACCGAAAAATAACGAAAAAATAAAGAAACTAAAGAATAAAGAAAATAAAGGGGATATGATGTTTTCACATTTGCATTAGAAAAAATGTGCAAAAATTGCCGATTTTTCATGGGATCACCTTCACCCGCACTGACAAAACTACCCATGCAGCATCAATCGTAGTAACCCATGAGTCAGCAGAAAAAATTTGATAGCTCTATCAGTCGAACTCTAACCGTGATGGCAAAAACAGGCAAAGCAACTCCGTTCAGAAGTGAGCCCGTTCAAAGAACGGCACCCCGCCGCGTCGAAAACGAACATCTGCACTTTGTGGACTCCGGGTAGGTCCGCTCCGGCATCTACAACATCTTGGCACTATTAGACAACAATCAAAGCGACAAGAAGCTCCAAAGGATGCTGAGGAGGAAGACCGAGAGAAAAGTGGCTACATCGCTGCGTGCGCTTGGCCGGGGGTCGATTCAACCGGCAAAACAGTCAAAAAGTATGGCGAACATGAACATACAAGTCAGGAAGCGGAAGTCGCGTTCACTGGTCTTGGAACTGCAGACAATAACGCAGCGGCAGCGGCTGAATAATATGGTCAACTCGATTTTCCCGGCGAATCGCGACGTGGCGGTGGTGATGGACGACAAGACCTATCTCACCCTGGATGGCATCGACAGCACTTCGTATTTTACTTCCCCCAAGGTGCTGCTGTGGCTGACAATCAGCGAGAAGGGGATGCCAAAACCGCTCTTCTTTCGCTCTGGACTGGCCGTAAACGGGGGAATTTATAGTACGAAATGCCTGCCGGAAGTTGCGTCCTTCATCAAAAAATACCATAAGGGCGACGGTGTTCTGGCCGGATCTGGCGTCGGCCCACTACTCGAAGCGATCGTTGGAGGAGATGGAGCGGCTGAATATCGACGTGGTACCCAAGTCAGCGAACCCGCCCAACGTTAACCAGCTGCGTCCCTTCGAGAATTTCTGGGCCAACCTGAAGCGTAAGATCTACTTCAACAATTTTGTCGCGAAAACTGAGGAGGAGTTGATAAATGAAACGAAGAAAGAACTCAAAAACATGCCTACATGCATGTTTTTGTCTGCCATGGCGAATGTTCCGATTAACTGCCGGAAGGCCGCTCGCAATGGCGTAGAATTTTTTTTGCAAGTAAGCTAAAATAACTGTTCCAAGGGAAATTTATCAAAAACAATTAGGGTACGAGACTGGTTTTAAGCAGTTTAGTCAACACTTGAGACTTACTCTCACGGAAATGTGAGACGAAGCGAAACTGACGACAAACGGGATACTCCGTTTAAAAACAAACAAATGTAAGAGACAGCAGGCTTCACGTTACATTACCGGTGCGCTATATCCATGGTTAACAAAGAAGAGAGGAAACATGGGCTCTCTCAAAAGCAACAGTGATGCCATAGCTGCCGCTCAACAGCGAAGCATTATTTATCGTTGGGTACTATTGGACAGCTCCAGAACATATTTTTTATTGAAAATAATAGTGCTAGATGATGGCCAATATAATCATAAGCCTAGATCAACCTCGAATGACTGGAAGAAACATGGAATAAATAGTGATTTCAGATCACCTAAATATGAAATAAATTTAAGTCAATGTTCAACATCACATTCTGGCAACAAGCCTAGATGTGAGAAGGAGCTGATGAAGATATTCCCTCCGGTACACGCAAACAAATGCAAAATACACAAAGGCAAAATTTGAGCGAACTTCTTCAGCAGGTAGGAAACTGATGGTTTTCTAGATGATGTATTTCAAATCTTTAAAATAACAGTAATTAATTGATAATCAATCATGATTTATGCATCGAATCACTAGCCCGATAAATAGAGCTTATGTTCGTATCATTAAAAGTGAAATAATTAAGAAAATGTAGGAGTTTTAGTCCTATTTCTTAACGACTGATTCAAACAGCCACCCCTGATTAAGCCGTTCCCTACCCTAGTACACGGCGTTAAATTTCACCCTTTTATCGATGAAAATCAACGGTAGTTTACCTCGCTTGCAAACCATCATTGAAGCTGCTCTTTGAAATCGAGGTACTCCAGGATCGCTGCTCCAGGACAAACAGTTTCTCATCAGAAAAAATTAACTCATGACCCGCGTGCCGCGATAGTATCACCTTTGCTCTATCCAACCTGTTCTGCTTGGATGGTTCGGAAACGCCATGAACGTTATTTAAAAGCCTTGAATCCAAGATCCATGATCCATGATCCGTAGGAAATGTCCAGGTCTTACGCCGTTTTCCGTTTTGAACGTTGTCTTTTGCGTCGGATTCGCTCCCTTACGATTTTGATGTTTCGCTGTGTCCGTACCGAACGTGGACGACCGGGCTTTTTCCAGTCCCCTAAAGAGGACGTCGCCTGATACCTTTTGATGGTCTTGTATATAATGTTAAGCTTAACACCAAGAGATAACAGGTTTTTGAAATTCACGCCAGGGCGATCGCAATTTAAAAATCGTTTCACAACAATTTCCCTGAATTGTTTCATCGCGCGTAAAAAGCAAACAACAACCGACCAAAAATGAATATCACGCGCATGTCAGTATATAGGGTACGGGACGGGTTTTAAGCAGTTTAGTCAGCCCCTGAGACATTTGATGAAGCTGTATGTAATCTATAATTAGAACTGCCAATATTTAGACATTAATCCCACTGCTTACGTCTGGTCTATCGGAACATACCTTCAGCAACGAGCATTAGGCTCAGAAAATTTCATAGCCATGGAATAAAGTTCCCAATTGCAGGGACTTCTTAAACGCATGCGGATTGCTTTCCGATTAAAAAAATGTTTTCTTCAGCTCCTCAATCTGTACATAAACTAACAATATTGTATGAGTGCGATTCTGTGCATGTGTGCGAAGGCGAAATGAAATAGGCCAGTTGACGATTTGCTGCAAACGTCAATTTCCTCAACCCGCTCCTTCGTTTTACCCATCCGCTCTCGAAAACAATCAACCAAAACATGTCGATTGCTACGACCACAAACTCGTCTCCTAGCAGGTTATGAGACAGACCTACACGACCAAACTTTTAGTTTGTCATTGATCTTTAGATTGGCAATGTGTATTTCTTATTTCATTTACTCTCACGCAAATGTTAGCCAAAGCGACTGTGACGACAAACGGGATGCTTCGTTTAAAAACAAACAAATGCAAGAGACAGCAGGCTTCACGTTACATTACCGGTGCGCTATATCCATGGATAACAAAGAAGAGAGGAAACATGGGCTCTCTCAAAAGCAACAGTGATGCCATAGCTGCAGCTCAACAGCGAAGCATTATTTATCGTTGGGTACTATTGGACAGCTCCAAAACATATTTTTTATTGCAAATGATAGTGCCAGATGATGGACAATATAATCATAAGCATAGATCAACGTCCAATGACTGGAAGAAACATGAAATAAATAGCGATTTCAGATTGTCTAAATATGTAATAAATTTAACTCAATGTTCAACATCACATTCTGGCAACAAGCCTAGTTGTGGGAGAGAGCTGATGAAGACATGCTCTCCGGTACACGCGATGCAAATGCAAAATACACAAAGGCAAAATTTGAGCGAACTTCTTCAGCAGGTCAGAAACTGATGGTTTCTAGATGATGTATTTTAAATCTTCAAAATGACAGTAATAAATTGGTAATCAATCATGATTCATACATCGAATCATTGGCCCAATAGATAAAGCTTATGATCGTATCATTAAAAAGGAAATAATTTAGAAAATGTAGGAGTTATAAAGCTATTTCCTAACAACTGATTAAAATAGTGACCCCTGATTAAGCCGTTCCCTACCCTATTTTCATTTTTTTTTTTCTTTTTGCCCCCCCGCTTTTTTCCCCCCCCCCCCTTGAGACCCCCCCGCGGTTCCTCTCGCTCTAAGGGGCCAAACTACAGTTGCGGGAAAGGATGTCGGCGGGCTGATACTCTACTGGCTATTTAAACAGTAGGTCAGCGGGAATTCCTCTGATACTCTACGGAGAATTAACCGCAGGTCAGGGTATAATTCCCTCCCTCCCGTTTGACTGCCGTAACCGGCGGGCCTGCAGCAGCACTTGCACACCAAACGATCAGCACGTGGGTGTCCAAAAGATGGCCGATGGAAAAGCACAGAGCCTTTCAGCCCGTGTAGAAAGCGTCTCCTGGACGCTGCTGTCCAACGCGAATTATCGATTAAAATTAATCTAAACAAATGAATTCAGGTTTTCAATTACCTTTTTTATATGAAAGACAAAACCTCGAGAGCAGAGCTTTTGTCTCCCGTGATGTTCACACTCTGAAGCTATAATTCACGCAAAGAAATAAATCATTCGTTAATCGCGTTTCACTTCACTAACTTAGCCCTATCTTACACAAAACCTCTATGCTAATTAAAAATTTTAACATTAAAATTATGCAAAACCCACCATAAAATGGTGAATAAAAAAAACCACTTCTCACTGGAACTGGCTTCCACTCTGCAGCCGACGAAAAATAGAAATGAGTGAAAGAATGGAACACCACTCCTTTCGACCCAAGACATTATTTTCGCCCTCTAATTTGACGAATCATCAAATCTGACGTATCCTCTTGAGACGAGTCTATCAACCTTTTCTCTTTGTGAGCCCTATATCTTTTATCCGCAAACTACTACGCATGAAATATTTCAAGTTCCGTAGTTGCATTGGAAACGAGTATTTTGAAATTTAAATCTATCCATCCATTATAGCAAATAAAAAATTACGATGTGTCAGTGTTGGATACGATATCTACCATTTCTAATGTATTGCAACCACTCTCGAACATTCTTGAACAATCATGGAAAAATACAGAACACGGTACACCGTTCGGGATGTTGCGAAAAAACTAGGGACCTCGTCGAGTAACGTCATGCGGGCTAAAGAAGGACTTGGGCTTAAAACATACCGGAAGCAGAAAAAACCCAAAAGGAACCCAAAACAGCCCGCGTCCGTGAAACCACGGGGGCTTCAAATGGTGAGTTGACAACTTCGAAGGAGGATGCGGCCGACCTCTCGTCCTCACAAGTTCCTACCTCACGCCTCCACGAGTCATATGATCACAAAAGACTGCCAGCTGAAACATGGAGACGCTGGTTGGCGTAGCCTGGGCAATGTTGTCAATCTGACAATAGCGAAGTGAGGGGGTGCGACTGAAGATCGTGTACCTTTAAATCATATTGTATATTTCCCATTCTCATTTTATCAATAATTTCAGCTCGCTTTGGAATCATTTTTGCATTCCAAAACCATGTAAGAGCCGGGAGCAACACGACGGGCATCAAAGGCTCAATTTGTTTTTCAGCATTTCAGCATTACACTTAATTTAAAATTGCACTTCTGAATTTCAACTACTATATTCATAAAAGACTGGCATGTGCTTATAAGCAATGTAAGATTATATTTTAATATTGTGTTTAGTGGCATTATGGTAAGATAAGCCATTTATTTCAGGAATCATCAAACCGGACTCTTCGTTCACTCCAATTGCTATCTTTGAAATGTTACTAGAACAGTATAAAAAAAAAATATTACTACATGTCTTTTAAAACAATATCTTTTATTGAAATTTTATCTTTGGTATTTGGAATGATCTATTCTGTTTTCAGCTTTTCCAGGACAAGAAGGATATTAATTCATATCTAATTTTTATTTATTTTTCAGTAACAATCCATTGGTAGTATCATTCAAGTTTGAAATTTGAATAAATTGGCATGTTTGTCTATAATGATATCCTAATATTGTGTGTACAAAATATACTAAATATTAAATAACATATAACGGGGAAAGGGAGGGACCATCAGGGCACCCAAGTGAAACGATTTGGATAGGGAGCATGGGACTGCCTCCTCCCTATTGTTAACATTTCGCGGAACGAGGGCGGGCTCTTCGACCCCATCTATTGGGTTTATTCTGTCAATCGAGGGCTCGATTCTAGTGCTGTGCGTGTGAACTTGCTTTTGGAAGGAGATTCTTTTCCCTATATTCGCGGGTTTCGCTTAAGTGTCTCTGCTTACGGGCCCGCCCAAACGTTTTTGGCCCTTCATACAGGAGCTTGATGATCACAAACAATATTAGAATCCTGATCAAATCGTTTTTCAGATTATTCCACTGCTATGGAAAGTTACCTTGCTACAATAGATGGTAGTTTTATATCATCATCATCATCATCAGAAAGACATGAATCCGCCGAACGGCCCGGAGGCACGGCCAATCGAGACTTTTTGGGCTTTAACCAAAGCAAAGCTACGAAAATTTATTAAAGCAGCGGACGACATCCACAAATTTAAAAAAGATTGGCCAAAAGTGGTCAAAATGGTGGGAAGTACCACTGTGCAGAAGCTAATGGGTCATGTTCGAGGAAAAGTTAGGAGTCTTGGCTATGATTAAATATTTTGAATAAACGAGAGTAAAATATCATATAAAACACAATTACAAATATGATTTGCCAAATAAAATTATTAAAACTAAAAAATCATGACTTTTTTGTTATTTTGAAAGTGTGCTTATACTTTCTGGAACAGTATATAGTAGGCCCACGTCGATGTTTTGCTTGCGGACAAATTCGGCAAGCTCGAAGCATTTTGCTCGAATAACTAGAGCAAGCGTTCCAGGTGACGATGGTTAGCGCTTTAGACGCCATTCTGGATGATGAATTTACCGAGCACTTGGATCTGCGCGGGATCTGTTACGGCACTGGCGAAGCGCATCGGTCATATCAACGAAAATCGCCATCAGTTCGTCCGCAGAGAACAGTTCGGGATTGTTGTTGGTGGCTGGTTGACTCCAGAATCCAGGGGGGATTGAGGATCGCTGTCCACCAGAAGGGCCGGGATTTGCTTGAGGGGTAGTGCCTTGCCCCCACGGGTTTGGTTGGCGACTACCACTAATTGACGGAAAATCTCCCGCTGTGAAGGCCGGAGCCTTTTCCGTCTTCCGTCCCGGTTGGTTGGCGGTCGAGGCTTGCTTTCAGATGCGCTTGAAGGCTTCGCGTTTCGGGCATAGACGACTGGATCCCGGGTGGGCATCACCACAGTTGGCGCACTTTTACGCCACGACGGGTCCTTCGATGGGACAGTTGGATGTGATGTGATTTTGGGCGCAACTGTTGCAGCGGGCTTTAACGTTTCAGTTCCGGGAACCGTGACCAAAGTCCAGACACTGCTGGTACTGCGTCACATCATGGTGTCCATCACGGTACGGCTCCCAGGTGGCGATGATGGAACAGAGGGAGTGGATTGCTTTCAGCGCGTTGAGCGTCACGCATTTTTGGAAATGTACCAGGTCACCCGGCCGCTTGCCGCTGGGTTTTAGTCCACCACTTGGGCCAGGTTTGCCCATACCAACACGCGGAAACGCGAGAAATCGCAAAAATAAATGAACAAACTGAAAAATCACCGAGAGCCAAACATCACGTCCGAACTTGCCGCTTGTTCAAAATCAAGTGATGATAATTTGGCTGTTTACTGCAGTAGGATTTCGTCTAAAGACTGTATTCGATGAAATTTGGACACACGCAATTGTTCGTAACTTTTTAGCGTGTGGGTAAAAATTATTGAAATTTTAACTGAATGTATTTCATTGTGTTGTGTCAATTGTGTAATGAGTTTCGTGGAAATCGGTCGAATGATTTCAGTGATGGCTTCGAATGAAGAAATAGTGCGCCAACAAAATGTGGGCACTTACTTCGAAAACCCAAACGCTTCTCATCGATGGATCGGAAAACAGCTCGGAATCGCACATTCAACCGTATCTCATGTGATCAAAACGTTCAAGGACCGTAAGACAACCAAGCGGAAAAATGGTAGTGGCAAAAACGTGGCACATCAAATCCGGAGAAGGCCAGGATGGTATTGAACCAATTTAAGCGTTATCCCAACATTTCGATCAGGGATGTTGCGAAAAAGGCGAAAGTTTCAGTTTGTTTTGTGCAGAAAACAATGAAAGGTTCTGGATTACATGTGTACAAGGGCCAGAAGGCACCGAACCGGAGCGATAAACAGAACTCGGTGGCCAAAACTCGTGCAAGAAAACTGTACAGGGAGTGGCTCACAAAACCGTTCTGCATTGTGATGGACGATGAGACCTACATTAAAGCCGACACCAAACAAATGCCAGGACAGGAACACTACGTCGCCACCTCTAAGTTGGCCGTTCCGGTGAGTGTACGGAATAAGAAATTGTCGAAATTCGCCAAAAAATTCCTTGTCTGGCCATCGATCTGTGGATGTGGCAAAATGAGTCAGCCCTTCATCACCTCTGGGACCGTCAACGGACAAATCTACAAGAACGAATGCCTCCAAAAACTACTTCTGCCCTTCTTGAGATCTCACGATGGTCCGACACTGTTTTGGCCGGATTTGGCATCTTGCCACTATGACCGGCCCATCTTAGACTGGTACAAAGATAATAATGTAGTTTTTGTACCGAAAGACGTCAACCCTCCAAACACTCCGGAACTTCGCCCAATTTTGGGCAATCATGAAGGCAAAGCTCGTTAAAACTCCAAAACTGATAGAAAATGAACTTGAACTAAAGAAAGTGTGGTTAAAAGTAAGTAAGCAAGTCGGTCCTATCATTGCCCAAAATTTGATGAAAGGGGTCAAGGCAAAGGTGCGGGCATTTGGGTTGAGAGAAGAGGTTTAATAAACCAATGATGTCAAAACTTAACCATTTAGTAGTACTTTATTTCCAGAAAGTTTGAAAAGAATCGGGCTCAAGGAAAAATTTTGTTGACCTATTTTGTGTGTCCAAATTTCATCGAATACAGTCTTTATTTATATTATCTCCTCAAATCTTATTCTGATGATTGATATCATTGGTTGGCTCCGAATCTACGCAATAAAGGCAGCATTCCATACGAAATAAACTCAATCCATTTGCGAAATTTTTCATTTCATTGTAATTTTTTATATCAAATTAACCTCCCTTAATAAATCTGACTTTCTTTTTGAGGAACTCTTCTATAAGAACAACAGCAGCCATAAGATTGTATCTCCCCATCCTGAAGGAAGTTATGCCCGGGAAAGTCTTATTAAAATCACCTTTCCCGCTAAGCCTTATCTGCAAAGTCAACATCGTCATCAAACTCGTCGTCGTAGTCATCATCAGGATATCACATTCCACGTATAGCCGTTTTATCTGCCGTCTTCGCAAAGAGCCTCGTTGCGCCTTGAAGCCACCGAAGCGGGACGTAATTCATTATTCGATCGTAAATATTGTTATTACAGTTGGTCTTTGATTTCTTCTGAAACGGCTGCCGGGTAGACATCATGGGCTTTCGTCGTTTTCGTTATCGTTGGAAGAGTTTTACCAACTTTCTTTCTCCCGAGCAGAACAGTAATTGAATATCAAAGTTAATGCTGGAATTTATTCTTACAGCATCATTTAAGTACCAGAATGAGTTATTCAAGAATCATTTGAATATCAAACTGAGCCGATATAATATCGAATGAATCAATTTCAAATTATAATTGTAAAATTTCTACTCGGGTCTGGGTTTTTTCACGACTGCAGCCCTCCATAACATGTGCGAACATTAAGGATCCTCACACCGTTTTGACATTAATTAAATAATCAAATCAAAGTGTTGTGAAAAACGAGGGAAAGCTAACGAAACATGGTAATTTTATTCCTCTTGATTATGTTTGTGCCTCGTGATGATCTTGGTGGGGGTGAAGAACTGGTAGGCTACATTCGCTTGTTCTGCAACTATGGAAAAATGGGAAATTTTCATTCAGTCTTATAATGTTGGCGTGAGTCATGATGATGAGCAAGCACATTTTCTGGGTTATAGACCCAATTGAATTCTTAACAGTAGCAGTTTTCGTCAAACGAAGGTGATGCCATTAAGGGAAACATCCCGCACGATCATGCATGAGCAAATTTTGCATACTTGCCTTCTCCGGTTGTGGCCGTCGTCATCATCAAAGGCGTCGATTTTACAGTTCCTGGATGTGGATGAAAGACGATGCAAATAATAATTAAAGTATGTCGATAATCATCTACCAAGCATACAGTATCGACAGCCGATGCAAAACACCTATTCACTCGCTGATGACGACGACGACGATGGCGAAGACAGTTTCCAGCGCACTCCACATGCAGGAGGGTAATTGGTCGTAATTGGAGCTAATTATGTGCTCTTGTCGTACGCTGATGATAGATGTGATGCTTTTTGATATGATGAATTTTCGACGGCATTCATGGTCCACTGCTTATCTTCACGGAAACCCAGTTCATTCTGCTACAACGGCCTGATATACGACGTACAAAATTTGAATAAACTCTTCTTCCCCCATACGTACATAAATCCTGATAAGCTTAGTACTTCTAAGCGTAGAAATTATACACTCTGCTCTTCCATATCGGTACTAAGAAAGCTCTGAAAGTCAAGTCAGGAGTTAACAAAACACACAAAACCCAACCCCGAGTATGCAAACTGCGCTGTGCCACCCTGCCTCCGTTCGACCAAAACGACCAATCAAGATATTTCCTTCCGCATACTTCCGGCAGAGTTGACTTGGCATGTGCCCTCATCACACACTCACTTGCCGGGGGTTGCCTCAGCAGCATCTGGAGCACACGTGGTCTCCACACCTACCAGTAAAAGTATAATTTCCTATAAAGGCGTTAATTTGCCTTCTTCAGGCTGCTGTTGGACGGTCGCCTGGCCTGGTCGTTGGAGATCCGCAAAGAAAAGGCACCGTAATAGTACAAAGTACACGGATAGCTACAAACTGAGATGCTGCCAGTAGCGTCAGCAGGTAGACGATGCTGTGATCGAATGAAATTACTTTCTGGTTGCACGGCGTATAAATTCATATACCTATTCCATCTCTTTTGATTCTTTGATAAATTCCAGCATAACTGGCCTACAGAACCGAATGCTTTGGGGTGTTAAATTATGCCACAAAATGCTTTTCTTGTTGTTCTGATAATAAAGTTGTATAGGAGTTGTTGTCACTGAAAAGACGTCACTATCATCCTTTTGATTTGGCGTTGATAGCGTTTGGTGGTATTGTGAATAGTCTGTAGAGCCATCCATACCCTAGCTGCTTAAAAGCACTAGCTCTGTGTCATCGTTGGTATTCATTTGTTGGATGATTTCCGCATCGATGACCTGAATGATTCTTTCTGCTGTATGATTCATGAGTGCTTGTAATTTGACGTGAAAAGAAAGAAACATTTAAAGTTGGTGAACTGGAAAAACATGTGGATATTTATGTCTTCCTGATTTTTTGATGATGACTCTTCGATTGACTCGGCTAAAGGAGAGCAAACTCGGAAACCTTGATGGGTTCATTTTCACTGTTTGCTCATATGAATATTAAGTAAAATCGCAGTCTAAAAAATATTTGAATGCTTCTTCTCTTCAGGTGACATCAGTCCATGTGAATCTTTGAGAGTCGTTAACATCTTAGATGCACTTTAACGATTTTTTAGAACATGGCCAATCAAATTCACCATATTTGAATCGCCATGTCTATATGCAATTTTTCTTGTGGCTAAAAGAGCCTTTACTATAGTGTCAACATCACCGCCGAATATTTCTTCGGTTTTCCTTCGCTTACTTCTATCACTAAGTTCATCAAATTGTTTTTGTGGACGTCTACGACCAGTTGCAGGTGTTTCTGCGATGTACTCTGCAAGCTCCAAATGACTGCCGAGCCAGTCCTTATTGTATTTCTCAAAGTACTCTTGTTTGCGGTGAGCCTTTTGCCACGTGTTGTAAAAATGTTGTGCTACGTACTTCAACTTTTTAAGTCGTCGTTCTTCTTTGGCAAGATCAATATTATATTTTGCCTTGATATATTCAAATGCTTTTGTTGCATTGACTATTTGAGATCATTTTGGATCAAAAAGTAACACGATGCTCCAATGTTCCATATTATCACAAACAATTCTTTTCGGTTTTTTTTTCGATTAAATAACTACTGCACAATATACACGTTGTTAGCGTTAAAGCCGAAAACAAACTCATGATTTGAAAATATTGTCCTCGTCTTTTGAATGGAATTAGGTAGTATGTAGTGGGTAGTAGGTAGATAATAGTTTTTAGGGAAATAAATATACCTGAGTATAGTTGGTAGAAATTGTAAAATGGTACATGAACAGAGAATTTCCTTTAGAATATGTAAACAAGGTTATCGTGAAAACATTGAAAACTTTTTAGTCCAGTTGGGTAGATACAGTTTCTATATGGAATGATAATTTTCGGTCTGTTTTTACCCCCCAGCTGGATTCTCGTTCCGCAGATAGTATAGACCCCAAACTAAACTGTGGTGGTGGTCTCTTGAGACTGCTCGGCCCTGCTCGTTAGATATAGTCCAACTTAGGTAAAAAAACATTTGTTTCAATAATTGCCCATTTTTACTAATTTTAATTAACCGTGTAGCTTCAACAACTTATTCATTTTAAAATTTAGACAATAACCTTTTCAAAAATGTATTAAATTCCAAAATTGGATCGTTATTCATTGAGAAAACTGCATTTGTTTGAAATGCATTTTTTCTACCATTGTAGGGTATGATAATAAGCCATTAATGATTAGTAAACTTCGGAGTGATAAAGTAACCATTCGAAATAACACGCAGTAGTAAATTCATCGTTCTTAATTGGTGAACTCACAACCAGAGGGAACGTTGTTCATGAGCTTCACTCATTACAATGTTCATCCTCTCACTAGGCGCGCATGTTTCTCATTTTGAACTTTTAATCTGAATCCGTTGGGTTGAGCATTATCTCCCAGTAGGATTACTTGTCGTCGGGAATTTAATAATAAGAAAAAACCTCAACTTAAAGATTGGAATGAGCTAGTTAGATGGGGAATGCTTGGGAGGAAAGAAGATAGCATCTCCTATCAACTCCGAAGGTAATCGGAGATCGCCTTTTGATAAGTTCGTTTTCCGATATCCGGAACGAAGAATGCAGGACTGTGAAGGTTTTTTTTATATAGTCACGCGGTGTGTTTGTTCAGGTAGTTAGAACGTGAATTATGTCCTAAAGTCAGTGTAATTAATTGTGCGTTTTATTCTATAGTAGGTGCAGCGTATGCAAATAGCTAGGCCAGTGCGGTAATAAATCTGTGCGATAGAAAAAAAGGGGTAACTATCTTAAAAATAGCCAGTACTTAAGAACATGCGCTCATAGATTCGAACAGTCGTTCGGCGGCTTTGATTTCCCACTAGCGAAGCCACCTCCCGCTCGGCACACCGCGCCTATTTTTCCTGTAGAGTACCAGTATCCTGACCCCACGTGTCGGTGTTGAAGGTCCTAACCTTGGCCAGGGTTAGAAGGGAGCCGCGCCGTCAATATCGCGCTCCAATAGAGCAGTTTTCCCGCCCATCGGAAAACCAACATTGTCGGCATAGTCGAAACTGCCATTGTATTCCGTGTAGCCAGCGTCGCAGGGGCGACGAAACAAGCGTGAGGAGCAGTCGGTAAGGCAGAACCAAACCGAATGAAACCGTGAGTAACCGAACAAATGTCCGCATGCATGCGTCGAACGTGAAATAGAGCACCATTCTAAAGATAGCAAGATAGTAAAAATCCGCACAGTTAGGTAGAAAGAAAAGAGAAAGATGAGAGAACGGAATTAAGTTGAGGGTACCCGAATAGGAATAAATATGTGAAATAAATCTTCGTCGTTTTCAATTCCGTCAAATAAATGTTTTTTGATTAATGTTAAATAATCTTTGTTTAATTGTTAGGTAGGGTTTTCGTATAATGAGTGCACTGTTTTGAAGAGATTTTTCACGTTTATTCGTTGTAGTTGTTGTAGATTTCGTGTTTGTACTCCAAGTTGGACTGCTTGGGAATCTCAGTCCACTTTGCAGTTTTGTCCTGAAGCGTTCGTTGTAGTGGGCAGGAAAATTTGTCCAGTGATGATAAAAGGTCACTGCAGTGCATTCGCTTCATAAAAGGTCGATCTGCGGTTAGCCTTTGTTTGTTGGGAGATGATGGTTTGAGTAGTTTCAAGTTTTCGCGTCTACTAGCTTGTTCCAATCCTTTGTGTAAGACTGAACTCGCCCTGGGGTTAGAGTTTGCCGGGCATCCCAAAACGACAAGTGGTCCTCCAACGAGGTGGCACATAAGCCATTTGTTTGCTAAAACAAGTTACGGAAACGCCCTAGTAGACCAGTTTGAGTTAGCCGACTTGGGGCCGGCTACACCATGTTCACAATTTTCCTAAGTCTGATGTCTGTGGCGCAATGAGTTTTCATCACAGAGGGCTTCAATTTTGGGATTCTAGGTTTGAACTATCTGGCTATCAAATAGTATACAAGACACGTCATTCAAAGCAAGTCAATTTTTCGATTTTTGGCCACCACTTTCCCCATAGTGCACTTGCCGAATCGCGATAATTTTCCGTAGTAGCGCGGTGACCCATGAATCCCGCTTAGTATTACCCCACGAACTCCTTTGCAATCGGTGACAGTCGGCGGCATAACATTTGGGAGAGCAACTTGTAAGCAGCGCTCAGTAGCGTGATTGCACGATAGTTGCGGCAATCCAGCTTGTTACCCTTTTTTATAAATGGGAGACATGATAATTACGGACCTTCCATCTAATCCTCCTGTAAACACTTCTCCTCCAAAATCTTGGTAATTACCCAGTGCAGCACCCTCGCCTGTACTTTACCACCGTATTTTTATAACTTGTTTGAGAGTTGGTCAACGCCAGCAGTTTTTTTTATTAAACCAACAAATTTCCTCCTCAACTTCCTGAAGGGTTCTGTCATCTTCTGCGCGTGTTCCTAGGTTTATTACCGTGCCACCTTCGTTTGCGGTAACATTGCCGTTCAGGTGGCTGTGATCTTATCTGTGAGAAGTCTCTGCACGTATCAGTTTGTCGTTATCACGATACAGTGCTTCTATTGCGACTACGAAGTCGCGTTCTTCTTTTTGGCGCTTTTGCCTTTGAAGGATAGAGTTTTGTCTGTTCCGTGCCAGTCTGTACCGTTCCACATTCGCTCTTGTACGGTGTAGCTGCATTCTTCTCCTCTACTAACTGCTTGCATGCGCCATCAAACCTATCACTTTTTCGATTCGGTGTTGTTCGCTCCCCAGTCACGAATGGGTTTCTGTGAAAGGGATCTAACCAGATCTGCCTACTCTGCACCGAGATAGGAGCGCTCGTTAAACGGTCGAGGCTCCACTTCTCTACACCACCCATCTTCTCACGAGCGAGCGGGAGCTCACTACATCGACAGCACCCGATCGACGGGTCCATCAGGCTGATAGCATCAGCAAACAGCGACAGTGCACTCGAGACCACTCAACGGTCAACATGCGGACCTTCACTACGGTCATATACGTTTTTAACATTTTTTGTCGTTAGAGTTTAAGTAAAATAAATAGTTCATAGTTCTACGTGTTTTTTGTGTGCAATAAATCGTGTGTTTAATTAGTTCTCGACGTGCGTATGTGTTTTCTGTTCAGTGAAGAAAGAGCAAGGATTTCCAAAACAATAAAAGGGGAACCTAAAAAGAACACCTACTGTCCGCCGCCCAAAGTGCCCGAAAGGGATAGCTGTCGTTCGAGGACAATTACTGCTAGCGCGCCGCTGGCTACGCTGTTCGCCATCTCCTGGTCCACCGCTCCGCTCTGAGGTATTCAATAGGTATGTATCCTTTAGGACAAATACAGATTTCCTCCGAAACATGCCTTTCTACAGCTCAAACTTCATGATTTTTCATAATTAGTCTACGTATAGCCTTGAAATGGATCAATAACCGTATTGACAATTCCGAGACAACCTAGAAAATCTTGACAAGGTTATCATTGACATTGAAACTAGATACGTTGATACTCAAAATAATCTTCGCCAAAAATGACACTGATTCTTCGTCATTGACAAGACTCACCCGATAATACCGTCGTATTATAAGTCGAGGAAGTGAATGTTTGATAGAGAACCCTTAAAGCCCCGATCTTGACACGCCCACACAGGTACGGTATGTAGCAAATGTGTGTAGTTTCTTGCATTAATTGATGCATAAATTTCAGAGCTCCCCAAGAGCTCCGATGGGGCTCTTAAGGGCTCGAAGCTCACACCGTTTCTGCATACATGCGTTCCGGCCTCAACGCGTATGAAGAAAGTAGAAAGATAGTACCAACAACTGTTGGTGCTTATACTACGTAGTTAGTAGGTAAAAGAATGCATCAAGATCCTGGTCCATAAGATGTGCCGGTGTGTTTCATTGGGCAGCGGCGGGGTAGATGATGCTGAAGAGCGCACCTCTTGCCATTATCGCACACAACAACTGGCGGGCGTTTTATTGGAAATTTATGCATGAAGTTATAGTGCGGAGGCGAGAAATAAGAGAGTTAGGTATAGAATGCATGTCGGATAGGGTAATTTAGGGCAAATATTCCAGTTGAGGTTTTCGAAGCCTGCACCATTTATGTTTTAACCGTTCTTCCTTCTTAACGATTGCAAACCCCCACAACAACCAGCAGAAATGGACTGCGGAGCACACTTTTCTCGTGACGATATTTCTTATGGCTATTTCCAGCTTTCTAAATGATCTTTGACCGTACACAGGAACAAGTTGTCGCCATATATATTTTTATATCCACTTCCTTAAAAAAAAAAAACTGCTGGATTTATATGTACTAGAACAAGACTAAATAATACAATTAGAAATTTTGTAGTATTACGATCAGATTATAATAAATATTCTGGAAAGAATAGACTGCATAAAGACAAAATTGTGATGAACGGAGCAAAGGCAAAATTTTATGCGCTGGATTTATTTGCTTTGGTATGAGAATCAAATATTCAATTGGTGACATCCAAACAGGTTCTGGGTTCTTCAAGAGTAAGACCGGTAACAAATCTGTAGGTCTATAGACCTAAAAACTCCTAAAGTTGAAATCACATTAAAAAAAAAAGTTCAAAGGTATCCATACAATGTGCCCAGGATCATATAGCACAAAATAGGATACATATGTTCCGAGCAGCCCCAGAAAAGGGAACAGTTTTTGACATTGGCCAATTCTTATTATACATTACCTCAATTCATATCCAGGACCACATTGAACTCATCCGAACATGTTATGGATTCCTCCATTGAAATAGCCATTTCGTAACTTAGTCAAGATTTATTTTCGATAATAGCAATATATCTCTGGCAGAATATATAAGCAAAATAAATTCTAATGTGTTCATAATGAACCTTATTGTAGATGTGGTTTTTTTTCCTGTAGGAGCCTCAAACCACTGCGACCATTAGTTAGATCTATTGTGGTTTACTCCATTTCAATATGTATGCACTGTCAGTTCGTTCCATCACTATGAATATGAGTGATGGTCGCACTATGATTTTGCATTCCACCCCAAGAAAGTATGAATTCTTTTATAAAGTTCCTTACCTTATTTGGTTCAGTAGACCATATCTCGTTAGGCATAGAGACACCCTTTCTGAGAATCCGCAATCTTCGCTGAAATAAAGCACTGCATTGACACTAAATGTTCCGAAGTTTCAACTTACCTATATTTTTAAGGTGGTATCTACTCGGACAGTGTCCGGTCAATAGACCAGTCAACGTACTTAGATCTGTTTTGTTTAAACTGAGTAGGCTGAGTGTGATTCTTTTACAAGGTGTAATGAATTGTTTTGGTTGTCGTGATGTTGAAACAGCCCTCCAATTGGCATCAATCATCGATGACTCCCAAGTTCTGAGCTCTGATTTTAAACAGGATGTTGATACTGCACAAAATGGCTCAGGCCCGATGAACTCAGATGAAGAACCAGTTCTTGCTAGAAGATCGGCTTTTTCATTTCCTTCTATACCGCAGTGACCAGGAACCCAGTATAGATTAACTTTGTTAGTCGTAGCCAGTTGCTTCTAGGAGAGAATGCACTTCTAAACTAACTTTTTCGGTTTTCGGCCGCTTTCAGCGCGCCGCTCGATGGTCTTCGTCTCGTGGAACATCTTCACAACGCGGGACACGGTGGAATGGTGCACGGAAACAAACCCGCTCCCAAGGATGGTCAAAACGACTCATGATATTATGAGCCTAATGTATGTTCACTTTATGAAAATACACCATGATTCGGGTTCATGATATCATGATTATTCCTCCCGTAGCGCACCCCAGGCGTTACGAATTGTACTGCTGAGAGGAAATCATGAATCGGAAGAGACCACAACGTGGGAGATAAAACTCCCCTTTGAGGGCAAACTCTTGTTGGTTTCGTCGTCAAGGTAGATCCTCCTAACTTTGCTGTAATTGTGCGGTTAGTTAGCATAGCATGAGTCCAATTGGAGACGATCCAATTGTGGGATGCGTTATCAAATGCACCCTCAACGCTGCAAGACAGATTTCTTTACCGTCAAAAGACTTCTCTATTTTTAAAATCAACGTATGAAGTGCTGTTTCTGTTGATTTTCCAGCTTGGTGGGTAAACTGGGATTTGTTCAGTGGTCTTCTGTTCAAATATGATGATTTGATGTGAAGATCAATGATTTTTTCCATCATATTTAGACCGACAGAATTGGTCTGTATGCTTTGGGACTTGTCCTGACACGTTTCCCAGTCTTGGGTATAAATATGACCCGGACTTCTCGCAATTTGTTAGGAATATAACCTAGTATCATACTGGCCCTAAACATCTCTGTCAGAAGAGGAACAGTGATATCCTTGCTTTTTTGTAACAGCACCGGATAGATCCCATCTGGTCCTGGAGACTTAAAGGGCTTTAAGGAGTCCACTGACCATTCAACCCTCGACTTCGTAAATATAGCACTGGCTATTTCTTGAGCTCTACAGTGCGGGAAATATATATAATGACAAAATGATTTCAATGGTTTCGTTCTCTCAGTGAGAGTAACTTGAGCAACACGCATATCAATGAATATGTATTAAAAGCACAAATGTTCATGACCGGTTCATTCACTTACAGCATGTGTGTGTGAGACAAGATTCAATTGTTGATCTCGTCTTCAAAGGAAATAAATATAAAGACGCTATTCACCGCCAGACTGTCTTTCCCCGTGGACGTGTTGTTTTTTTTTTTTTTATTAATCATTTATTTGTACAGGCTCAATCGAATCAACTTTACAGAGCCAAGTTTTCATATTTTTTTACATTATTTATCTTATAACTAAAGTTAGGGGGATAGAACCGATTACTCGCGGCCGTCTCGAGGTTAATAGGAATAACAAATTACGGATGGGAAGATGGGTGGAAATTTAAAGTATGGTATACATAACACATTAATTTTAAATTCTAAATTGTCAAAAAACTTAAAACTATATAATGTATGGATTTCTTTTAACTTGAACATTTTTTTGAAAAAGAAAAAAAACACACAAACACAGATAAAAAAAAAAAGAAAAAAAAAATTTTAGTCAAAAACACATAAATTAATTGCATATACTCCAAATCACGCAAAGCCAAAATATCTCGAATTGGCACATTGGGTTGTCTACCTCGAGCCCGAAGGGAATCATTAAGCTCCGATCTGACTCCACGATGCTCAACACAAGACCAAATAACGTGATCTGCGTCCTGATAGCCTTGTCCACACTCACAGAGATTGCTGTCGCTCATCCCAACCCGGTATAAATGAGCGTTCAAAGAATAATGATTGGACATGAGGCGAACATGACACGAATGAAGTCTCGACCCACATCCATTCCCCTAAACCAAGATTTCTTCGACACCTTTGGGATGATAGAATGTTGCCATCGCCCCAAATCTCCTTTACTCCATTTATGCTGCCAGCTGACGAGTGACTGTTGACGAAAAATAGTAAAAAATTCATTGAAGGCGATTTGACGATCATAAATATCGCCTTCTATAGCGCCCACCTTTGCAAGTGAGTCCGCTTTCTCATTGCCCAGAATTGAACAATGAGAAGGGACCCATACAAAGGTGATAATAAAATAACGCGAAGATAAAGCACTTAGAAGCTCCTGTATTTTCATGAGAAAATACGAGGAGTGCTTTACCGGCCTCAAAGAGCGAATAGCCTCTATAGAACTGAGACTATCCGTGAAAATGAAGTACTGATCCGGTGTTAGTGAGGCAACGATTTCTAGCGTAAAGTGTATTGCCGCTAATTCGGCGACATATACGGAACAAGGAGCTTGAAGTTTACGATTGGCGCTATACATTTCATTGTATATACCAAAGCCTGCAGACTCCTCTATCAATGATCCGTCAGTGAAGAACGATTTAGTGGAATTAACTTGGCCAAACTTTGCCGAAAATTTCACAATCATAGGACGATGATGCTCTGGAATTCCACGAAGCTCTTGCTTCATGGATAAATCAAAATGAACCGAACTGCCGAAGTCGGAGAAGCAAACACGATTGGGAATATTTGGCGAAGGGCTGACATCCTGTGTTATGTACCAATGGTACAATGTCATGAAGCGAGTTTGAGGATTCAACTCGAGAAGCTTCTCAAAGTTTTCGATTACCTGGGGGTTCATAACTTCACACCTGGTGAGGAGCCGGAGAGACAATTCTGAAAATCGATCCGAGAGTGGCAACATGCCAGCCAGCACTTCCAGACTCATCGTATGAGTCGAGTGCATACAACCTAACGCGATACGAAGACACCGATACTGAATACGTTCCAGTTTAATGATATGCAACCGAGCTGCCGACTGAAAACAAAAACTACCGTATTCCATAACCGACAAAATCGTTGTCCGGTACAACGTTAGAAGATCTTGCGGATCTGCTCCCCACCAAGTTCCAGTTATTGTGCAGAAAAAGTTGATCCTTTGCTGGCATTTTCGCTTCAGATACTCAATGTGGGATCTCCAGGGGCACTTAGAATCGAACCAGACCCCAAGATATTTAAAGGACATGGAATGAGTTATCGGTGTACCCCAAATTTGAAGCTTCGGTTGTGCTGGGTTATGCTTCCTTGAAAAAACTACCAACTCAGTTTTCTCCGTAGAGATCGATACCTAGCTCTAGAGCCCAAGTAGACAAATTGTCTAAGGTATCCTGTAAGGGTCCTTGCAGATCGACCCCATTGGGTCCAGTGACCGACACTACGCCGTCATCTGCAAGTTGTCTCAACGTACAGTTGTCACTTAGACAACCGTCAATGTCTTTGACATAAAAATTATACAAAAGGGGGCATAAACATGATCCCTGGGGGAGACCCATGTAGCTAAATCGTGAAGCTGTAGAGGTTCCATGAGAAAAGCTCATATGTTTCTCTGACAGCAAATTGTACAAAAAGTTATTCATTAATGGAGAAAAGCCACAAGCGTGGAGTTTATCTGAAAGAACTTCAACAGATACTGAATCAAAAGCCCCCTTTATGTCCAAGAATACAGAAGCCATTTGCTCTTTTTTAGCAAAAGCTAGCTGAATATCTGTGGAAAGTAACGCGAGATCGTCGTTCGTTCCCTTACCCCTACGGAAACCATATTGAGTATCTGAAAGCAGGTTGTTCGTCTCAACCCATTTGTCCAGACGGAAGAGGATCATTTTCTCCAACAACTTTCGAATGCAGGATAACATCGCGATGGGTCGATAGGAGTTGTGGTCGGACGCGGGTTTGCCAGGTTTTTGAATGGCGATAACTCTTACCCGCCTCCAATCATCCGGTACAATGTTGAGCTCCAAAAACTGATTAAACAAGTTCAACATGCGCCTCTTCGCGACGTCTGGAAGGTTCTTAAGCAAGTTGAACTTGATTCTATCAGCTCCTGGAGCCGTATTGCCACACGAAAGGAGCGCGAGAGAGAGTTCTACCATTGAGAAAGGTTGGCTGTTCTCATCTATCGAATTCTAGGTTTCGCGAGGAATGATCCGTGCCGGCACAGAATCTGGACAAACTTTTCGCGCGAACTTGAGGATCCATTGGTCCGAGTACTCCTCGCTCTCGTTGTTCGTAGTTCGGTTACGCAATCTTCGCGCCGTGTTCCAAAGAGTACTCATCGACGTCTCGCGCGATAGCCCGTCCACGAATCTTCGCCAGTATCCGCGTTTCTTGGCCTTGACGAGGCTCTTAAGTTCGCGTTCGAGAGCCGTGTATACTTCGAAGTGCTCAGGTGTTCCACGTCTACGGAAAACTTTAAACGCGTCGGACTTTTTACGGTAAACCTCGGTGCATTGCTGATCCCACCATGGAGAAGGAGGTTTCCTGCGAAATGACGTACCTGGAACTGGTCGAGTTTGAGCTTGAAGCGCGCTGTCTAAGATCAGGTTGGAGAGGAAGTTATATTCCTCCAGCGGTGGAAGCTCTTCTACCGTCGTTACGGCTTCATCTACTGCTGTCCTGAACTTTGTCCAATCGATGTAACGGGTTAGATCATACGCGACGTTGATGGATTCCGACGGATTGAACCCGGTGGCAATCGAAATTTGTATGGGCAAGTGATCACTACCGTGGGGATCTTGAATCACATTCCATGTGCAATCCAACGATAATGAATTCGAACAAAGCGTGAGGTCTAATCTACTGCCAATTGAGGATGGACCAGCCAAACGTGTTACTTCTCCATTGTTAAGAACTGTCATATTGAAGTTGTCACAGAGGTCATATAACAAGGAAGACCGGTTGTCGTCGTACAGTTCTCTCCAGCCTGTACCGTGAGAGTTAAAATCTCCCATGACCAACCGCGGAGCAGGAAGAACCGAACAAATGTCTGAAAGTTGCTTTTGGTTAATTGAGGCTCTAGGAGGAATATAAACGGAAGCAATGCAAAGGCTTTTATTTTTAATAACAGCCTGACATGCGACAACTTCAATACCTGGAATAGAAGGAAAATTCACTCTATAGAAGGAGTAGCACTTTTTGATCCCCAGAAGTACTCCTCCTCCACGTGAATCCTCACGATCAAGACGAATAATATTGAAATCATGAAAAGGAAGATCGATTTCGGAAGAGAGCCATGTTTCACAAAGAGCGAATGCATCACAACCGGTATTGTGAGCTAAAAATTTGAATGATTCCAATTTAGGAATCAAACTTCGACAATTCCACTGTAGAACAGTGATCAAATCCCCGACCTCATTTGGAAAATTATCCATCGAAGGAGATGATAGCTGCAAGGAGGGGCCACTTAATTGTCAATTGCTTCAAAAAAGTCTTCACTGTTGGAAGCATTGCCAAAACAATGCTTTTGAGAGGGTCAGTAATTTCGAGGTACTTGAAGATACCTTCGACAATGTTATCAAATGAGAACAGCCCAGTCGAGGAAGGGGCTTATGTTCTTAAAATCGGGACATCAGGGGTTTTGGATGTCCCCGGAAGAGATGGAAAGTCCTGGGTGTAGTTAGTACTACGAAAACCAGGAGGAATTTGATTTTCCTTTTTCCCACCTTTTTTTGAAATGGGCATGCTGGTCTCGGGCTTCTTTTCAGCAACTTTCCGTGGGCGGACGCGTCTTCGCTTCCTTGAAGCACCTTCCGGAAAAGTGAACGATGTTCCCTCTTCAGCCGAATCAAAGTCAGACTCGTCATCTGACAGAGGAGCAAAGGGATTTGTATTGGCATTAGGTGATGGGGATGCTTTTTTCACCATTTCGGCGAAAGATTGCCTGGAACGCTGTTTTAGCGAGCGTTCCAATTTTTCCCCGTGTTGTTTGTACGCCGGGCACGATGAGAGAGCATGAGGAGGAGTTCCCTTACAGAAAGCGCATTTTGGTGTGCTGTCTGCACAGGCGCCATCCTCATGTTTCTCTCCGCAGTTGGAGCAGCGTGCCTTATTGCCGCAATGGGAGGTCGTATGTCCCATCTGCTTGCATTTTTGGCAGATCATGACCAGAGGTACAAACAACCGCACAGTTAGTCGAAGTTTTCCCAACTCGACGTACTGAGGGAGGGCTGAGCCAGAGAAGGTCACACGAAACGAGTCTGACGGTGTAAACTTTTTTTCACCCTTATTGGTCGATACTGTGCCTAGTTGGCTCACATCCAGTATCTTAACTGGAGATAGCAGAGGGTTCTTGAATCGACCAACCCCCTGCTTTAGCAGGATCTCAGGGGTCAGACTTGTTTCGGTGACCACACCTTCAATTTCAATACCCCGAGCTGGGATATACACTCCATATTCTAGTGTAAAGAGCTGGGAGACAGCAATCTCATTAGCTTGCTTGAGGTTGGATACAACGACCCGAAGTTTATTTGGCCTGACTTTAATTATCTCGGTCACGGCCGAGAATCGTTTCGTCGGATCATTACTGATCTGATAAACGTTTAGAGGTTTCGTTTTGGACACCCCCCTCACCCCCCCCCCCCCCACCCCACAACCCCCCCCCACCAACAACCAAAAACCCACCACCAACAAAAAACCAAACAAACCAAACCCCCCCCCCCCCCCCCCCCCCCCCCCCCCCCCCCCCCACAAAAAAAAAAACTACCTAACATATATAAATAATATAACTATTCTCCACCCGCGCCCAATGTGCGCCTCGGCGACGATTGTGGCCGCGTGTCCGCTAGACGGGAGCTAACGATGATGATAATGATGACGATAATGATGGTGTTGCTGGTCGGTGGTAGTTGGTGGATGGCCGAATGCACGCCACACACGATGGACTGCTGGTGTGCGTGCCGTATAGATGCGGAGCAGTATGGCTTTTAGATCGTGGCAATAATGATAATTGCAATTATTGACGTTGTTGCACTGCTTAACACACAACTTTTTTTTCTTCAAAACCAAGACTCGATTTCACTCGCGATCGCGAAAAATAAAAATACTGAAGAATTGAAACAACTCGTGAAAAGCTTCCAAAGCAACAGAAAGCGGACCGAACGAACTGCACCGTTCGCTTGTTCACTGACCAATGGACGTGTTGTTGGTGGGGAAAAAATATTTTTTTTTGTTGTCGATGGTGGTAATAATAGGAAAAAATGCGTTAATTATAATAAAAAAATAATTGTTATTTTTTTTTTTTTTGGTGGTTTTGGGGGGAAGCGGCCGGCAAAAAAGGAGTTAACAAATTTAAAGGGGGGAGAAGAAATTATCCCCCAACAAGAAGGGCGTCCTCCTGGGAAAGGTGGAAGAAGAGGAGGAAGGAGGAAGGATGTTGTCCATAATATCCACCGGCGGGGAAAAAAAAATGCAACAAAGAGACGCCCCGGACGTCCGTCTATTCTGACACCGAGGAGGAAAAGGAAATCAAACGACTTGCAGTTCATCATAGGCTGTGTCCGAGTGCCATCAAAGCCGAAATGAATCTTCCTGTGTCCAAACGTCGGATTTGTCAGATTTTGAGTGAAGATCCCAATATTTAGGAAGCCGGCACCTGCACCAAAACTTTTTGATCGTCATAAGAAGGCCCGTTTTGCCTTTGCTGAAAAATACCAGTTCTGGGAGGATGAGTGGTCTAATGTGGTGTTCAGTGATGAAAAGAAGTTCAAACTAGATGGGCCACATGGTTTCAGCAGTCGCTGGTGTGATGAAAGGCAAAACAGGTCAACTAAAGAAAAAAGGAATTTTGGTGGAGGTACCGTTATGATTTGGGCAGGATTTAGCGTATCTGCAAAGACACCCGTTTGTTTCATTTCAACACGAATGAACTCGGAAATGTTTTGCCAGCCTCTGGAGGAAGTTCTTATTCCATTAGCTGACAATGAGATGGATGAGAACATGATCTTTCAACAGGATAACGCTTCTTGTCATGCATCGGCCGCAACACTTTCATAACATCCCTGTGCTGGAATGGGCGGCATGAAGTCCCGATATAAATCCAATCGAGAATGTTTGGGGCTTGCTTTCTCGCTAAGTTTATGGTCAAGGAAGAAAGTATGACACGGTGAAAGAATTAAAGTTAGCGATTCAGGATGAATGGTCTAAACTTGATCCGAATGAATTGAAATCGTTCATATTTTCTATGCTAAGACGTCTGCAAGAGGTTATTTCTAAAAAGCGAAATGCTACACATTACTTATTCGTTATTTTCTTGAATTGAAATTCGATAAATAAATGATACTGTAGAAATATTTGATTTTGTCTTTATATTTATTTCCTATGAGGAAAAGTAAACTTTTGGATTTTTTTTAAATGACTCGTCTCGAAGGGCAAACTACTGATGATGAACTTTTTACTTGCTGCTGAGTATGTATTGGAAAGCATTTGGTTTACGCAGAATAGAATCTAATATTAAAATTTTCAGAAAGTAGTTTGTCTCTATACTTATTTATATTTATATACCGCACTGTATCTTCGTCTCTTATTGAACTAGATTGAGCTGCAGTGAAGTCCTGTGCGTTATCAGAAGTCATTAGGATTGAGACTGGAAAGTGTGTATCCATCATGATACTAAGTGATTCTTAAGAATCGATTGTGAACTGTCCGTTTTTGGCTTTTAAACTGCCGAGTCCATTAGAGTGATCTTTTGAAAGGGCTTTGTGAAGTCTAGCTACAATAGGCAAACTTTCGACTTGTTCATACGTAAGCTTCCAATCTCTTCTTTTAGATTTACGAATTTCATTATTGTATTCTGTTAGACTTTTTTGTATTCAGTCCAATTAGAAGTAGGTTTGGCTTTGTTGAAAAGCTGTTCTGCGACAACCAGCATGGCGTGCATGAGCCCAGGCCCATGCATGGCCTCTCCGGTTCTACCGGAAACTCCTGCTTTCGAGGCTGTTGCGCCTCCGCACGTATCGGATGGGCCACCGGATCCCGCCTTCCTGCTAGGTGGGGATCTGATCAAACCTCTTTTGGCCAACGGGTTCACCTCCTCTCGCTGAATCGTTTCATTTGGTGCTTGTGGCTCTATGCTGTGGGGAACCCTTTCAGCCGTTATCCAGACCCACATGAAGTAGTCACCATAGTGATCCCATGGTTATCTATGTAAGCTTGAAGGCGAAGAGGGAGGCCATGCTATGGTTGACGTGGGCCTTCATGTGGACACCGCGTTCAGAGCCTGCTGGGCATCTGAGCCTACTCGTACTGAAGACCTGCCAGGGTTTTAGTGGGTCGGAAACAGACTATGCCGCATGAAACCTCGTCATTTCCTGTAAGTGCCAGCCGACAGTACTCAGAGAGACGACATAGGTGGCATCCCGAAGTCGTGGTACCGTGGAGAGATTCCGTAAAATCAGCCAGTTTCCGTAATTGGAGCTTCACTGACACCGACCCCAATGCGGCGTGTGGCACGCCCTCCGTAGTTTGTTTCCAAGGTGCTCCGCAGGAAGGCGAACAACACCACGTGTGTGTGTGTGGGGGGTGGGGGGGTCACAGAGAGAGAGAGAGAGAGAGAGAGAGAGAGAGACTCATCCCGAGCGTGTCCATAGGAAGCATGGAGTGATCTACTTCCACCTGACACAGTTCCCGCCCGGTCACGGATGTTTCAGGAAGTACCCGCAGAGATGGGTCACGTTAAGTCGCCGATTCGCCTGAGATGTGCTAACGTCGAAGAGACACTGGAACATGTAGTATTCGTCTGTCCACGATTTGCTGCAACGCGAAACGTTAAAGGCGTCGATAACATTGTAGATCGGATGTGCGCCGACGAAGATATGTGGAAGGCGGTCAACAAAGCGGTGTCGCAGATAATGTCATGACTGCAGCGGACATGGCGCGAACAGCAGCGAAACGGTGAAGAACAAAAAAACAAGCGCTACGGGCAGCGGGTGGATAGTCATGAAGAAAACGAATATTTTTTTGGCTCAGGAAGTACTAGCACACCAGTTCCAAGCTCGGTCCCAAGCTTAATGATTCGCCCCTAAGACCGTAGCTCACACCAACACACTCTCAAATACTCTGTCAAAATATAATAGCGAATCAAAACAAAAACAAAGATACTTGTACCAAAAGGTATTGAAAAGCACAAGAGTGCATGGCAAGGTGCAGACTGCAAGGTGAGCTTCGGAACTAGGGGTTCTACAACAGTGAACCAATTTCAAATCACTAGTTGCACATTGATTGTTGCTACAGGTGCGTAGGGCCCCGGTAGTGTGGACGTCTCCGCAATCGGAACTGCAGGACTACTTCTGCAACCCGGTGACGAAGATCAATCAAGCCAAGGCCTCCTTTGCGATAGCCACCGGTAGTTGCGACCAGTGCGCAAGTCTCCCTAACTGTAACTGGTGGTCTACCTACGACGCCGGGGGAAGTCAAGGAGAAGTAAGGAAGAACAGCGGAAGGATATGGACGAGAATGTGAGCGAGACGAGAATCACAGAAAGGACACAAGGCCGGTCATACAGCCACACAAGTGCAGTGTTTGAGAGCGCAACAGCTTCTTCACGAAGTTGCTCTTTAATGTAGTTACGTGAGGATACCAAGGTGCAGCAGAGTTTTCATGTGTCAGCTTGAGATTTTCTATCTGCCATCACTACTGACGAAGTGGAATTTGAATATTGCAGTACGGCAAATGAGTGATCCACAGAGTCTCCCAAAAAAATTGGGTGGTGAATGTTTTTTGCATTTTTACTATGAACATTGTATAATTCGATAAAAAAAAATGAAAGTGTTGCACATGACAAATTCTGTACAGCTGAACGTTTGTCACTCATGTGGAATTCAAAAAAAAAAAAATAACAACTAGTTTACAGCTCGACTGCTATGCAAGGTTCAACGGAATTGAAAGTTGACCTATTTTTCATCTAAAAATGGCTCGTCAATTTGACAGTTAAAGCTGTACTGAAACAAAACCGGCCATTCACAAGAAAACATTACTACATGAAAAAAGGTTTCTAATTTCAAATTTAACTGAGGGTCAGTTTTTGAACAAAATTTCATTTGTATTGAAAGTTGCAGGATTTGACCGAAAGCAAGTTCCATTAAATAGTATATACAGCAATTTTTCGGTGTTCGATGAATAGCTGATTAGTGACATTTGCTACAGTTTTAGTTTAAAGCGTCTTTTTTTAATCAATTCCTGGAATACTCTGTATTTCAACATTTAATAAGATTTTATTAAAATATTTTAATCGTTTATGAAAAAACAAGTGAAACGGAATTGTAGAACAAAGGACGTTGAAAAAGAGCTTTGTATTTTCATTAAGTCAACATTTTAACGCATAATGATTTGAAAGATTTAAGAATGAATGTAAATTATTTGCCTTCTTAAAATTTATAAGGTATTATTTTTGTTACACTTATTATATTATTATTTTAAGTTTGAAATCTATGAAGGGTCCACCGCAAGATGATTAGTTCAAAAACTGATTTAAAGCCAATGTGAAATAGCTAAATATATATTATAAATTATATTCATGGAACGAATCACTTCTAGCATGCAGTAAAAACTTTTGTTGAACTCATTAAATTTTTAAATATTATTTCTTGCACTATTCAACTTATTGGAAACGTTTAAAGTTTTACATCTTTTCTTCAAACGAAACTTTGAGAGATCCCGTTATGTTTCGCATTTTCAACCGAGTTCAAAACTTTACCCCACCTTACTCTAGGGACAAAGCAGTTCTCTCGTGTGCGTGAAGAAATGATGCACAAATAAGTCTCTGAGCGTTAAATGAGAAAATTGTTTCACTTTCGTCAGTCACTCGGAAGCGCAGTACAAACAGTGCTAGAGAAAACGAATTCAATTAAGGTATATACGTGAAATCAAGAGTTGAATATAAGAAATAAAGTGTAATTCTATGAATAATTCTACTTTTGGCTTGAAAGCCTGCTTTTAAGGAAGCTAATTTATCTAGCACATTTGTCGCGTATTTTTAAGATGAAGAGTATATGAAGCATCTTTTAGCACGGCATCTGAAATTCTGAAAAAAATCTACGCCCGCTCCTAAAATACTCTTCTCACCATAGAACTCCTCTGCACTTCCACGAGAAAATCACTGGGGTGTTGGATAACAGGGTTGGGCAGCTTGGGGCTTTTGGTAATCAATAAGGTGTCTAGTGAAATATTCAAATATAATTACCGATTTCCGATTTGATTCGATTTAAACCAACTGTAAGGATGCTATTGGGGTCACTCACAAAGTGTGATGGTGGTTTTTCATTGGGGAAACAAAGGTGTGTGTGTGTGTTTACAATCTAAATCCAACTGTCTGGAAGCTGGTATTATGGATAGAATCTTCCTGCAACTGTTTCATATTTGCTGTTTACAGTTGCAAAAAGCTTAAATCCGGGGATTAGAAGGTGACAGCTCTACCAGTGACTCCAATAGCCCATTTCAAGAACGCAAGCATTCCGAAGCTATCTTCGTACGCAATAAGCCCCGCTCCAGTAGTGACATACTGAAACTTTCAATCAAGCGTATGTGCAATGCTTGATTGACGCGTATTTAGTGATTCACAATATCATAGATGTTTAAAAGCGGAACGTACCTGAAAAACAGCTTTATTGATCAGCTCGATGACAATATCATCATTCTGTTAAACCTCCCACAGGTGGAATTCCGTCGTCGCAGTTAGTTTGGCTTCAAATCTGCTTGAATGGTGTGCCGGGTGGTACAGCGCCCAGAAGTAATACAAACGTCAGCATACGCCACGTTTGCAACAGAATGCGGATTTGATCACGATGTTTGTTCACGGCCTTTACTCGCTATGAAGCATAAATGTGGTTTACTGTATTCGATAGCGATTATTCGTTTTATTCCGATGAGTCCGAAATATTGGGCTGGAAGTTGAATAGACATTGCAGGTATATTATATGCTGGCTGTTCTCTCTTCCTCAAATGCCAGGTTGCGTATAGCCTCATAAGCACTATTCTCTTTCTCAACGACACACCGCCACTTTTATTCAGGATTAAAACACTCATGAATTTCACTGGTTTTTTTCCAATCTACGCGAGCTTAAACTCTACTGATATCAAAAATATAAAAAGTAAAAATTACTTAGCTGAATTCCATTTAAGTACGTTTCCGATCCAAACTGCCCGATCAGGCAACTAATTCTCTGTATAGAGATACACTTTAAAGTTATTCAAATTTAAGAACCGATTTAAACCAACAGTAAGGATGCAATTGAAGCCACTCACAAGTGTGGGTGGTTTACTTCAATGGAATACAAGAATATGTTGAACTATCCAATTTGACGACCGATTTAAACCAACAGCAAGGATGCTGTTTGGGCCACGCACAAGTCTGAGTTTTGAATGGTTTTTTTTTCACCAGAATACAAAAATATGTTAAAACATCGAGTTTGAGGACCGATTTAAACCAATAGTAGGGATGCTGTTAGAGCCACTCCCTTTCCTCACATGTGTGGATAGTTTATTTCACCAGAATACAAGAATGTGCTGAAATATCCACGACCGATTTGAACCAACAGTAAGGATGCTGTTGAGGCCACTCACAAGTGTGGGTGGGTTATTTCAATGAAATACAAGAATATGTTGAACTATCCAATTTGACGACCAATTTAAACCAACAGCAAGGATGCTGTTTGGGCCACTCACAAGTGTGGTGCTCTGACGGTCCCTCCCTTTACCACGGAACTTCTATAGAACAGTGTATATATTTATGCAAATGAAAAACACTACAAGCATCCGTATCCATTACATATTATCCTCATTCGGTTGATCCTGAAATGCAAGAAATGGCGTTCACTGTTAAAAGGTGAAGTTCTGAGGTTCCGCGCTTATGCAAGTTTTCGTCTGTTTTCAGCGACAGCAGCGATTCACCAAACTCCTGATTTGAGGTATCCTGAAAAAGTTTCTTAAATCTATTGAGATTTTACAAAACTAACATTTATACACCTTAATCTACTGTTGCCATGGTCACTATTTGCTGCTTAATGCTGATCCCATAACAGCAACTCGCCTTTATTCTTGCTGGCCCAACAGTTATTGCTCCTGAGTTAGGAAACAGGGAAGATCCAATGAAAAGGGAATCAAAGACAAATGGGCATAAAGAAACAACAAGTAATGTTCAAATCATCTATGAAGAAAAATCAATAAATCAATATTATCAAATACACCAATATTGTGAGTTATGACAAAGTAATAACAAAGATCGAACTGTAAAATCAGACACCAGCCAAATGGCACACAGCGCTGCATGGATCAGGTCAGCTCAGATTCGGTAAAATGTCCATCTACAAACCGGAAATGAAAAATGCAATCAGTATTAATCTAATCTAATCTAATCTAATCTCACACTAACGCCGCCAATTCTTGAAAGCATCCTGGAAAATGATGATTTCTTGAAAACATAATTTTTCTTGTCACCGGCCGGGCCAACTGCGTAGCATGTGCCGCAGAGAGGATTCAAAAAACTAGAGTGATTCCAGAAAGAGTATCTGAAATCGCTCTGCTTCTTCGAATAAAGGGAAGGAAGAAAGCGTTTATGCTCCTTTTGCCTGTGGGTGGACTCTTGGCATTTGAACCAAAAGTCTGGCAATAATTTGCCAATGTTATAGCACCTTATCTCGCTCACTTACTGTCACTTACTTATTTACATTCAGTGCAATAGCCTACCACAGACTCCACTGCAGGCTGCTGCATTCAAGGCACTAGATACTTCCAAATCATAATAGGACAAGAAATGATCAAAATGGTCATTGGACTTATAAAACGTAATAATCAAAAGTATATACAACCTATTAGGCAAATACTACAAAATCACTTTCATGTTAATATACAAATCATAAAAACACAAGTAATGATAAAAATGGTAACGATGATGGTAAAGATGAATGGTAATGGTAATGAAAAAACAATGTCATATAAGACAATATATATAGCGAAGGGATACCACAATATGAACTGAAAACCACATGTGTGCCGACTGCTACCCTGCTGCAATCTTAGACAAACCCGCGCACTCATTATGAACCAGAAAACTTAGACAATTTACGTCAGCCATGAGAAAAAATTAATTTAAAATTCTAAATTTCACTACTGTGCTCCTCGTTCAGGAATTTGAAGACATGCTTTAATGATGAATAAAATAATCTAACCTAATTTGAAAAGTAGTAAATTTATTAGAATTCCCTTTTATGATGATGGGTAACCACTATATTTCCTGGCATTTCGCAATTTTTTACTAATTAAGTAGCAAACATAATATTTCACAAAATCACAATTAGTTTATTATTCAATATTGAGGTTCAGAAAATGAAAACCACATCTTTTTATGTTGGAAACATCAATAAGGTTTCTGCTCTTAGCCTATTAAGCAAAAGTTGCAGTTGGGCCAGTTTTCTCAAACAGACCCCAAAAATATATGAAATAAAATAAAGATCGATCTTTTACGAATCTCAAGACTTCTTTCATATCTAAGTTCACCGCACGGTTAAGCAAACAGTCCTCTAGTAGATGCTGCTTTCAATTTGCGAGAGTGTTTTGAGATTCGAGGGCAATCGACGGTTTAAGTAATTGTTTACAATTGGCTTTTAGGCCCAAATCATGAATTACTCGAGAATTTTATATATTGACTTCACTTAACGCACCTCTATGGAAAAGAGAAATGAGTCGAGAAAAACTTCGATTGCGCATAGCAGAAAAAATAATAGCAAACATTTTCGGTACAAGGCACATGAAAGAGGTCGCAATTGTACCCATCTTACTCAATCGCAAGCAGACAACATACGAAAATCACACCTCTCATTCTTTTCAGCACTTAGGACATCAGAACAGGATAGAACGCAAACTCTTCGGTCTTAAACTGTCATTATTATGCATCTCATTCAGACGCACATAATCATACTATTGGCATCACCTTTGCACCATTCCTTCCACTCGCACTTCATTCATCTAGCACTGTTTACACTCCCGTTTCACTCCACTAAACTCTTGATCACAACTGCATACGATCTATCCCCTACCAGCCCCCCCCCCCCCCCCCCCCACACTCCCGCGGAAATGCCATTGATCCTCGTTAAAAAGTGGCTCTACGAGGAAAAAAAAACAAAAACGAATTCCCTTCACTGTAGTCGTCGCCGTTCCTGTTCGAGTTCAGTAAGTTCAGAATTGAACAAAACTGAAAATTACCCTTAGTCCGCTCTCGGGCACAAACAAATTTACAAATCACCCACTGAGCACTACCGTACGCACTGAACGAACACCACTTTCGCGATGCGGCACAACCGGAACGGCGATTTAATTCTGCTTAGCAGCCGAAATAATCAAAAAATGCATGGCAGACCCTTCACGTTCTATCGACGTGTGTTTAGATTATTATGTTAGTAATAAAGTTTAATTAAGAATAGAACAAACTTACTATATCAATAATCATCTTACCACCATCTCCAGTGCGTAAAACACTAATTATTCAAATCAACCGCCATATTTCAAGCAACACATTGAACTGCAAAACCTCAGCTTGAAAGGACTCACAGATTTGTTTCAGCAGTTCCTCCGGAGCTCTGGAAAAACTGTGACACGGTTCCCGTTAAGAGTTACGAAAAGAAACCGGCAATCCTGAAGGACAAATCACTGGTTTTCACTATAAAACTTCAATTTTCATCGATCTGGAAATCACCGCCCTTATTTCCTCATCAAAAGCTTCTACACCATTTCCACCCCACCCCCCCCACCCCACTTATTAAGTACTTCCCGCCTCCAGGCATCTTTTCAATTCCCAAATATTTGACACTCGACTTATTAACAAAATACAAAATTTTTGCCTTTTTTTCTTTTTTTTATTTTTTTTTTTTTTTTTTATTTATTTTAATTATTAAAATTATCATTGGGTTGAATAATTTTTTTTATTTATTGAAAAAAAAAAAAAAAAAAAAAAAAAAAATAATTTTTTTTCGAAAAACCAACAGCAGAATAATTAGGAATTACATTTTACTGAGAGCGAACAAAAAATAATCCGACAACAACCAAAAAAATGAAAATTTTGAGCTAATAAACAAAAATTTGACAGAAATATCAGCAAACGTAACTGCCGAATTGATCGGCTGTTTGAGATTTTGCCGAGGTAAATTGAGTGTGTATTACCGGCGCTGGCCACGCCCTCGCGGTATTCGAGAAGAAGAAGGATGATTAGTTTGACAATCATTGTTAGAGACCGTGATAACCTCTGTGTCTCCACAGTTGTCATGGAAAGGGTATTTTTGTGTAAGTGAGGCAAGTTATTTTCAGATCATGGATGCACTGTGGTAAGTGATGCGATCAACGAAAGCTCAGTTGACTGCTTTTTATTTTCAATCTTGTGGTGGTAGAAGGAGGCAAGTGACATATGACAGGGGAGGGAAAGGGCATGAGATTGAATATCCGGCCATTCGCTCAGTAGTCAAAACGGGTAGCCACTGAGCCACCCAGCCCCGTCATTTTTTTAGCATAATTTTAGGCAAATTTTCCAGATATTGGTGCCGTCCGGATTTGAATTCATCGCGGTACGCAAATATGAATATCCCGATTCCATCACTTTTTGTCTTCAACAAGCTGACGCGTATTATCTTGAGGTGTTCAAGCAAAAGTTAACCTGAAAGTGTTTGATTTAAGCTATGAATTTCATTCGTCCTTAGCTAACGCTCATGTTTTTTTTAAATCTTTCCCTTTACTACCCTTTCTATTCTTCAAACAACAGTCTCTACTCTTTCCCTTCACTGATGTCGACTATTCCCATCGGTGTACTCACCGTCGACATTATTTAGCACTTGTTGTGTCAAGCCTATTTACACATTCGGCACCTCCCCCTCACCCCCCTTCACCACCATCACCCGTAGGGCGAAAGTAGCATCAGTCGCTGGTGTTGAATCACTTTCAAGTGTACACTTCTTCTTCTTCTTCTCCCGTGCCTCCGTGGCTGTCGTTGGCGGGTTAATTCCCTCAGTGTCAGGTTGAGGTACTTCGAAACGGCAGCGGCGAAAAAACGTTCGGTTGGATCATCGTCTTCCCGGTAGCCCCGGCGAGAGGCCAATATGCCAGAGCCCTAAAAAACATGCTAGGGGTAAAATAAAGCATTCCTTTGTCATCGCTTCTGTCAGGTCAGTCAGGGAGAAAAGAAACACCGAAAGCCAGGATTTTCTTATTATTGAAGAAGAATGAAAGGAAAAGGTTCCGCTTTTCCTCGCCCGGAAAGGTCATTGTTGATGGCCAACCGGTAGGGTGTAGGAATTTACACCACTTTGACCCTTTTTACTACGCTTAATTTGCGTTCAAGGATAAATTAAACATTGACTTTCGATTTTTTCCCTCCCGGAGTCCAAGCTGCGTGACCAGGATTTGGGTGCTAAAAGCTTTTAAAAGATTTGATCCCCTGTTCTTGCCCCGGGAAGCAGACGATGTTGGAATAACAATGACTACGAGCTTTAATTGCCGTTGAATGTGATAAGAATTTTGTTAACCTAAAAGCTTGTGATGAAATTGCATCACCCGAAGGGCGTGACCGGTTCTTCAAGTTTAGTGGCTCATTTCCGATTACCTCTTCAGCATCCAAACAGTGCAAAGTGTCATCATCACAAATGCAGGTCTCACCAAAACAGAACCAGAAGAGGTAAAATGGGCGTTTTCCGCAAATTATGATAATTACAAACGGAAAACTGCAGACGCGATGACGTGGTGGCGTTAAAACCGGTCGCTTGCTGATCTCCGCTTCTTGAGGCCAAGCGAAAAAAAAGGACCAACCAACCACCACCGCAGGTTTCCTGTGCAGACTGTGTGGCTTTATGCAAGTGGCGAAGAAGAAACCTAATGCTCGAACAGAAAAAAAAGTGTTCAGCATTGAGCATTGCTCTAGGAGGGATGAGACACAATTTAATTTCCCCATTCAGGAAAAAAAAAATACGGTCGCGCTGCAACTGTGGAATGTAGAAAACAGATGACTCCCGGAGTCGGATGGCCTCAGCTGCAGTGGTGACGAAGGGCGGAAATGAGATAAACTGACCCTAGCGTTCCGGTTTGTCGGAGTTTCTCGAATGTGGTTTTGTGTCTGTATTATTTTAAGGGGCATTTTTACTCAAGTTTGGTAATTGCTTCATTTCTGTTTTATTTTCCCGGTGAGTGATTATGTTTCCATTTGTTTGTGTTGTTAGTTTATTGTCTGCCAACAGCCAATTTGAAAACAAAAAACTACAATTATTGCAATAAGGTCAAGGTTATTATTATACGATGGCTTATACAGAGCGACTCCTGAATAGATTATTAGTTTCTTTCTAGCTAGCTAGCTAGCTAGCTTTCTAGCTTCTTCCATAGGAAAATTACAATAACGAAAAACACATCAGCTCTACTGTATCTACTAAACTGGACAAATCTTTAAACTATTCATAAGATTGTTTTTGTGTCAAATGTTTTTGACTTCTGTTTTAATACTAGTTTTTTTTATCCTCTTATTCCAAACAAATGCTTCTAACTGGTTTTGGCACTCTTTTAGACGAACTTTCCCCTGCTCTCAACAAAGAAGTATTCACACTTAATTATTTATACCGGGCTCAGTTAAAAATTACCGATTTCTCAACAGCTGAACTTTCAGTGGTCACCTCGGTAACCAATTTCAACTATCGATTCCTCGGTACTGCAAAACCTTTAGCGATATGTCAAAAATTTACGAACTGATCTTCAAAAATAACTGAAAAATCCTTTTAAAAAAGTCGAACAGGCCGCCACACCAATATATCAGCAATCATTACCCTAATATTCCCAAATGTAGCACGTAGTAAAATGTTTCTTGTCTTCTATAATTAAACAAGATGGAATTGAGTAATCGAGTGGAAACTTATCGGGGATGATCTCTCATATGCATCCGTCGAACCATTCTGAACGGAAATCACCATGAAAATATCACATGCGCATCGCATGTTACCAATTACTAATGCTTTTTCTCATTTTTCTTTTTTCCTGTTCTTTTCCATATCCCATGACCGCGAGCAATATTATATGACACACTATGACGATAACCGAGACCCAACATCAAAAGGAAATTGAAGCAATCAGTAAAGAACGGTATATAACCCTAGCCAATTTTACATTCAGCCAAATTTTCTAACACAAGGTAAGCAATGAAATGACCACAACAAAATATACTAAATATTAAACAACAAACAACGGGGAAAGGGAGGGACCATCAGGGCACCCAAGTGAAACGATTTGGATAGGGAGCATGGGACCAAGGGATTTCCAACAAGTCATATAATCGTAGGTAGTTACAATAATCAGGAAAAATCATAATTAAACATTACTAATCATAAATAATCATAACTTATCATGAATGATCATTAAGTAATCTTTGATAATCATTTGTAACCATAAGTAATCACAATAATCTGGAGTAATCTTAAGTAATCGTAAGTAATAATAAATAATCATAAATAATCGATCGTAATCAAACCAGTAAACAGTTGAAAACTGAATTAAATGACATTAGATTTTAAACTTGGTCTATGAGTTATATATAATGTCAGACGTCCTTTATCACAAAGCTCAAAGACTCATCGTCCAATTTAATAAATGAACCAGTCTTTTTTGGAGTATTTTTAGGACCCTTGTAATGTTCAATCGGTATCAGTTCATTCTGAATCATAGCAATTAAACAAAGTTCTTCATTCGGTTGAAACCAGCTACAAATCACCACAAGGTTGAAACCAGCAATAAACGACTAGCTGTAATTAATATTGCCCTTATGTTGTAAGTTATTTGAACGAGGTGTTGGAAGAATTTGCGACAACAGCTCAGAACATTACGGCCTATATTTACCGTTAGGTATAACGCATAAAGAAATTGATATCGTTAGTCTTTTTTTCCAATTTTTTTAAACTGCAGCAACATTCGAATCGATAGTAATCGATGAAAGTAAAATTAAAATGAACCGTGGTTATTTGAAAGAAAAAATGTGTGATGTGGTGGAGGTAAAATCAGATGCCGAAGGTGCAACTGTTTATCGATGCCTTGTGGATATTGACGTAGAACGTCAATGCACCTAACACCAGAAAAAAATTAATCCGACTAATTTTAGACGGCACATCATTGCATGCCACAAAGATGTTGCTCAACGGTTGAACCATATATCCAAATATCCATAGAAAGTAACAGGAAACAACAGCTTTTGGGTACACTTCTGCTGGTTACAGAGCATAATCTGCCAATACGATTTCCACAATGGCAAGGTATCCAGTTACTGACTGGACCCTCGTGGAAGGCATGTTGGTTTACAATCACTAGGAACACATTGCCGACATTAATTGCTAGAGCTGCTGAAATTATGAAAAAACTTATGGCAGCTAAGTTCCAGAATAAGCTCGTGTGTCTGAAACTTGATTCAGCAACCAGACATGGAAAATCCATTTTTGGGATCAACCTGACCTTAGCGGACGATGACGGCAATATTCAATTCTATCAGCTAGGTAAGGGAAAGAAAATTATTTATAGTATCAGAGTTATTTATAGAATTCTGGCGAGTTATCGCAGAAGAAGAATTAACGGTTCACGATTTTATTTCGAAAAGCACCTGAATCATTTTTATCTTAAATAGATGGTTATATCTAGGACATTTTGAATCCTTTTTCTGATTTTTGTTGGTTTTCTCAGTTTATGTTCAATTTTTTTAATTATTAATGAACAACCGATGATATCCTAAAAACTAACATTTTTTCATAGTACTTTTGGGATATTTTGTTCCAATCAGATCTTGTTAAAAAAATGTATGAAATGTCTGTTACAGTAATACACTTTTTTGAAGATTATTATGTATGAATAAGAACTTAATGTACGGTTTTGGGGATATTGTTACAGTTATACGATTTAATGATCGAACGTGTTCAAATTTTAACTTGTTTAACCTTAACATTACCTATTTATTTCTATTTAGACCTCTATTTCTTTTCCATGACAACACATTCTAAAATGCGTTATCTCTTGGAAGTTCTTGAACATTTGATTTATTTTCTATTTCTTCAAATATAGCGGCACATGAAATGTTAGTTCGCTAGACAAAAGAAAATTTAACGCGAGTAATCGACGAAGAAATCAGATTGTTTGGCCTCGAGTATAAGCAAATTCTAACTATAACGTCTGATAATGGACAAAACATGTTGTCCACTGTCCTGGAAATGAAGAAACTCTTTGGTCCAGGCGTAACAGCGCCTTTGGCAACAATTTTATGTAAAGAGAACTCATTGATTCGTATCACTAGAGAAGATGCTGAAGCGGATAGTGAAGAGGAAAATGTGAATGATTTTTAAAAGGGGGAGCAGGAAGAGCTCGACGATATTCTTATACAAGATCCGGATATATTACCGGAGAACGATGATTTTACTGAAGGTTATGAAAAAATTGACAGAAGTACTATCGATACAACTAAAGATGAAGACGACGGCTACTTAAGAATGGATATTCTTGAAAGCGTAAGGTGTGCCCAATAGCGGTGTGGGATGTTCTAAAGGAATATAAAACCAGATTGTAGAACATCAACCAGAAGTGCCGACTACAGCGAAAAAGAAAGAGACCACAATTTCTTTTTACATCAAAAAATCTTTTTTTTAACTAAGTTAAAAAAAAAAAGAAAAAAAATAATTTTTACCTGTATTGAAGAACAATGATCCTGAAATTGGTAAGCTTTCAAAAGTTGTTTGAATATTTTCACTTTATGATTGATAAGGCTTGCTTCATATAGAATTGGAACAAACTTTTGCTCATATTGTGGCGCTCCTGGTGGACGGATTTGGAAGTTATTGGCGCCCACATGTCGGGAATTTTGTCAGCTTCACGTATGTATTTTTGACATTCCGCAAATCGGCTGTACTTTGTAAACAATCAACATGGAAGCCGAAAGAAGGGAAAAAAATTGTGCACAGTTATTTGGAAAATCCATTGTGGTCTGCATCTAGGCTAGCTAAACAGCTGAAATTGCCCAGAAATACCGTATGGCGCGTTATCAAACGGTATAAGGAAACATTGACGACGATTCGGAAGCCTCAAGCCAATCGTCGGAGTGGAACTGTCGACCGGAAACTGCGTGGTAAGATTTTGAAGACGATTAAGAGGAATCCCAATCTGTCGGACCGTGATTTGGCCAGAAAATTTGGTGCTGCCCATAGTACCGTGAGGAGAACTCGGCTCCGGGAAAGAATCAAGTCGTATCGAGCTAGCAAACAGCCAAATCGGACCATAAAACAGAATAGTGTGGCCAAAATCCGTGCTCGGAAGCTATACGACCAGGTGCTGACCAAGTTCGACGGGTGTCTTCTGATGGACGATGAAACCTATGTCAAGGCTGACTTCGGGCAAATCCCAGGTCAAAAATTTTACTTGGCAACGGCTCGGGGGGATGTTCCAGCCAAATTTAAATTTGTTTTTGCCGACAAATTTGCACGAAAATTCATGATTTGGCAGGGCATTTGCAGCTGTGGCAAAAAAACGAAAGTTTTCGTTACAAATAAGATAATGACGTCGGAACTATACCAAAAAGAGTGTCTCCAAAAACGAATTTTGCCGTTCATTCGATTCCACGACCATCCCGTAATGTTTTGGCCAGATTTGGCAAGCTGTCATTATAGCAAAGTCGTTCAAGAATGGTATGCAGAGAAAGGGGTCCAGGTTGTTCCGAAAAACCTTAACACACCCAACTGCCCCCAGTTCCGCCCTATTGAGAAATACTGGGCAATCATGAAGAGGAGACTCAAGGCAAAGGGAAAGGTTGTCAAAGACATCAATCAGATGAAGACCTGGTGGAATAAGATAGCTAAAATGATGGACGAAGAAGGTGTGCGCCGCCTAATGAGCCGTGTTACAGGAAAAATTCGAGAATTCCTTCGAAACCGTGACGAATAATTTTATCCGTATTTTTTCTTAAAAGTATGAAGAAAACGCTACATTTGTATAAAAAAGATCTTGAATTCAATAATAAATAACTGAAATACAGGCAATTGTTTTTGTTCCAATTCTATCTGAAGCAAGCTTTATATACGGTTGGTGCATTTCAATCTCTTGTTTTATTAAAACTTTTAAATAATTAAAATTAGATTGGAAAACACTACATTTTTGCTAATTATTCCACATTATAACAAAACAATAGCTGAACCATTTTTCCTCTGCTACTAATGTTTTAAGCTACTAAACTAAACCTCTAAGCATGACTGTATTATACATCCCTAGTAGTTTCATCCATGCATTGGAATACCTCATTATGTTATTTAGTTCAACGACGAGATATGCTAATCAGGTTTTCGTTAGATTTTTCTCGCCAGTGGACTTTCATCAGCCAGTTTTGTAAGGCATTTGAACCGCTGTTCTTATTAACGATGAAATGCCAGAAAGATCACCTGCCTATTTCGCAATTTTATGCTGAGTGGCTCATGAGTCAAGCTCAATTGTGTATGATTTCCAAGAAGGCAATTTATTAGCCAAAAAACTCCTTGCAATAATGGAAAAACGGATGACAACACTAAGAAGTAGTATGCCGTTCAAAGCATGTCTATACTTGGACCCATGGTTCAATTTTCTTGGATTCAATCGACTTAATGCGAATGAGAAAAGTGAAATTCAGGTTTGTATTTTTTCATTTGTTTTCCACATATTATTATAACAAGGTTGTACAGGTTTTTTTGACTTGTGTATCAAGGTATTTCAGAACTTTCCGGAGCACTTCACGATTCGGAAACATGATCTGTATGTAGCCTACGATGAATGAAGCTTCGTGTATGTGAAGCCTTAAGCAATTTTACATTACTAGGTTTAAGAAAATTTATCTAGGCTTACCTAACCTCTAAGGGATTAACCGTTAAATGATAAGACCCATAGAAGTGTGCAGGACAGTACAGTACAGGACAGTAAGAGACCCCTCCCTCCTCTGAAAAGGGGGGCTCCCATACAAATGAAACACATATTTCTGCATAACTCGAGAACTGATCATGCAAAGGAACCCAAATTTAGCACGCAGAAGTTTTTGGAAGCAAGAAATGTTTCTATGGTAGTTTGAGACCCCTCTCTTTTCTAGAAAGGGAGGCTCCCATACAAATGAAACAAAAGTTTCTGCATATCTCAAGAACTAATCAAGCAAATGGAACCAAATTTAGAATGTGGGGTTTTCTGGTGGAGAAAAATGTTTTTATGGTGGCTTGAGACTCCTCCCCTCTCCTAGAAGGGGTGCTGTCATACAAATGAAACTGAAATTTCTTCATAACTCTAGATCTAATAAAGCAAATGGAACCAAATTTGGTTTGCGGGGATTTTAAAGGATTTTAAATCCTTCTACGATAGTTCGAGACCCCTCCTCTCTCTTTGGTAGGGAGGGGGGAAGGGGGGTTGGGTGAGGAATCCCATACAAATGTAGCAAAAGTTTCTACATAACTCGAGAACTAAGAAAAAGAACCAAATTTGGCAGGAGTAATTTTTGAAGGCAAAAAATTTTTCAAAGGTAACCAGAACCCCCCCCCCCCTCTCACACAAATGAAACACAAATTTGTGCATAACTCGAGAACTAATCAAGCATATGGAACCAAATTTGGCATGTGAAGGTTTATGGAGAAGAGAAGTGTTTCTATGGAAGTTTGAGACTCCTCCGCCATCTGGAAGGGGGCGGGAGGGAGGTTTCCATACAAATGAAACACAAATTTCTGAATAACTCGAGAACTTATCAAGTTAATGGAACCAAATTTGGCATGTGGCGGTTTTCGAAGGCAAGAAATGTTTCTATTGTGGTTTGAGACTCCTCCGCTCACACAGATAAAAAGAAACACTGAATTTTCTGCGTTGTCTAATGCACATAAAGGGAATGCTAGATTTGTCAGAAAATACTGGGATATTTCATGTAAGCTTAAACCAGATAACGCCTGAATCTATGAAAGATTGCAAACATTGTTGTATGGCACACGAAAGATTGCAAACAATTTCGTTGTTTACGTCTCCTTTGGCTTGGAATTAAACCAAGGGTAATTTTACGCGCTTCTTAAAATTAATTATTTTTTTCTGTGCAAAACCTAAAAAGGCTCCAAAACAAAAAACAACAAATTTCCACAAACCCCAAGAACCAAACAAACAAAAGAACCAAATGTTGGTTTTTGGGGGTTTAGAGAGGAAAAATGTCACTTTAAGACCCCCCCCCCCCCCGAAAAGTGGGGGGGGGGGGGGGGGGACACCAAAAAAAAAAAAAAAAAAACTTCAGAATAAAACTAATAAAGACAATGACAACACCATTAGTTTGTGGTGGGGTTTTTGGAGGATAGATTTAATAAAAAAAAAAAAAAAAAAATTTTTTCTGTCAAGATCTTATAGACACGGAAAAATCCGAACCCACCCGGGTGAAAATTTATATGAAGGGGTTTTTGGGGCTGGGAAGAACAAAACAAGCAAATCGAATCAAATTTGGCATGTGGGGGTTTTGAAGGCACCCCCCCCCCCCCAAACAAATAAAACTCAAATTTTTATTTTAATATAAGAGCCCAATGTGATGGTTCGAGAACTAATCAAGCAAATGGAACCAGATTTGGCATGTGGGGGGTTTTGAAGGCAATGATTGTATGGTGGTTTGGGAAACCACCCCCCTCTGGAAGGGATGGCTCCCATGCAAATGAAACACAAATTTCTACCAAAATGAGAATTATCCAGGTTACTTAAACAGAAAATGTGTATTTCTCGGGTAAGAAGCATGTTTTGATAGAAGTTCGAACCCCTGCTTATTCAAGAAAAAAAAACTCATTTCGAAAAAAAAACCATAAACGTGCCAGTTGTGTTAAATTTTCCTTCATTTAGTTGCAAGCGTAGCAGCGCACGCACCGAGTTCAGCTAGCCATGAATAAAAATGGTTAAGAATTATCCATTTTTGTTTAGCGTGAGATATGTTAAATCTTCCAGCGATTAATTCCAAAACAAAGTAAGCGTAAACAACGAAATTGTTTGCAATCTTTCATACGCCATACAACATTGTTGGCTATCTTCCATACAACAGTCCTGATTCCAGCGATATCTGGCTTAAATTAACATGAAAGATCCCATTTATGTATGCCAAATCTAGCATTCCTTTAATGTGCATTGGATAACGCAAAAAAAAAAATGTTTCTTTTAAACTGTGCAGAGACACTTACGCGAAACTCGCCGGAACAAAAAAATCTCCTTCAACGATATGATCCAACAAATCGAATAATCCAACTCCCAATACATATTAAGCGCTTTCTACAGGAATGGTTGTTATGGAGGGCGCGTCACTCTTACTAGCAGACTTTTGTGATCATATGACTCGTGGAGACGTGAGATACGAACATGGGAGGTCTGGAAGTCGGTCGCACCCTCTTTCCAGGTTGTCATTTCACCCGTTAATACTCAGACATAATACTCAGCCGCACAAAATACAAAAAAAAAAAAAAAAAAAAAAACGTGCGGGCCTATATATGTGTGCTCATACTTGAGTTGTTTTTTTTTGTAATACGCAATTATGTTTAACGTACCTATTTATTATGAGTTAACTCAATTCGGTTTAACGGTAAAACAATGCATATATTTCGCCATCTGTTTTATTGGGTTGCATCTGGTGTCAAGAGTACTGTTATGTCGACAGTTAAATATTTTTTCCTTTTTTTCATATTACTAAAAAATAAAGATTTTTTATGCGAGGAATATTAATTACAACAACAAAAATGCTTCACGTGACGTTTATAGTAATAGCTCAGCATAGGACAACTCAAACAAATATGCATATTCGTAATCATTCAGAAAATAGATCGCATCGCAACAAAGGTATCGTACTGTACGCATTGCTAAGTTTGCACGCTTTTACTCGCATCGCATCACAGCGATTCAACCACGGCGATCTTACCGAGGCATTCCTTGTCGATATAAATCAGCTGTCAGTCAAACTGCTGCCGAAATCATGAAAACGGTGTTCAGGAAGAAGCCAATCGATTTCGAGCTAAAACTTGCTTGGATGGGAGAGGTTGTGACTCAGCGAATGAGAAATAGCCGACGAGGATGAAAACAAACATGAACAGAGAGAGAGAGTGATTCTTTGTGCACCCATTCTCACGCATGACAACAAAAGAGCGTATTGCGGCTGCACTGAATCGATGCTGAGTAGCCTCACAGGCGAGCAACGGTTCATTTTGAAAATCAGCTACCCTGTTTACAAGTTTTACCATAAACGTGTGTACGGCTATAGAAGCTAGCCGCAGTGTATTCCAGGTCTACGGATTACAACACGAGTTGAGAAATGGCCCCGACACCACAAGGCTTGATAAGTGGGGCGGTCCAGTGGTATCACTGGTATGCACTTTCTACGTTTTGTAATAAAACTATCGCGCGGTTCAATGAGCTTAATGCATATAAGACAGAAATGTATTTACTTAGCACACCATATATTTACTTAAAAGTAATGACAAACTAAAATGCCCGTGGCCTTGGAACCGAGTTCTTTGTTTCGCAACCGAAATGCGACTGACTGGTAGATCATTTGCCCGAGAAGCCCAGTGTAGATGCTCATAGCCGAGGATCGAGATGTACGTGAGCAGGGAACTCACTCTCCTATCGCCTTTATCAGTCCGAGTATGATCTGTCCAGTGTACGACGACTGATGTTGTGCTGGTGATTATAGTCCCTCGTTCGTGCCTTGTATATCCACCATGTAGTTGGTAGATGGAACCTCTATTGGTGATGATGAACAGGGATGAAGTCTGAGAGGGTTGCCGATCACAAACGCCACAATAGATGGTAGTATTACATCTATTGTGGGGTTGTGTCACCATATCTCGACAGCAAACAACTTTTTGGCGATGTTAGTTTCAAGAATTTTAGTGTAGGAATCAACAATTTAGAGGAATCGTATTGCGTCCACTTTGTAGGTTAGCTGTAAGCTCGGAATAGGTTTAAGTTCAAATTACACTAGTTTTACGGTGATTTAATATTCCATCGAATAACAAATACTGCAAACGTGTAGCACCATCGAGTTGCGCACAATGGTCCTTTGTATCTGTCTCGGAATTGTCAGATCTCTATTGTTCCGACGTTTCTCGACAGCGTTTGTCATTCATGACATATGGATCAGCTGCGGCCTGCTGTAAAGCGAGTCGATGAATATCGGCTGCGTCGCTACTTCGTCGCTGCCGTGACATACCTCCGCTCGTAAACCTTGGTGTTCTTCCGGATCTCTTGAAGGCTTCATAGGTTTGCAAAGCTCTCCCACGTCCAACACTGCTAACCGGATGGCAGGCCGCCGTAGAATGCCATTTTTTGTTCGCACCAACGCCTGGCGAACTCTTCCATCACGTCCTGCGATAATCTTTTCGATGCGTCCACGGATCCACTGGTTTCGCCCGGTTCCGTTGACTACAAGTACAAAGTCCCCCTCTTCTAGCTCTTTGCATCGACGGGTAATGACCGGCAAGTACTCCTTGATCCACCTTTTCCAAAACTCCCCGATGATGAACTGGGCCAATTTCCAGCTACTACAGAGAGCTGCGTAGCTATTAGCTTCAGTTGGCGGAAGGACTTTGTTACCCGGCGAGCTGCCCGGCAGAAAGTGGTTTGGTGTCAACGTCTCCTGATCCGCTGACTCAAGAGGGATGTACGTCAGTGGTCTGGAATTTGTCAACGCTTCTGCGCCGTAGATGATGGTTTCCAGGGTCTCGTCAGTTGGTTTTCGAAGAGTGTCCAGAGCTGAGCCGACTGCTGTCTGTTCTCTCTTCTGGATAAGCATCGTCTTGCGCTCTTTTACACAGCAGCATTTCGGACCTGGACAACTCTCCCTGGGTGAGTACATTATTACGCAGATTCTGACTGATGTTCTTTCGGCGCGAGTTGTCGATGAACCGAATTACGTACGCCATGGTTCGCTGCAGCTTTGTTCATTGGTTAAACCTGGAATACTCCAACAGCGTTGGGTGATTGTAGTGTACCTGAACCTTTCGCACTTCTTCATGGGTTGTAGCTACGGAGGGTTGTTGCGGCAAGGACTCCTCATCATAGCGCAGAAATTCAGGTCCTCGAAACCAAGGACTATTAGATTCCAGGTTCGGCCCGGTCTTCCATTTCGTAGCAACATCCGCAACATTCAACTTGGTTGGTATCCATCTCCATTCAAGCGGGTCACACAGAGTAAGGATCTCTCCGATACGTACCGACACGAACTTGTGAAAACGGCGATGGTCAGAACGAATCCAGGCCAATACCGTTGTGCAGTCACTCCGGAGGAAACGTTGAGCAACTGGGAAGGTATGATAGCCCAGAATCGAAGCATGAAAGCGAACTCCTAACACTGCTGCCTTGGGATCGAGAGCGTCTTCAGAGGAGCCACCTTGCTTTTTGCTCCCACAAGTGACAGCTGAATGTTACCGTTTTTCACCAGTCGGAAGTATATGACGCACGAATAAGCGGCATCACTGGCGTCCACGAAAACATGGACTTGCAGGCCTTCCAAGGTATCGGGAAACGGTGAAAAGTAGCAACGTGGTATCATCAGTTTATCCAGCATCGGGAAGAGGTCCACCCACTGGCGCCATTTTCAATAGAGGTCTTCGTTTATTGGCTCATCTCTGGCTGTCCCGGAAGTCCCTTGAATAATTATTTTTCCGTGAACGAGAAAATGGGAGATCAGCCCCAGTGGGTCAAAGAGACTTATTACGACCCTCAACACTTCTCTCTTGGTAGGGACGTGTACCGCATCTACGATAGTACGAAGATCATCTCGCAGAGTTACGGTGTAGGTGAAACAATTCTCCCTGGAGAGCCACTTCAGCCCCAGGACAGATTCATACGTTCCTTCTCTTTCGAGCATCAGAGTCTTCGGACCGTCAGCAGTCATTTGCTTTATCCCGTGGAGCAGTTCAACCGAGTTCGAGCCGAACCCCCGAATCTCGAAGCCTCCTCTTGCATGAACAACTATCACTTCCTTAACGACATCAACCGGCTCTTCGACAGTCAGGAAGCTATCCAAGTAATCATCAATATAATGTTTTTTTTATTATGGCTGCGGCCGCACGTGGATAACGGTCAGAAAACTCCTGCGCATTGATGTTTTTAACGTACTGCGCAGAAGCGGGCGAACAAGTTGCGCCGAAGGTGGTAACGTCCATGACGAAAACCTGGATTTGCTCGGAGGGACTATCCCTCCAGAGGAAGCACTGCACCAGGCGGTCCTCCCTACGAATGAACAGTTGGTGGAACATCTCCTTGATGTCACCAGAGCCGGCCACAGGAAACTGACGGAAGCGGCACAGAACAGCTGGTAATGGTGTTAACAAATCTGGACCTTTAATAAGTTTGGAGTTGAAAGAAACGCCGTTTGTAACTGCTGCTGCATCCCAAACTAGCCGCACCTTGTTCGGTTTATTGGGATGGACAACGACTCCTAGCGGGAGAAATCAGACGCGTTTCATATCTGCGTTTGCCAGTTCAGAATCGGTAGCCTTGTGTGCATAGCCCTTTTGCACGTACTCAGTCATTTTCTCGCAGACTTGCCCTTTCAAAGATGGGTTTTTATTAAGCTTTCTTTCTAAAGACTGTAGTCGACGAACTGCCATAGGGAAACTATCCGGAAAATCCGGACTCTCGTCCCACCATAGAAGACCAGTCTCGAAGCCCCGATTGGTTCACCTGGTCGTTTGCTTCAGAAGTTTTCTAGCTCGACTATCCTCCTCCGACTCCAGGACATCGTAGGGTCCGTTTACACCAGTGTCTTCCAACGCAAAGTAGTCTCGTAGTTGGTCGTTGAGCTGATGGTCCCGATCCGATAATGCAGAAGCATGGAAGTTGACCACTGCTGTTTGCTTTGATGAGCCATCTACACACCCGAAAATGCTCCATCTTAGACGGCATTTTGCATCGATTGGATCCGTTGTCCCACCTTCCCGCAATTTTAGTGGAACTCCCAGATGAAGATTGTCCAATCCGACCAGCAGTTTTGGCTGGACTTGATCATAGTCATCCAACGGAAGACCCCGTAAATGTGGATACTGTTGGCAAAGCTCATTGTACTTCAGTGTTTGTGACGAGTACCCGCACGTTTCTCCGATATGTCCAGCTGAATTAGTTGAGACTCTGGTTCTTCACGGGTTACCTTACCCGTCCACTGTAATGTTGGCGGTTCCGAGAGCCCGGTTACACCGAGCCGCTTGGCGATCGTCTTCTCTAGAAGGAAAATGGAAGAACCTTCGTCGATAAAGGCGAATATGGCTTCGGAACGACTTCCCACATGTAGGACCACAGGAAGAATGCGGAACATAGAAAGACGACCATTTCCTAGCGTGAGGTGATTTGCAGTCATGTTTGGGGATGGTTGCGACGAAGACGGGGAATGAAGTAGTTTAGCCCTCGATTCCACAACCTTGCCAGGACTTACAAGGCCACTTGCCATGACTATTGAGAAAGGTACGACATATCCCCGTTTTATCAACAATTTTCCACCGTTCATCAAAACTTAAAGATTTGAAACGGTGGCAGTCAGCAACTCGATGCCCCTCTCGTTCGCACGCTGCGCATGGCTTACCTGCTCTCTTGTACGCTGGATGGGTTGGAACGGCGGGAGATGACGCTGGGACCGACGAATACGCCTGTACCATGCCTTTCTCTTTGGACCTCTTTTTTCACCCTTGAAGGTCCGATTGGAGCTCGGAAGATCGAAAGACACCTGCCTTGCAGCCGCCACTAAACCTCCCATGAAGTCACCAAACGTTGCCAGAGTAGCATATTTTTGTTTGCTCTTGTCGACTGCCCACTCCATTTTAAGTGATCCGGGCAGCTTCTCGAGAAGCTCTTGCATCAGCACCGGGTTGGCCAAATGCAAGAATTGGTTCGCCGCCTTCAAATGATCCACGAGGTTCTGCACGGTCAATCCAAATTCCACTACGGTTTCGAGGCGATCATGTCTAGGAGCTGGAGCACGGTGAACTTTCTCGATAAGCGATCGTATCAGCAGTTCCGGTCTGCCGTACAGCGTCTGCATGGTGTTGATTACTTGCGGAACACCAGAGGGAAGCAGCAGCCTACTCCGTACCGATTCTAGTGCCGGCCCCTTCAAGCATCGTTGCAAGCGGATAAGGTTTTCCGCATCGATGTACCCGCAGGCTGCTGTAGTCTGTTCGAAGCTGCACATGAATACTGGCCAATCTTCGGGATTTCCAGAGAAATGTGGCAATTCTTTTCCCATTACCTGTCTGGCTGCCATTTGACTTGCTTCCAACGGTACGGGAGGTGCCCCGATATGCTGGCGTGGTTGACGGAAAATTTGAGATGCCTCTGCAACCCGATGGATCGATGCCTGATCGATACATCGAACAGTTGGGAACTCGCGATGACTGTTCTCCACCGTTAGTTTCAGGCCATTGACGAGGCTCATTGAGTGGATTGATATCGGGTTGTCGGGAAAATCCAACCGCTGCCCAGACGGCATGAGAATTTCAGGCAAGATCGGAGATTGGCTAACCGGTATCGATGGATGTGCTATTCCCGCGTTAGAGGCCATCGGGGGAATCGGCGAACCCGAGGGTTGCCCAGGCGGCATCGACAAGCCAGGTTGGTGCTGATTGCTGGACAGGCGTAGGGTTTACTGGAAGGTGACGATCTTCCGTTCTCATCTGATCGTCGGTTGGTGGGTTCATTCTTAGCGAAGGGACTATTTTTTCCGGAAATCGAGCCCAAATCGCGTGCTTCGGACGGGCATTCTTCCAGCCAGTCGGATATCTTTGCTGAGAATCACGAATCGATCCATCTCTGCTGCCACACTCGCTCAGTTGTCGGACGATAGTTTGCTTCTTCTCTAACGACTCTTTCCTGATCATCTGCTGCTTCTCGCGGAACGACTTTTCATCATCCAGCTGTAGTTGACGGATTCGGGTTTCTTCCTCCATAAGAATCTTTCTCTCCTCAAGTCGACGTAAAGCTTCTTGCGTCGTTTTCTTCTTCATTGCTTCCTGGGCCTGCAGTTCTTCTTCCTTCATAAGTTGCCCCTCTTCAATCAGCTTCATTTCAGTTCGTAGACGAGTAGAACGGGCACTGGAAGTCGTGCTGAGTACGACCGATGGTGATATCTGCAGATTGGACGCCGGATCGGGGACTTTCTGGGGCTGCTTGGAAACGAATTTGGCAGTTGACGATCGGTGAGACTTGGTATCGGCTGGTGGAATTTTTAGATGGCGAGACGACGATGACGAATCTTTCTTCTTGCATCTTTTGCACACGTATACCTGTTCTTTCACCGAGTCATCCACTCCTGCAGAACGGAAGTGCCCCCACAGCCCACATTTGTCACAGGCAACCCATTGCTCATCTTCAAAGTCGGGTTCCGTGCAAGACTGGCAGTTGTATCCCTTTGTTTTACAATGTTCCTCCATACCTAACCCCATATAAAATTCTTGAAGATTATTGTGGGGTTGTGTCACCAAATCTCGACAGCAAACAACTTTTTGGCGATGTTAGCTTCAAGAATTTTAGTGTAGGAATCAACTATTTAGAGGAATCGTATTGCGTTCACTTTGTAGATTAGCTGTAAGCTTGGAATAGGTTTAAGTTCAAATTACACTAGTTTTACGGTGATTTAAGTTGTTTATGGTAGACTAAGTAGCTTTTAATTAATAATATTCCATCGAATAACAAATACTGCAAACGTGTAGCACCATCGAGTTGCGCACAGTGGTCCTTTGTATCTGTCTCGGAATTGTCAGATCTCTATTGTTCCGACGTTTCTCGACAGCGTTTGTCAAACATGACATATGGATCAGCTGCGGCCTGCTGCAAAGCGAGTCGATGAATATCGGCTGCGTCGCTACTTCGGGAAGTGTTGCCGTGACAACATCATCATCATCATCATCAATAATATATGTTCCTCACAACCGAAAAAGTGAGTTAAAATAACCGATTGGTGTCCATGAAAGATTGATGCAGGAACAAGGATTCCAATGATTGCACATAAATGATGACTTTACTTTACCATGAAAAGAGATTTATATCAGATATAGTACATTTATAACGCCCACACAATCTGAGTAAATTATGCATGTAATGTTCGTAATGGGTTTCACCATCAACTAAAAATGTAATCCTTACCTCAAAGCAAACAGTCTTTTCTAGAAAATGAAACTCATCGATTCGACCGGACTGGTTTTCTGTGCTCTGTTTTGTGCCAAAGCCGCCACAAATGAAGTCCTATCACCCCCGTATATCCCACCTCAGGATCACCTGAACTACATCGTGTCCGTCATTGAGCACTTTGCCCGCCATCAGGTTGGAACATTCGAGTGCATATTTGAAGACCTGGAGTTGGGGTTCCCTTTCGACGGCTGGTTTGGCCAGCTGATCGCTTCACCTGGCCTGGCTAACATCGTCAAATATGTCGTCAACGCATCGTTCGAGGCAACGATTACAAATCTGCCACCAAAACCATCCCTGGCAGTGGTTAAGGTGGGCAACCGGGTTCTGCAGCCACATGTCCGACCCAGGCATATACGGAGCAACTTTTACTTCTTGGATTCCAATACCCGAGTTCTGGTGCTGGTGAATGTTACGTGCATGGATTGTGTCGATGGTATCACTGAGCTTCTCAATGGATGGCAGTTCGACCGGGTGGTCTATATGGGAGCCACGCGAAAAGTGATCTTTTTGATGGACCATGCAGGGATAATAACAACTATTCTTAAACACTTCCCTCAGCCTGGTGATTTATTCAAGAGCTATGTTCGAAATTTGAGAGGACGGGGTCTTCGATTTACGTTCAAAGGAAGCCCATGGCATCCAGCAGTTCAATGGGCCAAGGAAACGGCACGTTTTGTCAATACTACTGCGGTTTACATACCTGGAATATGCACTTTATCAATGACGATCTATACTTGCATCGATCAGTTGTTCAACACATACGACATTGACTTGGCCATCGATAAGTTTGGCATTACTGGAACAACACCGGCGATGTATCGAATGATGTTTGATTACCAACCGACCTACACAGTCATCATGGTACCACAGAGTAGACCATTCAGTGATATCGAAATGTTCGTCAAGCCATTCTCCTGGAAAAGTTGGATCGTGCTAATCGGAATGATACTGCTGATTGAAGTAATCAGTTTGATCTTCCCGACGCTTTTTAAAAATGATCCAATTTTACTGCTGGTTTGCGGATTCGAGCGATACAACCTTCACGCCGCCAGTACCAGGGAGAAACTTACATTCTTCCCACTAATCATTTTCTTTTTTCTAATGTTTAACGCTTACGAAACCAAAATTATTTCCTTCATGACTAACAAACCATCGATTGGAAATATTAAAACTCTTCAGGACCTGCAACAGTCCGGACTGAAGGTCAAAACCAACTTGCACACCGATTTTAAACTTCTTAACGACAGTGTGCTAGGACCACTTGCTATACCACTTAGATCCGAATGAGTTTTTTTTTTTTTTTTTTTTGTACAGGGTGAGGCAGAAAATAATGCGAAAATGTTCAAACTTGAGTATTGGGTTAATACGTGTAGCTAGTGTCAAATTCCTTTAAAAAGTCTATTTGTTTATGTTTACTTTCAAGTGCTGCATCCAAACATTCTATTTGTTTTATTGCAAATTCTTCAAAATGTTCGCGAAAGAAGTGATCACCGGTTTGTTGCTCTCCCAGAAGAGGCCGAAAGAGATTGTCAAGGTGGTAGGGTGCCATTTAGCAACAGTTTACCGCATAAAATTAAAGTCCCTGCAGGATGGTCTTAAGCAGCGAAAGCCGGGAAGCGGACGTCTGCGCTTTGCGCACACGCCGAACGCGATCAAACGTGCGTTCCATAAGAAAACTTGCAAAGGAAGCCAATATTTCGGATAAATCCATGCGGAGAATCATCAAAGAAGACCTGCATGCATCTTCCAGAGCCAGAGTGAAACGCCATTTGATTACGGACCGGGTCAAGGAACTACGAGTTACTCGTTCCAAGAGATTGTTTTCCTCGTTGAAGAAGGAAAAAATGATAATCCTGTTCTCCGACGAAAAGCTTTTCAGCATCGATGCTGTGGCCAACAGCCGCACGGACCAGTTCATTTCACCGCAGAAAACGGAGAACGTTCCGGAAAAAGTGAAATTCAAATTTCAAACCAAACATCCGGCTGGTGTCATGATGTTTGGCTTGGTGGCGTCCAACGGTTTGAAAATGCCGCCTGTTTTCATGAATGCTGGAGTTACAATCAATAACAAAATGTATATCGGTATGGGTGAAGGCCAACTTCTCCGAGGACCAAGACGTTGTCCTTCAGCAGGATGGAGCGCCGTGTCACACGTCCAATGGAACCCAAATATGGTTGAACGATAACATGAAGTTTTGGCCGAAGGAATTTTGGCCCCCTAGCAGTCCAGATTTTAATCCGTTGGATTATTCGATTTGGGCATATGTTGAAGCACGAGCCTGCAAAACATCACACCTTAGTGTGAAAACCCTGAAGTCAACCACAACACGCACATGGCAGTCAATGTCGGCGGACTACGTCCGAAAGGCATGCTATGGCTTCCGGCGTCGGCTCGAGGATGTTTTTAATAAAAATGGAGGACACATTGAATAAATTTGTTTAAAAGGACTTTATAAAGATAACTGCACTAGAAAATGTTGATATTATTGCTTGAATAAGTTGAAAATGGGATTTGAAAGAAATAGAACAAATTTTCGCATTATTTTCTGCCGCACCCTGTACATATCTGATTTAAATATAAAGCCACAGAGAGGAGTGTGTGATTTATATTTAACACATACAAGAATTATTTTCTTTCATAATAAAAAAAAAAACAAAAATAACAAAAACTAAACCAACCCCCAACAAAAAACAAAATAAAAACAAACAGAAAAAAATCCCCTCGTTTAATGTAAAGCCAAAGCAAGCGTAAACAACGTAATTGTTTGCAATCTTTCATACAGGAAACAACACTATTTGAAATCTTCCATACAACAGACCTGATTCCAGCGCTATTTGGCTTAAATTTACTAAAAAGATCCCATTAATTCATGCCAAATCTAGTATTCCGTTTATTTTTATTCCCTTAAATTTCAATGTTTCTTTCAAACAGTGTGCAGAAACTTCAACAACTGAAGTCTTTCGATGAGTGGATGACCAGCTTACACAGTTTAAAAGAAAAATTTAATTTACTACGTTATCTAATGCACAGAAAGGGAATGCTAAATTTGGCATAAATGTATGGAATCTTTCAAGTGAACTTAAGCCAGATATCGCTGGAATCAGGTATGTTCTATAGAAGATTGCAAACAACATTGTTTGCTGTATGAAAGATGGCAAACAGTTACGTTGTTTACGCTTGCTTTGGCTTGAAATTAAACGAGCGGAAATAATACGCCTCTGTTAAAATTCATTATTTCTTTTCTGTGTAGTTACGGATCTTTATCCTACTACAGTTGCTGTCTTGCTTAAATTAATATTTTTAACGGTATTATTTTATCAAGGCATTTTATTATTTTACCAGCTGAACCCAGTGCGAGCCTTGCTACGCTTGCAACTAAATGGATGAAAAAACAATACAACCGGCATTTTAATGGTTTTTTTAGAAATGAGTTTTGTTCAAATATTTTTGTTTGCTTATGTTTGTAATTTCGGCAAAATTAAACGTAGGTGTGTATTTTTAATTAAACCCTCAAATCTTCAGTTTTTACCATGGTTTTTCTTTCTGTGTAGAAGCATATCATTGACAAAACATTAATCTTCAAACTACGCCGTATCCTGTCAGTTTGAACGTCATTTTCTCATGCATAACCTTAGATTAACTTCTTGTGCATAATGTAGCACTGAGAGTAACTCAAGCATCTCCCATTCATGACTTAAAAGGGGTTCATACTTCTATCAGAACATGCTTCTTAGGGAACGTCCATTAATTACGTCACGCAAAAATTGACTTTTTGTAACTGTTTGGTTTTAATTTGTGTTTCATTTGTATGAGAGCCCTCCCCCCCCCTTCCAAAAAGAGGAGGGGTCTCGAACCACCGTGGAAACATTTCTTGCCTTCAAAAACCTCAACATGCCAAATTTAGTTCCATTCGCTTGATTAGTTCTCGAGCTATGCAGCAATTTGTGTTTCATTTGAATGGGAGCCCCCTCTCCCCTTTTGAGACGGGGAAGGAGTCTCGAACCATCATAAGAACATTTTCTGGTCCCAAAAACCCCTTGATAAAAAATTTCATAACAGTAGGAAGAACTCTCATGTTTGGTTATAATTTGTGTTTCATTTGTATGAGAGCCCTCCCCCCCCCCCCTTCCAAAAAGAGGAGGGGTCTCGAACCACCGTGGAAACATTTCTTGCCTTCAAAAACCTCCACATGCCAAATTTAGTTCCATTCGCTTGATTAGTTCTCGAGCTATGCAGCAATTTGTGTTTCATTTGAATGGGAGCCCCCTCTCCCCTTTTGAGACGGGGAAGGAGTCTCGAACCATCATAAGAACATTTTCTGGTCCCAAAAACCCCTTGATAAAAAATTTCATAACAGTAGGAAGAACTCTCATGTTTGGTTATAATTTGTGTTTCATTTGTATGAGAGACTTCCCCCCCCCCCTTCCAAAAAGAGGAGGGGTCTCGAACCACCGTGGAAACATTTCTTGCCTTCAAAAACCTCCACATGCCAAATTTAGTTCCATTCGCTTGATTAGTTCTCGAGCTATGCAGCAATTTGTGTTTCATTTGAATGGGAGCCCCCTCTCCCCTTTTGAGACGGGGAAGGAGTCTCGAACCATCATAAGAACATTTTCTGGTCCCAAAAACCCCTTGATAAAAAAATTTCATAACAGTAGGAAGAACTCTCATGTTTGGTTATAATTTGGGGTTCATTTGTATGAGATCTCCCCTTCTAGGGAAGGGAGGGGTCTCTTTTCACCATGAAAATATTTCCTGCCTTCAAAAACTTCCACATGCCAAATTTGGTTCCATTTGTTTGTTTTTTTTTTAGTTCTCGAGATATGCAAAAAAAAAATCTGTTTCATTTGAACGTGAGCCATCCCTTTCTGATAGGGGAGGGGTCTCAGACTACCATAGAAACATTTATTGTCTCCAAAAACCCCCACATGCCGAATTTGGTTCCATTTTCTTGATTAGTTCTCGAGTTGTGCACAAATTTGTGTTTGATTAATATGGAAGCTCCTCCCCCCTTTAAGACGGGGGAGGAGTCTCGAACCTTCATAAGAACCTTTTCCGGTCCTAGAAACCTCTGCATACATATTTTCATAACAGTAGGTAGAATTCTCATGTTTGGTTTAAATTTGTGTTTCATTTGTATGAGACCCCTCCCCCTTTATCAGAAAAAGGAGGGTTCTCGAACCACCGTAGAAACATTTATTGTCTCTAAAATCCCCGCATGCCAAATTTGATTCCATTTGCTTTACTAGATCCAGAGTTATGAAGAAATTTCACTTTCGTTTGTATGACAGCACCACTTCTAGGAGAAGGGAGGGGTCTCAAACCACCATAGAAACAGTTTTTGCCTCCAGAAAACCCCACATGCCAAATTTGGTCCCATTTGCTTGATTGGTTCTTGAGATATGCAGAAACTTCTGTTTCATTTGTATGGGAGCCTCCCTTTCTAGAGAGGGGATTGGTCTCAAACTACCATAGAAAAAATTTTTGCCTCCAAAAACTTCCGCATGCTAAATTTGGGTTTCTTTGCTTGATCAGTTCTCGAGTTATGCAGAAATTTGTGCTTCATTTGTATGGGAGCCCCCCTTTCTAGAGAGGGGAAGGGTCTAAAACTATCATTAGAACCTTTTCCGGCCCCAAAAACTTCACCATACAAAATTTCACGCTGATTGGTTCTGTAGTTTTCGAGCCTATGAGGTTCAGACAGACAGACAGACAGACAGACAGACAGACAGAAATCTATTTTTATATATTAGGTGCGCAACTAAGTTCTCGCTGTTTTTTGGTGAAAAAGGAACTTTTTTTATGAAAACAAAGGTTACAAACGAATTATTCAAAGTATTTCCCATCACTAGCTACGACTTTTTCCCATCTTTCTGGTAGAACGTGAATACCATTTCGATAGAACTGTTCGTCTTTTGATGCTATCCAAGAATCAAGCCATTTTGAGATGTCATCATATGAGTGGAATTGCTGACCAGTGAGACCATGTGCCATCGAACGGAACAGGTAATAATCGGACGGTGCAATATCAGGAGAATATGGCGGGTGGGGTAGGACTTCCCATTTGAGCGTTTCCAAGTAGGTTTTCACGGGTTTCGCAACGTGAAGTCGAGCGTTGTCATGCTGAAGAATCACTTTTTCGTGTCTGTGCTCGTATTGTGGCCGTTTTTCGTGCGGTGCTCGGCTCAATCGCATCAATTGAGTTCGATACCGTTCCCCGGTAATGGTTTCGTTTGGTTTCAACAGCTCATAATAAATAACACCAACTTGGTCCCACCAAATACACAGCATAACCTTCGCAGCGTGAATATTCGGCCTAGGCGACGATGTTGAAGCATGCCCGGGCAGTCCCCATGAATGTTTCCGTTTTGGGTTACTGTAATGAATCCATTTTTCGTCACCCGTCACAATGCGATGTAGAAAACTCTTCCTTTTTTGCCGCTGGAGCAGTTGTTCACAGACGAAAAAACGACGCTCAACATCTCTTGGCTTCAAATCGTAAGGAACCCAAGTTCCTTGCTTTTGAATCATTCCCAACGCATGCAATCGCTTAGAAACGGCTTGGCGGGAAACTCCTAATCCTGAACCAAACTCTTCTTGCGTTTGACACGGATCCTCATCGAGCAATGCCTCCAATTCAAAGTCTTGGAAGTTTTTTGGCCTTCCTTCACGCGGACGATCATCAACACTGAAATCACCGTTTTTGAAGCGACGAAACCAATCACGACACGTTGTTTCACTCAGAGCAGCATCACCGTAAACTTTTTGGAGCTCTCGATGTGCTTCAGCCGCCGTTTTCTTCGAATGAAAGAAGAAAATCAACACTTCCCGCAAATGACGATTATTTGGCACAAAATCAGACATCTTCAAACAACCAAAATATATAACACTAAACCAAAATCACTGATTTGGACAAGCGGTTTTTTTGCCATATGTCTGAGCTTGGATTATGACGCTTGATATGTACAACATTCGACCAGCACTTACTACTGGCGCCATCTATTGCTAAACAGCGGGAACTTAGTTGCGCACCTAATATATAAAAATAGTTTATGTGTTTTTAAATTAATTAAAAAAGAAATAATAAGATAAGTACAAAGCTATTAGTTCAATGAAAAATATCCACAAGAAAGTGAATAAATAAACTGATAAATACTTATGTCGATATAAATTAAATATTTTAAAAAATAACAAATTGATAAAAAATAAAACAAATTAAGCATGTAGAAGCAAATAAATAAATATTAAAAGATCTTGAAGTGAAAAGAGCCTTGCTGATTATGCAAAACACCATGGGACATGGGGTTTTTGCAGCTCAAAAGAACGATAAAGACGCTTTGTTGATCAAGAACTCAAGAACCGTTTGAAGAACAGTAGATATTTTGAGAATACTGTAATATGACTAAAATAGTGCAATGCTGTCTCATGGAGCCTAACCAACTCACAAGTTCGATGGAGACTTCGAAAACCTTGTTGATTATGCAAAACATCAAGATCTGAACTCAATAATAGTTTGAAGTACTTGATTTATACATCACGATTGCTACTCAAGAACAGTTTGGGATGGTGTAGATATTCTTAGAATACTGTAATATGACTTTTATTGTGCAATGCTGTCTCATGGAGCTTCACAAACTCAGAAGTACAATGGAGTTCTCGTAAATTGCCTTGTTGATCAAGCAAAACATCCAACTGAAATATCAGGATCCAGCAGAGATCCGAACTAAAGAATAGTTTATAGTGCCATAGATATTCTAAGAATACTGTTTTATGACTATAACTGTGCAAAGATGTCCCATGAAGCTTTAACGAATCATAAGTACGATGGAGACCTCGTAAATCGGCTTGTTGATCATGCATAACATCAAGAGCTATACTTCAGGATAGTTTGGAGTGCCGTAGGTATTCTGAGAATACTGTTATATGATTATAATTGTGCACTGATGTCCCATGGAGCTTTTGCAACTCATAAGTACATTGAAAACATCGTAAGTCGCTTTGTAGATCATTCAAAACACGAAGACTTGAACTCAAGAATAGTTTGGTATACCGTAGATATGCTGAAAATACTTTTTTTTTTTTTGTATTTACGACTTTTTACACCTGAGTGCATTCGTGTCGATCAGTCCTTGATTCACTAATTTTAAATTTCTACACCTCTAGAATTTTGCATTTTCTTCTCAGGTTTTTTGTATCTTCTTCTGTTTCTATTCTTCCGCTTTTTCCACTTCTCGTTTTCAGCGTTTCCTCTTCAGTATGTTTTTTTTTCCGCTTCAATTCTTCCACTTATCTTCTGCTTTTCTTCTTCCGCTTCATATTTTCGGTTTCTGCCATCCTCTTCTTTTCTTCCATTTCTCTGCTTCTACTTTTCATTTTCTGCTTCGTCAAATTCGTTTTTTTTCAATTTTATTCTTCCGTTTTGCGTTTTCAACTTTTCTTTCTACGCTTCTTGTTTTCCACTACTTATCTTTCACTCTTTTCTTCTTGTTTTTCTTCTTCCGCTTCTACTCTTCCGGTTAACTTCTTCCGTTTCATTTTTTCCGCTAATCTGCTTACATTTCACTTTTACCACTTATCTTATTCTGTTACTCTTCTTTCGTTTTTCTTGTGTTACTTCAATTCTTTCGTTTTGCTTCCGCTTCTTATCTTCCACATTTATACTTCCGCTTTTTTACTTCTGCTTCTCTTCTTCCATTTCTTTTCTTTCACTTCTCTTCACTTTTCTTGTTACCTCTCTTCTTCCGCTTTCCTTCCGGTTCACTTTTACCGGTCTTCCATTTCTCTTCTTCCGCTTCTCTTCTACTTATCTCATAATTGTATTCAGTAAGAGCTCTTCTATACTGACTCCAATCTGAGCTGCTTTTCGCCTTATTAAACAATTTACGAGAGACTTTCCTAAGATGGGTCATATATGATCCATGCATATTGAATCGGTTAAGTCTCAAGATTGAAGCTAAATAATGACGAGCGATTAGGCTCCACATTACCTTTCTGTTAAAATCGATTTACTGTGGCTATTTAGCATAATGTGTGTCCACAGTTAAATTGCATCACTTTAAACTTTACCTCAAAAACAAGTCTCTCAACCGATTGTCATGAAATATTCAGGGAATAAAATACAATGTATAATCTTGGTTCAGGTATTTTTATTTCACTGTATATTGTTACCCAATCCAAAAGCCCGAACTTTCTTCTTAAAACAACGCTTAAGATTTTGTACAACGCTTGAACCGACATTTTTCTCCGCTTTCAACCATGACTTTCACATTTCCTGTTCTGTAGTGACAACTTTAGGATGCTTACGAAGTTCGTGCTTCATTATAGCCCAATATTTTTCAATTGGCCACAACTCTGGAGAGTTTGGGGGATTAAGATCCTTCGGCACGAAATTGACACCATTCGTCTTGTACCACTCCAGAATATCCTTGAAGTAGTAACAAGAGGCTAGGTCCAGCCAAAAATTGTAGGAACGTAGTGTGTTTTGAGAAACGGAATCAGTCGTTTTTTCAGGAATTCATTCATGTATAGTTGACCATTTACAGTTGAAGTTGTCACGAAAGGCTTGCCCCGTTTACCACACGAACATATCCCCTGCCAAATCATGAATTTCTTGGGGAACTTTGACATTTGCTGTTTCCCGAGATACTCTGGAACATCGAACTTGTCTTTCACAGTCTCGTACTGGTTGCCGGGAATTTGTTTAAAGTCCTCTTTTACGTGTGTTTCACCGTCCATGATGCAGCAGTGTGTTTTCGTCAACATTTGTCTGTACAACTTACGCGCACGTGTTTTAGCTGTCCTATTCTGTTTTTCGTTGCGGTTTGGAGCTCCGGAACTTTGAATGGACGGAGCCTGGCTCATTTCTTGTCTTTCTGTACGAAACTTTTGGTCGAGTGCAGCTTTTTCGCGACATCCCGAACGGAACAGTTGGGTTTGCGTTTAAAGGCAGCAACCACTCGCATGTGATCCTTCACACAGTATGGAACACTTTTTCTACCACTCACCTACTTCCGATCGACAGTTGAATGTTCCCCGAAACGTTTTATGACACGAGACACTGTAGACTGGTGAATTTTCAACATCTTTCCGATGGCTCGATGCGAAAGAAGTGGGTTGTCGAGGTGCGTGTGCAAAATGTTCTCGCGCACTTGCTGTTCCTTCGACTCCATTTTCGAAACTGTGAGACATTTCACAATGAAACTCACGCAGTGTGAACAATACACGCTGAGGTCATTTCACCAAAAATTTCGTTGAAATCAACCCGAAAGGGCGAAATGTTACAGCTTATTGAAAGTGATGCAATTTAACTGTGGACACCCTTTAGTTAAAAAAATGTTCTTTTTCAATCAAGTAAATCCCCAATCACACTTTGTGGGTGGCCCCGACAACATTTTTGCTGTCTGTATGGATCGGTTTTTGAAGATTGTACTGTAAAAAAGAAGAAAATTAAAGATTGTACTCGAAAACAATGCAACAGACAAAAAAGGTCACCGAAAATTAATTTTATTTCAGATATTTTTGAAACTCTCAATGAATAAATAAACACTTATAAGCTATGTTTTTGCAAAGTTGGTTTATTCAACCTGCTCTCCTAGGTTAAATACCCGCACCTTGGACTTAACGATACTCTTCAAATCCTGTGCAACACTTGTGCCATCTTTCCTACACTCTTTCATCCACTCTTATGTTAAATCCCCTTTAGAAGACCTTTCCTGTTCACCCAGAATTTTTCTATTGGGTGAAGTGCTGGCGAATTTGACGGATTTGCTCCTTCGGTACAAAAACAACATCGTTGGGTTCGTTCCCCTTCATCACCGGTTTCGCGTAATGGAACGATGCCAGGTTCAACCAAAACAGAGTGTAACCTTCCTGGAACCGGTGAAAGGGCAGCATTCTTTCATTATATTTTTGGCCGTTGATGTTGTCGGTCGTTATGTAAGGCTTGCTGAATTTTCCGCACCCACAGATCGCCTGACACACCAAGTACATCTTGGCAAATTTGTCGACCTTCTTCCGGAACTTCTCCGGAACTTCTCCGGAACATCCAAGCGGACGAAAAACTTCAAAAATGTACGTTTCGTCATCCATTATGATGTATTTCGGCTGCACTAATCAATCGCGGTACAGCTTCCTGGGGCGGGATTTAGCCACCGTATTCTGTTTATCGGTTCGGTTAGGTATACATGAAGAAGTCGTGAAGAATTGATCTTCTTGGGCACGTCCCGAATCAAATGGTTCGGATTGCGCTTACAGTAATCTCTCACCTTCCTTGCGTTCATGGGGTCGGTCGTCTTCGCTTTTCTTCCGCTGCCAGCTCGCCGCTGGGTTGTTTGGGTCTCCTTGAACGATTTTGCCACACGGGACACGGTCGAATTGTCGATTCTCAACTGTTTCGCGATCTACCAGTGGGATTTTCCACGATCTCGATAACCACTCAACCGATTGTGGCGAAATGTAAACATTACTCTAGTTAACGACGTTGCTACCTGGACTTGGTAGCATTCCAACGACGGTACCATCAGCGTCAGCGAATCAATCATCGACCTGGCAACGACAACATCGAGGGCGATCATCGAACTTGGGACCCACCGTGCGAGTTGCTGAGTATGCAGATCGATTGTGTGAGGTGAAGTAGCATAATTGAATATAATAAAATAAGTCTGAGTTGAAAAGTAGAGTAGTGTAGTCGTAGTTATTTTTTAAAAAGAACCCCCGGTCTACAGAAAGTTAACTGGCGCCCGAATAGGGACCTTGCCAACGGGAAGTGTATAATCAAATCTCGAGTGCTGTGAAAATCTTAATAAACTGATCTACAAAATCAGTACAACGGTTGAAAGAGCCGTACAGTAACATTAGAAGTTCGCGAGTGTTGTGAAAATCTTAAAATTAATCAAATCAATAAAACGGTTGCAAGAGCCGTGCAACACAAGTGACGTTACTAGTGGTTTAACTCGTGGAATTGAAAAGCGAATCGTGGGACACCGTGGAAAATCCCGATCGGTGTTAGGAGCCGTAGTAGCAGCAGCGAAAAGGATCACTTCCAACACACCTGCCTGCGTTTCCCCCGGCACACGGTAAGGTTTACCAGACATCCAGAAAGTCCAGTAGCAGACCATGCTGGCAATAGTGTAAGTAGTTTTGACTTTATTTTACCCAATCATTATCAATCGTTTAATTTGTGTGACGAAACTGTGTTCGTGAGTGAAACGTTCTTTTGAAAACCTAATTTAATTTTTGTGTGAATAAAGTGAATTAAAATTCAAAATTAAGAAGCGAAGCAGACTAGATTTCTATCACGAAAACAGAATGGCAAATCCAGCGCCACTAGCACCCTTCCCACGACCAGAGACAGCACCCGCTCCACAAGCGGTCGAAAGGTTCATAGAAATAGGTAGAATTCCGGATTTTATAAAAGATCTTAGATCGTTTAATGGAAACCCAACGGAGTTAATGAATTGGATTTTGGATGTGGAAGGCATATTTAATATGTACCGACACATTCCCAAGGAATCGTTGAATTATGACCTAATTGAAAAAAGTGTCCGCAGACGCATCACTGGTGAAGCAGCAGATGTGCTGAACGCCAACAACGTGGCCTCAGATTGGAGCGAGATAAAATCCACCTTGTTACTCTATTACAGCGACAAGAGGGAACTAAAAACTCTTGATTTTGAATTGACAACCATAAAGACGGGCCAAAATGAGTCTCTATCGATATATTACAGCAGGGTAAATGAGCTGTTATCAGCGATTATAGCCCAAGTGCAAACAGACGAAAAATATCGTCCCAATGCCGCAACGTAGGGTAACGGGATGTTATGTTAGCCTAGCTCCTTCATTCGGCCTATGTACCAAATATGTCATTAATTCGGCGATAATCAAGAAAATTATATTGCTATCAGGCAGACCGATTGCACCCAAAGCAATTGAGGCATTATTAATCAATTTATAGCTAATCACTTCCGCGTAATTATCGATTTACTTAACTTTTTAGACATCATGATTTCACTGTTTAAGCTGAACAGATTATCTCCATGTTTTTCAAATGATCTTAATTTGGCTAAATTGGACTGATAAACCGAATAATGTAGCCTGGATGTGCAGGAAATAGTCACACGTCATGAACTAACTGTTCACATAGGTAAAATAACAATGATTTAACAAGAAAACTGTAGACCCAATGTTAGAAACATATATTTTTCTATGATCCCAACCATGGCCTGTTGCATGAAAAGTGTATTAAAAATGATGTTATTGGTAAAATTTGCAATAAAAATTTCTGAGTTTCGATTGTATGTTTTTCAAATGACTCATCTTAACACAAAACAAAGCAACATAATCAGTGTAGAGTGATTTATAAAGTTTTGACTATCGAATGACCGATAAACCATATGTGGGAATCACTTAAGTGTTTCTAATCAATTTTATTATAGTTTGTTTTGTGAAATTTTGTGTTGGATTAGAGCAAAGAGAGTTGGCAACGCCTTTAATCAGAAAATCAGAGAAAAAAAACCATACGAAGACTGCATTTAAAAACAAATCTATCGAATGGGACTAAGTTGCATCCATGAATAGACCCAATTTGGTGCTCGTAGACCGACATTACATCCATATCCTTCGAAAGTTTGTGACTTTATAAAATGAGTTGTGTAACTTTTCGAGGTACATACTACCAAATGGCTTATTACACCTCTCTAAGCAAGTGTTCAACTTGTTAAATATCGCTTCCAGCTTGAATACTTCATGAGTTATAATAAAAAATGTAATCGATCTTTGCATATTAGGCTGAGTCAAGGGACACATACCCTATATTGACTACTTTCGTGAAAAAGCTTTAGATTCTTTCATTCGAGGTCACGAAAGAAATTTTAGCCTACTTTTAAAAACCGCCAAACCAAAAACTCTTTCTAGTGCATACCAGTTTTGTCTCGATTATCACAACATGGATATTCGATCTGGTCCAGTAAGAAATGAACACATAAATGTTTCCTTACCTAAACCAAGAGATCTAGAAGTTCCGCGACTCCCACCGCGACCAGCTCCTAGATTAATGACGAGACCTGCCATGTTGGTAGCCCAACAGTTACCACCAAGAAAATTATTTAACCAACTTCCACAGCATCAAATGATGCAACCTCATCGCCCATTTATGCAAAACAATTCATACCGGCCAACCCAGCAAACACATGATCGTATATGATAGCGGATAAGGGTGAAAAGTGGAGGCGATATACGTACAATTTACATGAAGTCAAAGGGACGCATGTACCTATATTGCCTCCACTTTGTACTTATATCCGCTATCATGTACGATTTTGTGTTTGCTGGGAAACCTGTCTGGAACCCCGACCCCAAACCAGACCCCAGACCCCCAAACACACCCACACATTTACCCACCCCCCCAAATTAACTGAAAACACCCCACCCCCCCCCCCCCCACACCCAAATTCCAACGTTTGCCCCCCCTTTCCAACACCCCACCCCCATTATTTTTTCCCCCCCCCCCCCCAAGGGTATTATTTTAACGAGGAGGAAGGGATACCACCACTAGCACCCTAAAATGGTTGCCCAAAAAGAGCCACAGCCCCAGCCCCCTCCAGGACCCTCAACCTCGAGACAAGAGAGCTCGGAGGATATACCAAATCCTGAAACCCCAAACACGGCGAATTTTTGACGTAGGACTACGTCTGTGTTTTCAATACTGGGGTACACGTTCGAATTGCGAAAATTTGGAGCGTCACGAAAAATATATAGGTTTTGAACGTTAATAACTAAGTCATTCCACGATTGATTTCCAAAATGTTTGCACCAATCGATCGGAACATTTTCTACGCTTCGATTAAAATATTTCAAACTATTGATTTTTAACATGCAACTAATAAAATTAACACAAATATGAAGTGATGTCTTATAATATCGATTTTTCATAGTAAATTCACCAAATACACAGTACTTTCCGCGCACAGACTTCATATTTAAGTAAGGAACGTCTCCTAGGCAGCCATGAATGTTATATAACGGGTACACCTTCGCATTTTCATTTAGTTTTCCGGCGGTCGTGGGGCTGTGCAGAGTAAGATCTGCAGTTGGACGAGCAGTCGCTGCCCAGAGAGGCGTTGGTGCAGTTGGCTGTTGTTGCCGATGTTTCCGTCAACCTTGCTGCGAGAAACATGGCTGCTGAAGCCTACGAGTTGGCGGGAAAAAGCCGCCCGTGACAACGAGACAAGAATCAATCATCCCACGTCACCTGCAGATGGCCACCCGCAATGAAGATGAGATGAACCAAGAAAGAAAGTCCAAGTTCAATCGCGAACTGTTTCTCCCTCGTCAACTAAATCCGTCCTTTTCAGGACGACCAAATCAGTTTGCCAACTAAAGAGTTTGTTTGGTGAAAATTTTCTCTTGTGCTGTTTCAAATTAATTTCAATCACCGCGCCCCGGCTGAACATAGCATTAATTAAACGCCGCTTCCCGTAGTAAATGACAAAGAACGTTGAACAACCAACGAACGAACTTCTAGAACGGATAATTCGAACCGAACTGCGACACTTCAGACCGACCATGTGGTTGAGTTCGTTGTAGTTCCTAGTTGTGCATAGCGGATTGGTTGATGGCGGTGGCAAGCAAATTAGAAATGTTTCGGTTAAGAAAATCATCCGTCTAGCGTGTAATAATTAAAACTAATCATTGTGGCACAATAGCTAAAGTTCGTCCCCTTTGATGCAATATGTATCACATTGCTTTCGTTGGTACCGCCTTCTTTCGTGCACTAGCATCCGACGCCATTACCTAATAGCTCTTAGCAGAACATTTTGATTCAGTCTTACGACAGTCGTTAAGCTGTGCAGTGGTTGTAGGATCGCAGTAGGCGGCGGCGAGCAGTCGCTGCCCAGAGAGGCGTTGGTGCAGTTGGCTGCTGTTGCCGATGCTCCCGTCAACCTCGCTGCGAGAAATATGGCTGCTGAAGCCTACGATTTGGCGGGAAAAAGCCGCCCGTGACAACCAGACAAGAATCAACTATCCCACGTCACCTGAAGATGGCCACCCGCAACGACGAGTAGCCGAACCAAGAAGAAAGCCCAAGTTCAATCGCGAACCATGTGTCTCCCCCATCAACTAAATCCGTCCTTTTCAGGACGACCAAATTAGTTTGCCAACTAAAGAGTTTATTTGGTTGAAATTTTCTCTTGTGATGTTTGAAATTAATTTCAATTACCGCGCCCCGGCTGAACATAGCATTAATTAAACGTCGGGTCCCGTAGTAAATGACAAAGAAGGTTGAACAACCAACGAACGAAATTCTAGAACGGATAATTCGAACCGAACTGCGACACTTCAGACCGACCATGTGGTTGAGTTCGTTGTAGTTTCTAGTTGTGCATAGCGGATTGGTTGATGGCGGTGGCAAGCAAATTAGAAATGTTTCGGTTAAGAAAATCATCCGTCTAGCGTGTAATAATTAAAACTAATCATTGTGGCACAATAGCTGAAGTTCGTCCCCTTTGATGCAATATGTATCACATTGCTTTCGTTGGTACCGCCTTCTTTCGTGCACTAGCATCCGACCCATTACCTCATAGCTCTTAGCAGAACATTTTGATTCAGTCTTACGACAGTCGTTAAGCTGTGCAGTGGTTGTAGGATCGCAGTAGGCGGCGGCGAGCAGTCGCTGCCCAGAGAGGCGTTGGTGCAGTTGGCTGCTGTTGCCGATGCTCCCGTCAACCTCGCTGCGAGAAATATGGCTGCTGAAGCCTACGATTTGGCGGGAAAAAGCCGCCCGTGACAACCAGACAAGAATCAACTATCCCACGTCACCTGAAGATGGCCACCCGCAACGACGAGTAGCCGAACCAAGAAGAAAGCCCAAGTTCAATCGCGAACCATGTGTCTCCCCCATCAACTAAATCCGTCCTTTTCAGGACGACCAAATTAGTTTGCCAACTAAAGAGTTTATTTGGTTGAAATTTTCTCTTGTGATGTTTGAAATTAATTTCAATTACCGCGCCCCGGCTGAACATAGCATTCATTAAACGTCGGGTCCCGTAGTAAATGACAAAGAAGGTTGAACAACCAACGAACGAAATACTAGAACGGATAATTCGAACCGAACTGCGACACTTCAGACCGACCATGTGGTTGAGTTCGTTGTAGTTTCTAGTTGTGCATAGCGGATTAGTTGCTGGCGGTTGCAAGCAAATTAGAAATGTTTCGGTTAAGAAAATCATCCGTCTAGCGTGCCGTAATTAAAACTAATTATTGTGGCGCAATAACTGAGTTTCGTCCCCTTTGGTGCAATTTGTATCACATTGCCTTCGTTGGTACCGCCTTCTTTCGTGCACTAGCATCCGACCCCTTTACCTCATAACTATTAGCAGAACATTTTGATTCAGTCTTACGACAGTCGTTAAGCTGTGCAGTGGCTGTAGGATCGCAGTTGGCGGCGGCGAGCAGTCGCTGCCCAGAGAGGCGTTGGTGCAGTTGGCTGTAGTTGCCGATGCTCCCGTCAACCTCGCTGCGAGAATAATGGTTGCTGAAGCCTACGAGTTGGTAGGAAAAAGCCGCCCGTGACAACGAGACAAGAATCAATCATTCCGCGAGATGAACCAAGAGAGAAAGCCCAAGTTCAATCGCGAACTGTTTCTCCCCCGTCAACTAAATCCGTCCTTTTCAGGACGACCAAATTAGTTTGCCAACTGGAGAGTTCGTTTGGATGAATTTTTCTCTTGTGCTGTTTGAAATTTCCATTACCGCGCCCCGGCTGAACATGGCATTGCTTTAAACGCCGCGTCCTGGAGTAAATGGCAAAGCGCGTTGAACAACCAATGAACCAACAGATCCATAACTATCTTCTACGCGTTAGAGATAGTAGCCCTCTCAACCATCGTAGAAAATACAACTGGGGCCGTATCATAATTAAGAGCCACCAAATGCTTTCTAGAGAGTGTACAATAGAATTGTCTTGGCCCTTTTCAGGACTGACTTAAATCAATTAGCGGATGGCCCTGACGTGTATGGGAATTAGATTGCTGCGTAGTCCTACGTCAACTTTGCGTACAACCCCATTGGGCTGTCCCTTATAGTTTTTAGAATGGAAGACGAGTTGGTAAAACCAACTCTGCCTTATATTAAACTGAGAACAACTATCGGTAGTTTTCCCTTTTTGATTGACACTGGAGCTAATGTCAACCTTATTTCTCCGAAATTGGCGTATGCATATGGAAAAACTAAGCCATACAACTTCAATGCAGAAAACATTACAAGCGCAAATGGTGATTTCAATGCCACCTCGGCAATTAATATCAACTTTTTCGAACCAAAAATTGACTTTCAATCACAATTTTTGTTGCATAAGTTTCATCCTTTTTTCCATGGGATTATTGGAACTTGTATTCTGAAAGCACTCAATGCTGTGATTGGTTTTTCGGCAGGCACTCTTACAATGTAAAAGGATGATAAAATGCTAGTAATACCAATTTTGCAATATTGTCCTGGACAATTAGAACAATCTTCAAATTTGACTTTTAGGATTGACCACCTAAATCAGTCAGAAAAGGATGAGTTAGAATCCATCCTGAACGCTAACAAAGAAGTTTTTCATGAACCAGACTCTAAGTTGACATGTGCAACAAGAGTAGAGTGTTCAATAAATACTACTGATGACGTACCAGTACATCCTGCCGCATATACTGACGAGGTCAATAAACAAATTGAAAAACTTTTATCGGATGGTATCATCAGACCATCAAGATCCCCCTGAACATCACCAGTGTGGATTGTCCCGAAAAAGGCTGATGCCTCGGGAGTAAAAAAGTTCAGAATGGTTATTGATTACCGTAAAATCAATGAAAAAACCATATCTGATAGGTATGCAATGCCTGAAATTGGATATGTGATTGGACAACTCAAAGGCCAACAATATTTTACGACATCGGACTTAGCCTCTGCATTCCATCAAATCAGAATGAAAGAGAGCGATATTGAAAAAACTGCATTTTCCATCAATAATGGAAAATATGAGTTTACTAGAATGCCGTTCGGGTTGAAAAATGCACCCGCGACATTTCAACGTGCCATTGATGACATCCTCAGAGAGCACATAGGAAAAATGTGCTATGTGTATATTGATGATGTTATCGTATTCGGTCGAACACTCGAAGAACATTTAAAAAATTTATCAATAATATTAAAAGCATCGCTTAGGATTAAAAATTCAAATGGATAAATCTGAATTCCTTCACACTAATGTAGAATTTCAGGGATACATCATTAGCGCAGACGGAGTGAAACCCAATGAAAAGAAAATTCAAACAATTAAAGAATTCCCCCAGCCGAAAAACATTAAAGAGGTTAGATCGTTCCTCGGTATGATGGGATATTATCGAAGATTCGTGAGAGATTTTGCGAAAATCGCGAAACCCCTTACCAACCTTCTAAGAGGGGAGGGAGTTCATTCCAATAAAAAAATTTCACTCTCGAATGATGAAAAGGCTTGCTTCGAAAAAATGAAAAATATACTCACCTCTTCGGACATACTTATCCATCCGGATTTCAATAAACCATTCCTGTTGACAACCGACGCCTCTGACTTTGCCATTGGAGCGGTATTGTCTCAAGGTGAAATGGGCAAAGACAAGCCTATTCATTTTGCCTTGTCGAAAACCGAAGAGAAGTATTCTGTGCCGGAAAAAAAATGCTTGCCATTTTCTGGGCACTGCAGAGTTTCAGAAACTATTTATACGGGACGCAATTCAAAATATTGACAGATCACCAACCTTTAACTTTTTCGCTATCACCTAAGAATACTAATGCCAAATTGAAGAGATGGAAGTCATACTTAGAAGAGCATGACTATCAAATCGAATACAAGACTGGAAAAAGTAATGTCGTAGCTGATGCTTTGAGTCGAATAGTATGTTCCATGACAGGAACACAGCACTCAGCAGAAAACAGTGACGATTTCTATATAATCTCTACTGAAGCACCGTTGAATGCTTTTAGATCAGGTCATTATAAAAAAAGGTAGAGAAAAAGTAGAAGTCGCAACTCCATTTACGAATTTCAAACGAATTACTGTTTCTTTAAATGAAAATAACAATGTTTCTATTTTACAGGTTTTAAATGAATATTTTGATCCAAGTAAGGTGAACGGATTATTAACGGAGGTAGAAATTATGGGCAAAGTGCAAGAAGTCTATAAAGCACATTTTGGCCAAAACAAATCGTTAAAAATTCGTTTCACCCAGCGACTGTTAGAAGATGTCGAACAAGACGATAGGCAATGGGATATCGTACGGGACACACACCTCAGAGAACATCGTGGTGCTGAGGAAAATAAACAACAGATTTTGAGAAAGTTCTACTTTCCAAAGATGCAGCAAAAAGTAAAAGATTTTGCTACTAACTGTCGTATTTGTCACGAATGCAAATATGACAGAAACCCTATAAACTTCCCCATTCAAAAAACTCCTATCCCATCCGGTCCTTTTCAAATTACCCATATTGATGTTCTTTTCTTAGAGAATCTTCATTTTTTGACCTACATCGATAAATTTTCAAAGTTTGCACAAATATTGTTGATTAATTCTAGAGCTGCTATCGACCTAGTTCCCGCTGTTAAAGATATACTTTTAAAATATCAAACACCAAGAATTCTAGTCATGGATGGTGAAAAGTCATTTATGACAGGAGAACTTGTTAATTTTTACAATACATATAACATTGAACCGTACATAACAGCCACGGGTCGTAGCGAAATGAACGGAGTCGTTGAAAGACTACATTCTACGCTATTGGAAAATTATCGTATATCAAAAACAGACAACCCCGAAAAATCAGTAATTGATCTTGTGAATATATCTATTCACAAGTACAATTCAACAATCCACTCATCCACCAAATTTACCCCTCTAGAAATAATTCTTCCATCCTCTAAGACCCCGACTATAATCGAGACAGTTTATTCAAACCTAAGGACAAAACAAGCGAAAGACTTAACGTTTCATAATAAACACAGAAAACATGTACCATTAGAAAACAATTTGGACGCCTTCGAAAAAACTCGACAGAGGTTAAAGCATAAAAAAAGATACAAGAAAATAAACATTGCAAATGTAAATGAGAGAAGAAGGGTTCACAAAAACGACATAAAAATTAGACAGTTTAACTGACATTACTGCTATCCTTACATACTCCTGACGTTACTGATACCGACGTGGACATGGACGTTACATATACAGAGACTGGATCAACCCATTTTCATTTATGAGCTTGGAAATAGTAGAATACAATATCAATCGAAATATTATGCATTACATCATTTTAACATAGAAACCATAAGAACTCATATTGTTGACTTAGAGAGTAATTTCAATGAGGTAGAGAGAAACCAGTTTTCAGAGATCATACTTCAAAATTTGATGAAATTGCTAATTCACTGAAAAATATAATCCCTATTAAAAGGCAGAAAAGATGGGATGCAGTAGGTACAGTTTGGAAGTTTATTGCGGGATCACCCGATGCCAATGATTTAAAATTAATCAATTCAAGCATTAACGATCTAGTTTACAGTAACAACAAACAGGTTAAAACCAATAGATAAATGACATTACAATTAAAGGAGTCAGTCTACAAGGCTATGCAGGCTATACAAATGTTTAAATCAAAACCGTCAGAATTATGCTCCAGAAACATTCTCTTCAATCTTAAACATCTTAACGAAAAAATCAATAACATTATTGGTACTATAATGCTAGCAAAATTAGGGATCTTAAATGAAAAAGTTCTAACTAAAAATAAAATAGAAATGTTTAGGAAGGATTTAGAGAGCCAACATATTACAGTTCATTCGTCATCGGAAGCCGTTACATATGCAGAAACATCAATAGCCACCAACCATCAGGAGATCATACTATTTATCAAGATGCCAATATTAGATTCAAGAATTTTCCGCAAGGTCCATGTTTACCCGATTTTCCAAAATCATCAACAAATCCATGTAACCGAGAAGTTTTATCTGATACATCCAACCGCAAAAATTACTGTCAAGACGTTAGAACCAACAATTTACCATGTCAAAGATACAGAGATAGCCAGTTCTACATGCATACCAAATCTACTGGACGGAAAAGCAGCTATCTGTAACTATACATCAAACCCTCTAAAACAAGATATCTTAGCTGTTGACATGCACCACGTACTTATCAACACTGCAAAGAACTTCACATTTTCATCCGATTGTGGTTCTGAGAGAAATCTCTCCGGATCGTATTTGATTGAATACGAAAATTGTACATTACTAATTAACAACGTTTCCTACATCAGTAAGAGTAGGAACATTGCTGGAAAACCTCTTCATTTGCCATTGGACGGCATATCCATCACTGCAAACGGTGATATACTAAACCTGAGTATGGAACACCTCCACGAGCTTCAAATAGAAACTCGAAAGGATTTGGAATACCTACGACTAAACAATAACAGCTTGCATTTTCCACACTGGTCAATTTTTGGAGGAATAACCGTTCTTCCTATTATAATTGGTATCGCTATTCTCTGTAGTATTTTATTCAACAGATCTACAACAATTAAGTTACAGACCAACTTACCAAAACCAATACCGGACATCAAGGATCATGGGAAAACGGAGACCAAGAACAACATTGACAACTTCAGAAAACTTACATTAGCGGATATTAGGCCCCTGGAGGATCATCATTAAGAAGGGGCGAGTTAACGACGTTGCTACCTGGACTTGGTACCATTCCAACGACGGTACCATCAGCGTCAGCGAATTTTTCAGCACGGCAACAGTAGCATCGAGTACGGTCAGCAAATATCATCGACCTGGCAACGACACGATTGTGTGAGGTGAACTGTAGCTTAATTGAATATAATAAAATTAGTCTGAGTTGAAAAGTAGAGTAGTGTAGTCGTAGTTATTTTTTAAAAAGAATCCCCGGTCTACAGAAAGTTAACTCTCTCTAATGTATGCATAACAAATGCGCACATTGCACTCTAAACTAGTTATACTCAAAGTTTCGTCAATTTTCACCCATGCAATAAAAAGTTATACATAAAAGAAAGTGTTTAATTTATGCGAGTAATTTTTTTAAGAGGGATTTTTTTTTTTCAATAAAGTAAATTATCATCACTTATTGGGAGTGACCCCAACAGCCCCCTCTATAGTGTTAAAAAATGCTGAACAAATTTCCCCACCAACATTAAAAAAAATTAATTTTTTCCCCCGAAAAAAACCCAAAAACCTTTTTTTATTGGCCCTGACAGCATCCTTGTTGTTGATTTAAACCGGTTCGAATGCAAATTTGAGATTTATATTTAAATAACTTAATAGACGTCGTGCAAACCCAGCTTATCGTTCACGAAAACTAACCTTGCTGTCACCCTTGCCTTTTATGCAACATCGCAGTGATTTCTCGTGGAAGTGCAGTGGGTTTCTCGGTTTCCAAATCGGCGAATATCAATTAAATACATGCCTACCCTTTCTTGCATCTGCCTTTAGTGCCTTAATTCAGGATCACCAGTTTTTACACATTGAGGACGTATGTTAGTCCCAAACATCATCTGTTGGTTTGCTGTGTAAGTACAGCTAATCTGGCAATAACGGAGTAGCAACCTCGGTTGGTCAATCATGTTCATGCTTTTACTCATGCGTCAGTAGTTGTCAATTTTGCAGTGTACAATGATAACAATATACAAAGGCATGCAGAGTACGATGCCATGTCAAGTACGTACACATGAAATTTCTCAATAGGTCTTAGTCTAGAGAAGGTCGTATTTTCGAGCATTTTGAAATGAGCAGCCTCTTAGCCTATGCTAATTTGCATATAGTTTTATTGAAATTATGAATATTTTCAATACACCTAAGTCATGCGCATTGCAATTTCCAGTACAACAGCTACGCAACTCGCCAACCACCCCAAAACCAATCCAATCCAAAGAATCATCAAATCACCATTTCGCAAGCCAAACTCTCCATCGGGCTCACCATTGAACTGACCCATCAATAGTTCAATCTCTTCCCGTTCCCACTTCCACAATAAACCTGCTTCGAAGAACACACGTTGGGTGAATGAGAGCATCTCCTTTACCGAATTTCTGCGAGTAACGAGGTAGGAACCAATTCGCATTCCGTACGAATCGCTCAATTTTCGATGCATTAACTTCCGCACGACGGTCTCGATCGTACTTCTCGGCCCATAATAAACACTTTCCCCATCCCACTCTAAGCTACCCTCACTCACATAAACTGTGCTGATATTCCTCAGCTGATCGTCGACCGTTATGATGTCGGTGGGATCAACGGATTTGAAAATCTTCACAATCATCTTGGAAGCAATCAGGTCGTCAGTAGATCCAATCTTTCCACCCACGATTGGCTTTCTGATCATGAAGGACACGAACCGTGTTTCACAGATATGCAGTATATGGGCCACAAATACGACGATCGATAGCGCAAGGATCTTCCGTGTCTTTGAGAACTTGAAAAAGCTGGCGTTGGCCAGTCGAAGCGCTGTAAAAACTGAAACCGTAATCACCCAAGCTTTCCAGCTAAGCGACCAAAGGAAAACGTCCTTCAATAGCAGATTCTTCCCAACGGGAACTGAAACCAGGCAAACCTTTGGGATAATGTCAAAAAGCATTCGATGCCGGTAAACTCCGTTCAGAGTAAATGTCAAAGATGTCACCGACATGTTGATATGTTTCTCAACCAGATGCCTTACGTAGCAATCGAAGAATGTTGATGGCTTAGAATCGTCACAAGAGCTTTCATAATACCTTGTTGTTGCATTAAGATAATCCGCTGTACCTTCCACCCAATTTCGACCAACGAGTGAAATCGGAGTTTGCGAGCTATAGCTTATCACACGTCCTTGCATTTCCCGCAGAATGTTCCTAAATAGATCCCTTGGATGAACAAAGTCCGTAAAGTCTTCGATGTGTCCATCAAGACCGGTCCGGACGACTTTGAGTATTCGGATCTCGATAAAAACCACCCGAGTGAAAATTACCGGCTGTGCGAGTATTGCAGCAAGTTCCTTCATGAAGCTCAGTTGCGCTCCTGCGAATAGTACCATAATTTGGGTGTAGGGATCCAACATTTGGAACATCTTCAAAATCTCCTGGGGATCAACCGAGTAGCCCGGTTTCCGGAGGTTGATTACCATCAGCGATGGACGGATGGGAAAATTGGAACCGTACTGCATCCAGTAGGTACTGTTAATGACGATCCGGGGCGTCCTTGCGAGCCTTGGTGATTGCAGCAGTTCATCGAACCAGTTGTCGAACGGCCGGCCACCGCCGATGTCGTAGAATACGCATTCGAAGATGCCGGTATGTTGATCTGATAGGTATTCGATCACCGAGAGGGAGTAGTTTAGCAATTTTGGAGAAATCCAGGCGCTGCCGGATAGCGTGATAAGGAATGCCAGGAGTGTGAGTTGGTGTGGAATCCTCAGCATGGTTGAAATGGTACTGAGTGATGGTGTGGCAGAGAATTAGTATGATTGGTGAGGGTTATTATTTAACTTCATTAAAAACTTGCGAGTGGAGTTAGAAGATTCATTATTGAAAGTGCCTTATAATGTGTTTCTAGGCATATAACGCTTTTAGCATATGACACTAAGCTCATTGCCAGCTCTCCATGAAGATGAAATTCTACAGGTCATAGATAAACTTAAAACATGAGATATCAGAACAATTAGCTCAAAAGCATGATGGCTAGATCATGCCGATAATTTTCAATCCGGTTCTTCAAGGTCGGACTGGAAATCGAGTCCATTAACCTCGATAAAGATGTTATTTTGCTACATCTAAATCCAATCCAAATCCAATCCAAATCCAATCCAAATCCAATCCAAATCCAATCCAAATCCAATCCAACTCCAATCCAAATCCAATCCAAATCCAATCCAAATCCAATCCAAATCCAATCCAAATCCAATCCAAATCCAATCCAAATCCAATCCAAATCCAATCCAAATCCAATCCAAATCCAATCCAAATCCAATCCAAATCCAATCCAAATCCAATCCAAATCCAATCCAAATCCAATCCAAATCCAATCCAAATCCAATCCAAATCCAATCCAAATCCAATCCAAATCCAAATCCAATCCAAATCCAATCCAAATCCAATCCAAATCCAATCCCAAATCCAATCCAAATCCAATCCAAATCCAATCCAAATCCAATCCAAATCCAATCCAATCAAACCAAATCCAATCCAAATCCAATCCAAATCCAATCCAAATCCAATCCAAATCCAATCCAAATCCAATCCAAATCCAATCCAAATCCAATCCAAATCCAATCCAAATCCAATCCAAATCCAATCCAAATCCAATCCAAATCCAATCCAAATCCAATCCAAATCCAATCCAAATCCAATCCAAATCCAATCCAAATCCAATCCAAATCCAATCCAAATCCAATCCAAATCCAATCCAAATCCAATCCAAATCCAATCCAAATCCAATCCAAATCCAATCCAAATCCAATCCAAATCCAATCCAAATCCAATCCAAATCCAATCCAAATCCAATCCAAATCCAATCCAAATCCAATCCAAATCCAATCCAAATCCAATCCAAATCCAATCCAAATCCAATCCAAATCCAATCCAAATCCAATCCAAATCCAATCCAAATCCAATCCAAATCCAATCCAAATCCAATCCAAATCCAATCCAAATCCAAATCCTTCCCTGCCCCGCCTGGGGTCATCGTTCGTCCCCCTCCTGGCACTAGAGTCTGCTTCCGTGCTAGTTATGGCTGTTGTTGTCGTTAGGGCCTTGCCGCTCGGGCCCCCTTCGGCGCTTGAGACAACACGCGAGCTGGACGTCGCGCCTTAGGCTTAGCGCCGGGGCCTCTCTCTTTTCGGGCAGCCGGAGCTGGTCACGAGGATGGACCCTCAGACCCAGCCGCCACGTTCGCGTAGGTTCGCTTCCCTGTTGGGGCTTCCGACACCATACGCTTCTTAGAAGCGCCAGGTGCCGTATCGCCCGGGGAGTGCCTAGCCCGCTTGGAGGTCCCCGCCCCCTTGGATTGGGTGTGCTCTCCGACTGAGACGGATGTTTCCGTCTGCGTCTGTTTCGAGGCTATGTCCCTCGCCCTTTCAGTGGCCGCTAGCCGTGCCAACTCTTTGGCACTTTGCTCGGCTAGGAGTTTGGCCTCCAGCTCTTCCTTCTCCTTGCATGCAGCCTGCACTGTCATGCGTAGCCTAAGGAAGCTCAGTTTGAGGTTACTGTTTTATTTAAAAAATTTCAGCTAGTCTTATACACCAGGTATTATGCTTAACATTTGGCGAATGTTTCGGAAAAATTTCACGAAAATTATCACGTAGCAAAAAGACAACAAAATAAACATATTTTGCCAAATAAATGGTTAATAGAGAAAACAAAATAACAGAAGCCTCAACATAACAGTCAGCACTTTAAAAGTGACAAATTATATTACGAAATATTGAGGAAAAATACAAGTATCACAACCCCCCCCCCCCCCCCCACCCATTCCCTTTTACCATCTCGTTTTTCCTGTACTCCTGTACTTTTCCTGTTGTTACAAAATTTCAAATCCCATCCCCCCTAGTGCTTAAATTGTGCTCGGCCCAGTGACAAGCTTTTTGTTTCGCTGAAAGTAAAGTTTCCGGCAGAAGCGGGGATCAAACTTTCATTCCGTTCTTCGATTGCATTAGTATGTGTGACCACATTGCATTGCACTAATATGTATGACATGGAATTATTCAATCCTTCCTCACAATGCATTCTAACAGAATTAGATGATTTCCTGTCGGAAAAATGCACAGACAGTTGAGTTTTTTAAATCATTCGATTACTTGTGTATATGTAACACGATATTTTTTCTTCATGTTCTTCACGTCAATCAGGGTGTAGACATGAATGTCTTCCGTCCAGTCAAGCCGTTCCCGAAATTTCCTGGTGTCCAAGTGAAGTTATCCATTCATCATACGATACCTCCGAAGAAAATCGCATACTTGAGAGTCCCTTCTGCTATGGAACAAAAGGTCCACGATAAAATACAAGAAATGCTTCATAGTGACGTCATCGAGAAGGTTGAAGGTCCCGCCGAATGGATCTCACCAATGGTGGTGGTTCCTAAGGGCAAGGACGATGTAAGGATTTGCATTAACATGAAACACCCGAATGAGGCCATCCAGCGGGAGCATTATCCATTGCCCGTCATCGATACGTTCCTGAATAAGCTCCGAGGTTCCAAGGTTTCTTCACGACTGGACATAACGTCTGCATACCATCATGTCGAGCTTCATCCCGATTCCAGAGGCGTCACAACATTTATGTCCGGAATGGGTCTGTTGCGGTTCAAACGGTTAATGTTCGGGATCAACTGCGTCCCCGAAATTTTCCAACGGATAATGACGGAGATGTTAGCTGGAAATGAAGGCGTTATTGTCTATATTGACCATATCGTCGTATCCGGCAGAACCCAAAAAGAACATGACAAGCAACTTCAAGAAGTTCTTGCAGTATTGGCAAAGAATAATGCTATCATGAACAGAAATAAGTGTGTTTTTGGAGTTGAGAAGCTTGAAATCTTAGGATTCGAAGTAAGCGCACACGGTATTTGTCCATCAGAACAAAAGATTACAGCAATCCAAAATTATAGACCACCTTCGTCTAGAGAGGAAGTCCGCAGCTTTCTGGGACTTGTGAACTTTGTTGGACATTTTATTCCAAACCGCTCTACGCGAACAGAGCCTTTGAGGAAGTTCCTCCGCGATGAAGTAGATAGTTTTGGGGAAGATCAAATGAAATCATTCGACGATAATGTCCGTAAACTGGGACTCTTCGATCCAAAGGATCAAACCGAGGTTTACGTGGACGCATCTCCCGTTGGGCTGGGGGCGGTACTCGTCCAAAGATATAAGAATAATGTACCACGAATTATATGTTTCGCTTCCAAGGGTCTGACAAGAGCAGAAAGAGTATGTCCGCAAACGCAACGTGAAGCGTTGGCCGTTGTGTGGGCGGTGGAAAAATTATATATGTATCTTTTCGGCCTTCGATTCACAGTTTTCACGGACCATAAGATTCTTGAGTATGTAATTTATAAGATGCTACTCGAGCATTTGATAAAAAAAACAATTTATTACTCTGAACTGTATACAATAAATCACACTTAAAGACTAAATGCCAAATTGAATTCAAATCACTTTTATAATATTTCTCCGTTGACTTCTGCTGACTCGTCGATCCTTCAGGTGGTTCGATTCTGATGCAACCTTTGCCTGCGTGGTCTGTCTGGTTCGTCGTGTCATCGATTTATCGGTATGCGGTTGTGTGCCTGGTTCCTCTAGTTGTTGCTATGGGCCTCGGTTGGGTTCTGCTGATGTTGCGATTGGATGATGGTTTCGAGTGTGGCTAGGCCGGTCGCCTGTGGTGTAACGTGTATATGGTGGAAAGCATCGCGACGGAAGGCGTGCATGTTCAAGAGCAGAGGGTTGGGCACTCCGCTTGCAACTGTACGACTTCGAAATCCAGCATATCCCTGGATCGACAAACATTTCGGATATACTGTCTCGTTTGGTAAATGAATCTGAACAGCCGTTTGATGACCATGCGACCACTTCCTATTCGCGATAAAAGAAGGGCCTTTGGCAATCACTTTGGATGAAATAAGGCAAGCAACCAATAAGGATGAAACATTAACATCAGTTGTGAAAGCTTTGGATACGCAGTGTTGGACATCGGATCTATTTAGATACCAGGCCTTTGAGAAGGAATTCGGTGTGATCGACGGTATTCTTGTAAGGGACGACAGCCACCCTCCAAATCCCCCTCCAGTACTACCCCCATTCCCAAAAAAAAAATACCCCCCAAACTTCCCAGAAAGAAAATTCCCCAGATAAGGAGTGTATCGAATATAAGCTATCCACATACATTTGCGTTGTACGCATGTATTTGTGATGGTTTTTTATGCTCTGAACACTGCATGCTGTGCGTTTGACTGTCAGCTTTCTTTCGTTTACTTGTTTGTGCGGTTCAAATTCTGCGTTTTCAAAATGTCGCGTATTGAAAAGGAAGTGAAAATTAAGGTTCTGGACACAAGGCTAAGTGAGAAGGGTATTACTATGCGAAAATTGGCGAAGCGGTTTGGAATTCATCATGCGAGTGTTAAAACCATCATTAATAAGTTTGGAGAACACTATTCTTTGGATGAGCTACCAGGAAGAGGCAGAAAACCCGGTTCTTCCAACCCGAAACTGGAGCAGAAAGTGGTATCTCTAATCATGAAGAACAAATCAATGTCAATACGTGATTTGGCCAAAAAAGCAGGAACGAGTGTCGGAATGATCCAGCGTATCAAGAGGCGAAACCACCTGAAGACCTACAAGAAGCAGAAAATCTCGAAACAAAGTGCAGAACAGAAGAAGCGAGCAGCAACAAGGGCCCGGAAATTGTATTCGCGTCTTTTGCAGCGTCCGGATGCATGCGTTTTGATGGACGATGAGACCTATGTAAAGGAGGACTCAAAAACCCTTCCAGGTCCACAATACTTTACTGCCGTCGTTGAGGAGGATGTGAGCGATGCGGACAGGTCGATTCAAGTGGAGAAATTCGGTCGAAAGGTACTGGTATGGCAAGCAATATGTTCCTGTGGTTTGAAGTCAACCATTTTTTACACTACCGGAACTATAAATGCGGAAATTTATCGATCTGAGTGTCTCCAGAAGAGATTGTTGCCTTTATATAAGAAGCATAGTACACCTCCACTGTTTTGGCCGGATTTAGCGTCGGCTCACTATGCCAAAACCACTCTCAATTGGCTTGCGGAAAAGGGTATAGATTTCGTTGAGAAAATATCAATCCACCAAATTGCCCTCAGCTTCGACCCATCGAACGTTACTGGGCAATCGTGAAGAGGGTCTTCAAGAAGACTGGTAAGGCAGCTGGGAACATGCAGGAGTTCAAAAAAATTTGGGCTCAAGCGTCCAAAAAATGCGATGCAACACTTGTCCGGAACTTGATGAAGAGCATTCGATCCAAAGTTCGAAAATTCGTGAAGGAATAACTTAAATTTCATCCGGTCTTCATTATGTTCAAGTTTAACCTCGTACAATAAAGGATCAATTTTTTGTATGAATAAAGTATCGGTTTTCAACATAATTTGAAAGAAAGTTGGTGGATAGCTTATTTTCAATACACTCCTTAAAAATTTTTCAAAAAAAAAAAAAAAAAAAAAAAACAAAAAAAAAAAAAAAAAAAAAAAAAACACACAAAAAAAAAACCAACCCCACACAACCCCCCACCACCAAAAAAAAAAAAAAAAAAACCAAAAAAAAAAAAAAAAAAAAAAAAAAACACCCCCCCCCCAAAAAAAAAATCTTACTTATATATTTATTACCCGGCATTATTTTATCGTCAGATTTAGTTAAGAAACAGCTACACACTACCAAAATGTCATGTAAATTTCTGTCCTCTGAGACCGACTCATGCAAGCGTCCTTTAGCACACAAGAATGAGTTGAAAGAGATGAGAAAATAAATTCAATCAAACACATCTTTTGTCGAATTGCGTATTTATCAGTTTGAGGAGACATAATTTTACACGAAATTTTTCTTTACGTTCCCCGACTTTTTACAAACAGGAATTATGTCTCGTGTAAAATCCATAATTTCTAAGTGTGTAGCTCATTTCAATATAGATAACCATCAATAACATTTTCTGCAATATTTCACCAGAAGCTCAACAACAAACACCATCAAACTAATAAACAAGCCGATGAACAAAACGGCCCAAGTTGATTCTAAATCTTGAAACGTGAGCCAATCAAAATCATTTACGGACGTGCTTTGAAGATTAGCTCTATCAATTCTAATTTCCGCTTCGTCGTATTGTTGCTGCCACTTAATGTACAATCCACTTTCGAAGAACACTTTCTGCGTGTACAAGAACATCTCCGACAGTGGACTTTTCATCCCAATCCACACGACGCTGATTGTGGTGAACCTCTTCTCGTTGATCAAAACGTACTTCGGACGGCGCAGCTTGAAGTCGTAGTTCGAAGGCATTGCCAATATTTTCGGTGCGGTTAAGCTATCAGTGAGATACGCATTCGATCCGTCCAACATACCGAAGCTTTCCTGATGCACAAATAGGGATCCGATGTTGCTGTCGTTGGCCAAATCTGGGTGGCCTAGAAGATCTGCTTTGATCTTGATTCCGGAATCCTTTAAATCCTGAATTGACGAAATTTGTTCAATCGACGGTTTGTTCATCATGAATGAGATGAGCTTCGTTTCGTATGCGTTGAACATTAGGAAAAAGAACACAATCAGAGGAAGAAGAGTTGTTTTCTCTTTGGTACTGGTGTGGTCCAAATTGTATCGTTCAAAGCCGCATACCAACAGCAGGATCGGATCGTTCTTGAATACGGCCGGAAATATAAAACTGATCACTTCCATAAGCCCCAGAATCAAAGTCACCACAATCCAAGCTTCCACGGTAAAAGGTTTGATGAACATTTCAACCGCGTTAAATGGTCTGCCCTGTGGAACAAGGATGACATCCGAGACCGGTTGAAAGTCAAATAAAGCATGACGAAACTGTGGAGAATAACCTTGAGATCCTATTCGATCCAATGATATATCAACATGAACAGCATAGAAGAGTTTCGAAATGCAATCCCAAGTGGCCATCTCGCGGGTGCAAACACCAACAACGCGTAAAGCATTGGTGTTGAGAAAGCGCACCGTTTCCTGCACCCACATGCTTATTTCCGGCCATTGACTTCGCGTAAAACTATAGCGGACTGGTCTTCCTTGGGAGTTTCGAATGTTACTTTTGAATCTGTCAGCTAGATTTGCAATTCGCCTTGCAGTGTGCGTAATTTGTCCTTGAAAATTCAATTGGAGCACAAATTGCTGCTTGGTTCCCATGTAGACTACCTTATCAAACTGCAGGCTGCTTAGCATCATTACTATACCACGAACATATACTTGACTGGAAGTATCCACTAGCACTAGTAGTCGTGAATTGGAATCCAAGGTGGAGAAGAATTCATTAACCAGCTGTTGCGGTGGATACAGAATCCGATTACCAACATGAACCACCACCAACCCAGGCTTGTTCGGCAGATTTAGATGGGTGAGTTTGAACGTCGAATTGAGAACATACCGCAAAACGTTTTCCAGTGCCAGTGCTGTCACTAGATCTTCCAACCATCCATCGAAAAGGTGTGGTCCGGGATCGAGATCTAAGAAGACAACCTCAAATCGTCCGACCTGTTGTTGGGCTAGTTGCTGAATCAAGGACGCGGTATCGTACAACAGATATTGCTCCAATGGTGGTGCTGACGTGGCGTAGAGGACTAAATTAAACCCCAGCAAAGGATAAAGGAAGCGTACCATTGTGATGACGTTGGATGAATTATACGGTCTGCGAAAATGGGAAGAGTCCGGCTAAGGTTACGTGGCATACCCTTGATGGAAAAATACAATCTCTTGATGCAATTTTCAGTGAATTTGGATACATATTCGATTGCATTAAAATGCTACTCAATTGAATTTGAATTGAATTTGAATTGAATTTGAATTGAATTTGAATTGAATTTGAATTGAATTTGAATTGAATTTGAATTGAATTTGAATTGAATTTGAATTGAATTTGAATTGAATTTGAATTGAATTTGAATTGAATTTGAATTGAATTTGAATTGAGTTTGAATTGAATTTGAATTGAATTTGAATTGAATTTGAATTGAATTTGAATTGAATTTGAATTGAATTTGAATTGAATTTGAATTGAATTCGAATTGAATTTGAATTGAATTTGAATTGAATTTGAATTGAATTTGAATTGAATTTGAATTGAATTTGAATTGAATTTGAATTGAATTTGAATTGAATTTGAATTGAATTTGAATTGAATTTGAATTGAATTTGAATTGAATTTGAATTGAATTTGAATTGAATTTGAATTGAATTTGAATTGAATTTGAATTGAATTTGAATTGAATTTGAATTGAATTTGAATTGAATTTGAATTGAATTTGAATTGAATTTGAATTGAATTTGAATTGAATTTGAATTGAATTTGAATTGAATTTGAATTGAATTTGAATTGAATTTGAATTGAATTTGAATTGAATTTGAATTGAATTTGAATTGAATTTGAATTGAATTTGAATTGAATTTGAATTGAATTTGAATTGAATTTGAATTGAATTTGAATTGAATTTGAATTGAATTTGAATTGAATTTGAATTGAATTTGAATTGAATTTGAATTGAATTTGAATTGAATTTGAATTGAATTTGAATTGAATTTGAATTGAATTTGAATTGAATTTGAATTGAATTTGAATTGAATTTGAATTGAATTTGAATTGAATTTGAATTGAATTTGAATTGAATTTGAATTGAATTTGAATTGAATTTGATTCACTTTCAGACATTCTTGAATATTATATGGCAATCACAACGTTGCATCAAAAGTCCATAGTAATTTGCCCATGAGTCGATTGAATTTAATTTCCCCTAATGCGTGATTCAATCGGGAAAACGGAATATAACCTTAGCTGAAATTTACAAAACTCTCCACAGTCCGGACACCCCATTCAACGTTACCACTATGGTGCGCTTCCTTTACCCTCTGCTGGGGTTCTATACAATTCTCTACGCCACGTCAGCACCATCATTGGAGGAATTTCTATTGTACGACACCAAGTCCTTGATTAAGAAATTAGCCCAACAACAGGTCGGAAAATTTGAGTGTGTCTTCTTTGACCTGGCTCCCGGGCCGTACCTCTTTGATGGTTGGTTGGGAAAATTATTGTCAGCACCGGAGCTGCAAACCGTTATCCGCTATGTATTGAATTCGACATTCCATCTAACCGATGATAATCTACCGAACAAACCTGGCTTGACGATCATTCATGTGGGTAATCGAGTCCTGTTACCGACTCCACACATTTTGAAAGTATTCTTCTCTACCTTGGATTCAAACTCCCGACTGCTGGTTTTGGTGGATGTCTACAATTCAAAGTACGTTCATGGCATAGCAACGATGCTAAGCAACCTGCAGTTTGACAAAGTCGTCTACATGGGAACAAAACAGCAAGCTGTCATAACATTGAACTGTCTAGCAAAAGTTGATAAAGCTGCGGATCGACTTCCAAACCTGCGTGATATGTTCCGAAGCAACATCCGAAACTCACGAGGCAGACCCGTCCGCGTTGCTGCAACCCGGAGTGAGTGGCCAGAAATATCCAAGTGGATGCATGAAACCGTAGGTTTCCTCAACACCAATGCTGAGTTCGTTACTTATATTTGTACGGATAAGATGACACCTAGCGATTGCATTGAAAAACTCTTCTATTCTACTCGAATCGATGTATCGTTGAGTCGAATAGGATCCCAAGGTTACTCACCGCAGTGGCATCATGTTCTGTTCGACTTTCAACCCATCTCGGATATAATCCTCGTTCCACAGGGCAGACCGTTCAACGCGGTTGAAATGTTCATCAAGCCTTTTACCGTGGAAGCTTGGATTGTGGTGATTTTGATTCTGGGGCTTATGGAAGTGCTTAGTTTTATATTTCCGGCCTTATTCAAGAACGATCCAATCTTGTTGTTGGTATGTGGCTTTGAACGATACAATTTGGATCACACCAGTACCAAAGAAAAAGCAACTCTTCTCCCTCTGATTGTATTCTTTTTCCTAATGTTCAACGCATACGAAACGAAACTCATCTCATTCATGATGGACAAACCGTCAATTGGACAAATGTATACCCTTCAGGACATAAAGGATTCCGGAATCAAGATCATGGCAAATCTTTTAGGCAACCCACAGTTGGTCAACGACAGTAACATCGGATCCTTAATTGTGCATGCAGATAACTTCGATAAGTTTGACGGTGTGAATGCATATCTCACTGATAGCTTAAGCGGTCCAGCATTATTGGCATTGCTATCGAACTACGACTTCAAACTGCGCCGTCCGAGGTACGTTATGATCAACGAGAAGAGGTTCACCACAATCAGCCTGTTTTGGGTTGGCGTGAGAAGTCCGCTGGCCGAGGTGTTGCATTACACTCAGAAAGTGTTTTTTGAAAGTGGATTGTACCAGAGTTGGCAGAAACAATATTATGATGAGGAACGTAAACAGGATAGAGTACGTTTTCTGAAAGATTTTTCTGAAAATTTGGATATGCTCATTTTCGAGGATTTGGAATCAACGTGGACTGTTTTGGTTATTGGGTTGTTCTTTAGTTTTGTTGTTTTTGTAATTGAGCTTTTGGTGAAATGTTGCAAACAAAAAGCTGTATTAGATCGCTTTTCTAAAAAACACGGTTAAGTTGTGGTTTGCATTGTCTTTGTGGATTAACTGAATATGAATAGTACTGTTAAATAAGACGAAATTGTAAACACTCACTTACACGAATCTCTTACCATCATGGCACACTTAGAATGAAAATAGAAATGATACTTAATTTTTTGGGACACATCTGATACATCGCACCTAGTGTGCACACAAGACGCACAATATCGCAACACACCCGCTGTCAAAACAGCGCAGCATGAACGTGCAAATAAGTAGTAGAACCTAAGTAAATAAAGCCAGTTGAATTCAATGTTCACCGTGCCTGTTTCGGTTTTTAGGTGCCGCATTTCCCTCCAAAAGAAAAACGTAGTTCACCCAGGGTCAAACCGCGCTAAAGGGATTAGACCTACTTGGTTTCAACATATAGAAAGTTACTAGCTTAAATACTCGGACAAAGACCGACCGGTTGGTGGATAGTCGTTCAGAAATATCTCATTACTCGGAGCTAGTGTTCTTATGAACTTCCTGTATAAGCTGGATCTTGAGATTCTGTCCATCTAGCAAGTTAGCGTTTTCCACAAAGATGCTCGAGTAAGCTACACACTTAGAAAATTTTACAGTATTCGGTAATTTTTTACCGGGCTTCCAACAGCTGAACGTTAGGTATTCCGATTTAACGGATTTCAGTAAAATTTGACAAGTTCCGGTTTTTCTTTTACCGTAATACTGCAAAATTTCACCGAAATCCGGTAAATCGGATTATCGAACGTTCAGTTGTTGAAAGTTCGGTAAAAAATTACCGAATACTGTAAAATTTTCTTAGTGTGTAGGTCTTTTGGATGATGGACAGATTGATTCAAAGTTCAACCAAATCACCGTAACTCCCCCCCCCATTTACCAATACTGGTCCCTTTTTTCAAAATTCTGTGTGAAAAACAAGGACGGGTGACACTACGGCTGTTGCTATCTCTATACCCTTTTATCCGTCCTTGTTTTTCACACAGGAATTTCTGAACACAACGGCACCAGTATCTGTCTGTAATCTGAGGTGTGACGTCACTGTGATCTACTCTATTGCACTATGTGGCACTACACACTACCAAAATGTCATGTAAATTTTGGTCCCCTGAAACCAACACATGCAAGCGTCCTTTAGCACATAAGAAGAGGTGAGAGAGAGAGAAAATAAATAAAAACAAACACAATTTTTTTAGGTTTCCGTATGTATCAGTTCCATGAGACAAAATTTTACACGAGATCTTTGTTAACGTTCTCCGACTTTTTACAAAGATGAATTACGTCTCGTGTAAAAATTTCTAAGTGTGTAGTATGCATGTGAAATTCCGGCATTATCTACATCCTGATCCATTGAATTCGATCTACGATTTGAATATATCCAGAATTGAGGCGAAGCGTAGAAGCCCTAAACCATGCCTGTGCCAGTTTTAACTCCAAGGTGGCGATCATCGATTTAGGGAAAGCGAGAATGTTGAGCAGAAGTTTTTCAGTGTGTATTCAAAGCAGGATTTCAGTTATTTTCTTCGACTTGTAATGCAACTTTTTTTTTTTTTAATTTTTTATTCGTTTATTTACCGTCGGCCTATTTTCTCACAACGTGGTGACAACCACTGACGCCAGGAAGACGACTCCACCACCTGGACCCAACATATCGCACTCATCAACACATGAGCTGGGACCAAAGGCTCCTTTCCGAAGGAAGACGTGACCAGATTTTTTGGTCTCAGAAAAACCACTGACCTCGACTGGGATTGAATCCAAACCCACTGCGGTGCCAAGTAGCAGTCACGCTTACCACTACACCACCGGCGCGTGCTGGAACTTAATCAGTGGCTCAACCAGGGGGGAGTTTTCCCCTTTCCTGAAATTAGAAAAAATAATATTTATGCTTTAAATACTTATTTCCTTATTATTTTTATGAACCTTATTATAATTATATTGAACGAACCTTATTATAATTCATTGATTTAAAACATTTCAATACTGGGATGGGAGGGTGCACCAGGGCATCCTTGAAGTTGCAATTGGACAATGGAGTGGACAGCCAACCGGAGTCAAGGAGGGAATGTGTCTTTCATTTATGATTGGTACATTCCACTCCAACAGTTGTAATGAATTTGACGCGCCTTTCTCAAACAAACCATCTAGTGGAAAGCTTAACTGAATTGCGTATTTTGTTATTCGTTTTATCGGATCATATTGCTGGAAGGAGATTCGTTTATTCCCGCAGGTTTCGCGTAAGTGTGTCTGCTTACGGGCCTGCCCAGCCCTTTTTGGACCTTCACACAGCAGTATGTTGAATTTAGAACGGAAACAAAGCATGATCTTTCTGTTAAGTGGAACCGCATGCAGAGCAAGGCCCACGCTAGGATGGTGGCTTCCTACATACGTACATACATACGAACAACAAACCCATTGTCATACACATCGAGCTGCACCCATCCCCATTGTGCTGATTCCTACGCTATTGCTGTGTTGCATACCCAAAGGCAGTTTCCAGAAACAATAAATTGTGAACAATGCATTAGGGGCTATGCATAAACCACGTAGACTTTGGGGGGAGGTGACAAAAGTCTACGCTTCATACAAAATTTCGAAAAATTGTATGGAGAAAAGTCTACGAAGGGGGACGGGAGTGTCTGAGATTTTCAAAAATAAGTCTACGGATATGGTTGTGGAGTTAAATAGCTGATTTTACCCCACTTCCCCTTATATTCTTGAAAAAATTATAGATATCTTTGCTCGGAGTCGCTCAAGATCAACAAAATAGTGCTAATCCAAGATGAAATTTTCTGAAAAATCTAATAAAGGCTAATTAAACTACCGCCCGGCTCTGTGAATGAAGATATGGCTGGTTTTACCCCACTTCCCCTTGTATTCTTGAATAGTTTATAGATATATTTGCTAGGAGTGGCTCAAGATCAACCAGATATGACTAGTCCTATGTGATATTTGTTGAAAAATCGAATAGAAGTTATTTCATCTACCACACGGCTCTGTGAACAAAGATATGGCTGATTTTGCCCCACTTCCCCTTATATTACTGAATAATTTATAGATATCTTTGCTCGGAGTCACTCAAGATCAACAAATAGGACTAGTTCTATGTGAAATTTCCTGGAAAATCGAATAAAGGTTGTTTCAACCACCGCACGGCTCTGTGAACAGAGATATGGCTGATTTCACCCCAGTTTAACCCATATAGTTAAATTATTTTAGTTATCTTCAATCGAAGTAGCTAAAGAATTACTAGTCACGTGTGAGACAAAAAGCCATGATATATTGAAAGTTGCATGAATTCAAAGATTCTTGAATTGACCATTTTTCGGCTTATTTTCAGCGTAGGTTCCACAATTGTACTTGTTCTTTCTTCTTCTTATTTAGCATTTTCAAGCTTATTGCTTTCAAAATAAGCTTATTGCTTGCCCTCAACTTAGTGTCCCATGAATGCGCTTCCAAAGTTATTAATTGAGAGCTTCCGATGCCAAGTACCATTTTTGCACTAGTATGATTGTGTGGCAAGTAAGGAGTCGAGCAATTTTCCTTAACGAAAAATTCCTAGACCAGACCGGGAATCGAACCCAGCCACCTCCAGCATGGTGTTGCTTTGTAGCTGCGCCTTTACCGACTGAGCTTAGGGACGACCCAATTGTGCTTGTTAGTTAGGCTTAATTTTCAAATTAGTCGTGCTTAATATGCTACTGCTCATTATTTACTAGTACGTGGTCTTTTCTCATATCTGTGAGCCGACACGAAAAAAAAAATCCATGCAAATAATTCGCACGCAGGAGTCTAAATGGGTGGAATCACCAAAACAAGAGTATCAACATGAAATTCTCCGCAAATTGAAGAAGCTGCACTTTTGTTACGGTGTCTGCTTTTTACGATTCAATCACAGTAACTCATGAAAAACGTAGTATTCCACACGTTTCAAAACTAACTCTGAACATGCCTGCTGTACCTAGGCCCAAACACCAGAAAAGTATGCTTGCTTTTCAAAAGTTAAACGTCATTTCAGGTGCAAAGTTGAATCGATTCAGAATGGTTGTGCTAAATCGTGATTTAGTTGAAATTTATTTCAGAAACTGGAATAGAGAAAACGTTTACGAATTCTTGAGACAGCAGAGTTTAACAGGGAAAGAAGATGAGTTAAAGGTCAGTTTCAATGCGTGGATTAAAACATCCAATGGTTATTGGATGAAACTTCGGAGTCAAACAAGGTTTGTGGAAAGAAAAGCAGAATGGCTGGATTCTCAGTTTGAGGTGAGTTCGCTGTTACATGTGATAGTATTTTTTTTTTTACAAATCGAATGGCTTAGCTCTTCTACTACTGACTCATCCACTATATGTACTTTCTTTTGATGGAATTGTGTTGATTTGCACTTCAACTGAATGAAGTTTGATAAAGATGCAAACAATTCACCACATTCGAATCATTATCAGTTGAACACAAACAATCATGAAGTCAACAAGCAAAAACTAAAAATTTAAATGATAAATTTTGTTTCTTCTCTTTCATCTTCAAGACCAAAACAGAAAAGTAGCCTCATCTTGTCGTCGACAGTCCTTGAAACAACCTGTCCGACAAACACAAACTGATTCCCAGTCAGGTTCAGCGTATATTTCTTTGAAAGCACGTGGTAGGGATCACGTGGAGTTTAATAAACTCAAAGAACAAACAAAGCTAAAATAAGGAGTGTATCGAAAATAAGCTATCCACAAACTTTTTTTCAAATTATGTTGAAAACCGATCTTTTATTCCTACAAAAAAATGATCCTTTATTGTACGAGGTTAAACTTGAACATAATGAAGACCGGATGAAATTCAAGTTATTCCTTCACGAATTTTCGAACTTTGGATCGAATGCTCTTCATCAAGTTCCGGACAAGTGTTGCATCGCATTTTTTGGACGCTTGAGCCCAAATTTTTTTTTTTGAACTCCTGCATGTGCCCAGCTGCCTTACCAGTCTTCTTGAAGACCCTCTTCACGATCGCCCAGTAACGTTCGATGGGTCGAAGCTGAGGGCAATTTGGTGGATTGATATTTTTCTCAACGAAATCTATACCCTTTTCCGCAAGCCAATTGAGAGTGGTTTTGGCATAGTGAGCCGACGCTAAATCCGGCCAAAACAGTGGAGGTGTACTATGCTTCTTATATAAAGGCAACAATCTCTTCTGGAGACACTCAGATCGATAGATTTCCGCATTTATAGTTCCGGTAGTGTAAAAAATGGTTGACTTCAAACCACAGGAACATATTGCTTGCCATACCAGTACCTTTTGACTGAATTTCTCCACTTGAATCGACCTGTCCGCATCGCTCACATCCTCCCCAACGACGGCAGTAAAGTATTGTGGATCTGGAAGGGGTTTTAAGTCCTCCTTTACATAGGTCTCATCGTCCATCAAAACGCATGCATCCGGACGCTTCAAAAGACGCGAATACAATTTCCGGGCCTTGTTGCTGCTCGCTTCTTCTGTTCTGCACTTTGTTTCGAGATTTTCTGCTTCTTGTAGGTCTTCAGGTGGTTTCGCCTCTTGATATGCTGGATCATTCCGACACTCGTTCCTGCTTTTTTGGCCAAATCACGTATTGACATTGATTTGTTCTTCATGATTAGAGATACCACTTTCTGCTCCAGTTCCGGGTTGGAAGAACTGGGTTTTCTGCCTCTTCCTGGTAGCTTATCCAAAGAATAGTGTTCCCAAACTTATTAATAATGGTTTTAACACTCGCATGATGAATTTCAAACCGCTTCGCCAATTTTCGCATAGTAATACCCTTCTCACTTAGCCATGTGTCCAGAACCTTAATTTTCACTTCCTTTTCAATACGCGACATTTTGAAAACGCAGTATTTGAACCGCACAACCAAGTAAACAAAAGAAAGCTGACAGTCAGACGCACAGCATGCAGTGTTCAGAGCATAAAAAGCCATCACAAATACATGCGTACAACTCAAATGTATGTGGATAGCTTATATTCGATACACTCCTTCCCCCCCCCCCACCCAAAACAAAAAAACAAACCAAACACCCCACCAAACCCCCCCCCCCCATTTTTTAACCCCCCAACACAAAAAAAAAAAACCCCCCCACAAACGGCGATTCCCCGAAAAAAAAACCAAAAAAAAAAAATCCAATTTTCTTAAACCAATGAAACTAAAGGTTATTTGAGCGTAACCGTTTCGGTACGCGACATGGTCAATAAGGACGTTGAGCGTGTTCTGGAGCTCGAGGATGTAAAGGATAAACTAAGTTGCGTAGCATCTGAAGGTATAGTGGACTGCGTGATGCATATTTCTGCTGGTATTTATGTTATTCTTAATCACATAGTCCACCTAAATTTTCAACTCTTATATCTTGCCCTTGGTTGCGTAGCCATCACAAGAAAATTTTACAAATATACTACATTCACACAAGTCAAGATTCAGCCACAGGATTCAGCCACTATAATCAAGCTAAGTCTCTTGCTCGAGATGACTCATTACTCAGCGAGCATTTTAGGAGCTTAAGACTGAAGACGGATGGAATCCACCTATACGTCAATCCGAATCCGCAGTCCGACATGTTATGTCGAATCAGAAGCATGTGTTGGACGAAAGAAACTGATAAAATAACACGGGAAATGTTCGAGGACTTTTTTAAGGAGATTGAAGACATCAACCAAGATCCAATCGTCATTATAGTACAGGCCATAAAATTTAGGGTGAAAGTGAAAGGAATTTACTCCATGGTCGACGGAAAAACGGCCAATGCAATCGTAGGCAACCGTAGTACGCATCCTTGCGGCACCTTATTTTTACCCTCCCAATATCACAATGACATAAACGATCAAGCGAGCGCCGACAAAGCAATGCCTAACCACCCCGCCCCAACACCCCCCGCAGTAGTAGCTGAAGCTAGCCCTAAGGGTAATCAACTTGATAAACATTTCAACCTCAACATGAATCGACCGAAAATTGGAGGAAGTGGAAGTTCGAATACCGGGAATAGGGAACGAAGACTCCTTGATCAACCTGAGGTATTTGCCAAGGTTCTCAACATCAATGTAGAACTTGTAAAGAATTTACGTTTGATATCTCGATTGGCACTATCATCAAGGAAATTGGATCCTGAGAAGTTAAGACAGCTGTACGAACGTATAGAAGTACAAATTATGGATGAATTTCCATTTGTGAAACGGCTCCCACCAAGCATCCATAAGTATAAACACCTGCTGGAGGTCGTCGATATTCTGGAAGGCCTTCTCATTCAACAAAATTTCAATGAACCAGTTCCGCTTAATTTTTCAGCCATTCTCGTTAAACTGTATAGACGAGCAGGCCGGCGAAAGGTGCCATAAAAGGCATAAGTTTTCTCGAACGCATCTTTCAAGAAAGACTTCCGCAGTGGATAATTTGACGGATATAATGCGTGTAGCTTTAGCATGGTCAGACCCCAAAATGTCGTATTTAGCTTACACAAGGGATCTTGCAGTTAAATCCAGGAAATATAAGGATGAACGTTTCGAAGCTCTAATGAATGAATATGTAGCCATTGAAGCAGGTGAGCTTCCAAGCATGTCTTCCAGTGTGGAGATTTGCTCAGATGGCTAATCCAGTGATAGTGACAAGAGCAGTAGTGATAATGATGATGGCAATGAAGACAGTAGCGATGATAACAGAAGTAATTAATAGGTACCAACTACACCGACGATAGTGACGATGTAAACTGAGGTGGTTATGAGAATGACAACGAAATATTGGAAATAAATATAAAAGCTATGTTGAAGAGAAGGAAACTTTTTCAGTTAATCAAAGTATTCGTGAATCAATAAAATTCGATTTTCTTGAAAATATCACATTGAACTATCATTATTTTGATGATCTTGAGTAGAGACAACAATAAATTATTCAAGAATATAAGGGGAAGTGGGGTAAAATCAGCTAACTCTTTGTTCACAAAGCCCTGCGGTATATACAACAACCTTTATTCGGTTCTCCAGGAAATTTTACATGGGATTGGCACCGTTTTGTTGATCTTGAGCGACTCCGAGCAAAGATATCTATAAATTATTCAATAATATAAGGGGAAGTGGGGTAAAATCAGCCATATCATTGTTAACAGAGCCATGCGGTGGTTAAAACAACCTCTATTAGATTTTCCAGGAAATTTCACATAGAACTGTTCCTATTTTGTTGATCTTGAACGACTCCGAGCAAAGATAGATATAAATTATTCAAAAATACAAGGGGAAGTGGGGTAAAACCAGCCGTATCTTCAATCACAGTGCCTTGCGGTAGTTGAATCAGCTGCTACTCAATTTTCTAGGAAATTCAAATGGGATTAGCACTGTTTTGTTGATCTTGAGCCACTCCGAGCAAAGATATCTATAAATTATTCTATAATATAAGGGGAAGTGGGGTAAAATCAGCCACGTCTTTGTTCACAACACCGTGCGATAGATGAAATACCTTTTATTCGATTCTTCAGTAAATTTCACATAGGACAAGTCTTATTTGGTTGATATTGAGCAACGCCGAGCAAAGATATCTATAAACTATTCAAGAATACAAAGGGAAGTGGGGTAAAATCAGCCATATCTTTGTTCACAGAGCCTTGTGGTGGTTGGAATAACCTGTATTCGATTTTCTAGGAAATTTCACATTGGACTAGTCTTATTTTGTTGAACTTGAACGACTTCAAGCAAAGATATCTATAAACTATTCAAGAATACAAGGGGAAGTGGGGTAAACCAGCCGTGTCTTCGTTCACAGTGCTTTGCGGTAGTTGAAACAGCTTCTATTCAATTTTTCAGGAAATTCACATGGGATTAGTACTATTTTGTTGATCTTGAGCGACTCCGAGCAAAGATATCTATAAAGTATTCTATAATATAAAGGGAAGTGGGGTAAAATCAGCCATTACTTTGTTCACAGATCCGTGCGGTAGATGAAATAACTTGTATTCAATTTTTCAGGAAATTTCACATAAGACTAGTTATATTTGGTTGATATTGAGCAACGCCAAGCAAAGATATCTATAAACTATTCAAGAATATAAGGGGAAGTGGGGTAAAGTTAGCCATGTCTTAGTTCACAGAGCCGTGCGGTTGATTGAACAACCTTTATTGGTTTTTCCAGAAAATTTCACAAAGAACTAGTCCTATTTTGTTGATCTTGAGCGACTCCAAGCATAGATAGCTATAAACTATGGCAAAGGGTAAATGCACCCTTCGTTTTGCGGAAATGCTCCTTAAACTTTGGAAAAACGCTCCTTAGATGCAATCAGAGGTATTAACCTTCTGGTTAGCGCTTGCCGGATGTTTTGACGGGTCATAAGTTTCTTCAAGATTGTATAGTTCTGACGGGTCTCAAGTTTCTGAATTTAAGAGTCGTCAAAACGAAATCAAGACCCGTCAAAACGAAATTAAGACACTTCTAAATGAAATTAAGACTCCCCAAAATGAAATTTAAACCCGTCAAAACTACCTAGAAGATTTCGGAGCGAAGCTCCGCTTTACAAGAAGAAACTTAAGACCAGTCAGAACAACCGGCAAGCGCTAACCAGAAGGTAAATACCTCCGATTGCATTATACCGGGCAAACGCATCTAAGGAGCATTTTTTCCAAAGTTTAAGGAGCATTTCCCCAAAAAGAAGGGTGCATTTACCCTGCTGCCATAAACTATTCAAGTATATAAGGGGAAGTGGGGTAAAAACAGCCATATCTTCGTTTACAGAGCCGTGCGGTGGTTAAAACAACCTGTATTCAATTTTCCAGGAAATTTCACATAGAACTAGTCCTATTTTGTTGATCTTGAGCGACTCCTAGCAAAGATATCTATAAATTATTCAGTAATATAAGGGGAAGTGGGGTAAAATCAGCCATATCTTTGTTCACAGAGCCGTGTGGTAGATACAATAACTTCTATTCGATTTTTCAGGAAATTTCACATAGGATTAGTCTTATTTGGTCGATCTTGAGCCACTCCGAGCATAGATATCTATAAACTATTCAAAAATACAAGGGGAAGTGAGGTTAAACCAGCCATATCTTCGTTCACAGAGCTGTGCGGTGGTTGAAACATTTTTTCAGGAAATTTCACATAGGACTAGCCCTATGAAGTTGATCTTGAGCCACTCCGAGCAAAGATAGCTATAAACTATTCAAGAATACAAGGGTAAGTGGGGTAAAACCAGCCATATCTTCGTCCACAGAGCTGTGCGGTGGTTGAAACATTTTTTCAGGAAATTTCACATAGGACTAGCCCTATGAAGTTGATCTTGAGCCACTCCGAGCAAAGATAGCTATAAACTATTCAAGAATACAAGGGTAAGTGGGGTAAAATCAGCCATATCTGCGTTCACGGAGCTGTGCGGTAGTTGAAATAACTTCTATTCGATTTTTCAGAGAATTTCACATGGGATTAGCACTATTTCGTTGATCTTGAGCGACTCCTAGCAAAGATATCTATAAATTATTCAATAATATAAGGTGAAGTGGCGTAAAATCAGCCATATCTTTGTTCACAGAGCAGTGCAGTAGATGAAATAACTTCTATTCGATTTTCTAGGAAATTTTACTGAGAATTAGTCTTATTTGGTTGATCTTAAGCCACTCCGAGCAAAGATATCTATAAACTATTCAAGAACACAAGGGGAAGTGGGGTAAACCAGCCATATCTTCGTTCACAGAGCTGTGCGGTAGTTGAAACAGCTTTTATTCGATTTTCCAGGAAATTTCACATTGGACCTGTCCTATATTGTTGATTTTGAGCGACTCCTAGCCAAGATATCTATAAATTATTCAATAATATATGGGGAAGTGGGGTAAAATCAGCCATATCTTTGTTCACAGAGCCGTGCAGTGGTTGAAAGAACCTTTATAAATGTTCCAGGAAATTTCACATAGAACTAGTCATATTTGGTTGATCTTAAGCCACTCCGAGCAAAGATATCTATAAACTATTCAAGAACACAAGGGGAAGTGGGGTAAACCAGCCATATCTTCGTTCACAGAGCTGTGCGGTAGTTGAAACAGCTTTTATTCGATTTTCCAGGAAATTTCACATTGGACTAGTCCTATTTTGTTGATCTTCAGCGACTCCTAGCAAAGATTTCTATAAATTATTCAACAATACAAGGGGAAGTGGGATAAAATCAGCCATATCTTTGTTCACAGAGCCGTGCAGTGGTTGAAAGAACCTTTATAAATGTTCCAGGAAATTTCACATAGAACTAGTCATATTTGGTTGATCTTAAGCCACTCCGAGCAAAGATATCTATAAACTATTCAAGAACACAAGGGGAAGTGGGGTAAACCAGCCATATCTTCGTTCACAGAGCTGTGCGGTAGTTGAAACAGCTTTTATTCGATTTCCAGGAAATTTCACATTGGACTAGTCCTATTTTGTTGATCTTCAGCGACTCCTAGCAAAGATTTCTATAAATTATTCAACAATACAAGGGGAAGTGGGATAAAATCAGTCATATCTTTGTTCACAGAGCCGTGAGGTAGTTGAAACAACCTTTCTTAAATTATCCAGGAAATTTCACATAGAACTAGTCCTATTTGGTTGAGCTGAGTCGAATAGTTTAACACACTTGGCCCTCTGGGCCTCGCTTAAAATGTAGAGTTTTCAAGCGATCTGAATACCTATTCTATTGGTGTAATAAGGATTAAAAGCGTTTTTAAAAAATGGGCAATTTTTTGGACTACCCTAACGCATTAACGGCCACCCTTAAATAAACGAAATAAAAAAATACGGGTTGAATATTTTTTTTAAAGAACAAAACTACCATTTATTATGAAATTTTGAGAGATCGTATAACTTTTTTCCATGGAATTTCATGTATACATGTTAATGTTATGTACGTTATAGTTTACAATGATGATTGACGAAATAAATAAAAAAGTTTGAAGAAAAAAAAAACGGTCCGTTGTACGGCCTTCATGTCAACTTTGCGAATGCATCTCTTGATTTTACCAATCAAATGTTTGCAATTCGAGGCTCTCCAGTTATTTTTGTACACCAAGGAGCTCAAAATCCCGAAGAAATCTTCGATTGGCCAACACTGAGACAGATTTATCGGGTTTTGATTTTTGGGTATAAATGGGAGCCAATGTGTATTTTAGAACGATTGTGTTTTTTTTTTTGCGTTATGCGATGACGCTTTATCCGGTTAGAACACGTATTGTCCATCTGCATGATGTTTTTGTAGAAACCGGATCAAAATTTTCTTCAAACATTCGTTCCGGTACACATCTTGATTGTTAGCCAAGCCAGAGGGCTTTTAACCATAGCTTAAAAAGAGCTCTTTCGTAAATGAAAATGTTCAGTATCATATTCTGTTCAAACTTATGTTGTAACTTATATTTTATGTTCGGAGTTGCAGAAGAACTGTGCATGGAAAATTATCGACGTTTCCGGGAATGTACGAATGCTACAGATGTAGTGATGAGAACCGTTAGATTTTTTTTGACACAGGGGGTGGATGAATTTGTGTACCTCGGACGTCGGAAACAAACTGCAACAGAAAAAGGCGAGGACGCAATACGTCTACACACTGAAGTATGCTTCAAAACGTCGATAAAACACGCAGTTGTGCCAAGATATGTACATTGGCCACAAAAATTGCCATGATACGGGTTATAAATTCCTGTTAAGGTGAATCGCTGCTCCATGTAATTTTTCTCATCTTTTATCTCGCTCTCGCAATCTTACCTTGCTTTTTCAAATTGATAAATCTCGATTGTTAGTGAATGAACATCGAATCAAACTATATTAGATTGATCACATCAAGTAAGCATACAAACTGATGTGATTAAATTTTCAATATCTAGTACAGATTCTGAGTTGTATCAATTCTAAATGTTGAGGTAATGGCTGCCGCCAAGAACGCTTCAGCATAAGCCCTTAATTCAGAAACATTGCCGCAATTCCAGGCAAAAACTGTTGACAAATTCAATTTGCTTTCAAGATCCTCTAACTAGACTCATCCCTCAACCTTTATCATTGACGACTGAACGAGTATGGACAATGTTCTGTTTGAAACAAATAAATCACAATGTTACACCGAGCTTTCGTTCAACCTTATCAAAAGCAATTTATTCATGGTTTCCACTTGTTGACTCGCGGCAATCCATCGCACAGCGCACTGCCGTAGGTTTCATGGGAGCGCATAATTTATTGCACAATTTGTATTCCTTTTCATTTGCTACAAATAATGCAATCCACCGCCCAACAGTGCGGATTTTCTGCCTTCATCCAAGCAACCGTTGTCGGAGGAAAAGAAAAAAACCCTCTTCGCGAGCATCGCAAAGTTTTTGCCCACTCAAGTGTGCGCTGATTCCCCTTTTCCGTGATATTAATTTCATTAGCCACAATGATTTTGACATTTTCGACCGAATCGTCGCAAGTAGTCAGTGGCAGCAGCGATGAGATCTTTTCGCAAATAGCCAACTAAGTTGGGGTTTTATTTGCACATTCCTTTCGCAAGGCGAGGGGGGAAATCAGATGTCGTTTCACGTTGTCATGATGCAATTCTAATGTGTGCAGCATCAGTTAGTGCGGTAGCATTCTTTGCCACTTCCGAATCCTTGATGATTATTGCGCTGTGATAGCTTGCGGGTTTCACAGCTGGAGAGATGAGTATTCTGCTAAGCTGATTTTAATTCGCGCTCTCGAAACTCTGTGATTCCTGGCTCATTGCCGCAACTGCACTTCTATGGCAAAGAGGATAGTTGGAATGCAGTTTAATTTCAGTCTGATGAATGTGGTACGGAGAAATGGATATTTGTCACATCGTTCGTTCCCGACGCATTGAGCATTTGTTGAAAAATATCCAGTTCGTTACATGGAAAGTTGATGACTTATCAGCGATTCCATCGACCTCATGGCAAAATATGTAATCATGCATGAATAGATACCCTTCATTAATTCTAGAACTGATACAATCAATTAGACATCCATGGCGGCATAAACAAACCTAATGAAATAGTTTGTTGCTCCAATTATGCAGATGTTGTTTAGCTTAATCAGCGAAATACATAATAAATTATCTCCGAATATGAATCATTGAGCTGCCGTTCGGATGTTGACTGACAGTGTGACGGATACGCTTGACTGGTTGTGTCACATCGATTTACTGAACTGTTGTTGTTTTGTTTATCGAAACGGGTCCATGGGTCACTCCCTCCAGGGAACCCTTTTTTCAATCAATCGTATGCAAATCTAGATTTGTTAATTGAGATTGATCTGCTAACACGTTCAGTGAAATTTATGGTTTGTTAGGAGATAATTAATTGTCTGTCTCTGAACGAAAATTTCAATTAGTTTGCTGATTTACTGGCTATCGCATTCAATCACTTAGTTCAATCTCAGAAGAGTGAAATTTCAATCATTTGCATTTTTTTTTCACATTACAATAGAGATCAGTGAAGTCCCTATTTGAAGCAATTAAAATAAACTGGTATATGAGGGAGAATATGAAGTTAACAAGTCACTGTTTGAAAAACTCATGTTTTTTTCTTATGTTCAATATGTGTTTAGAATCTATTCGATTATATACATCGATTCAAGCGAAATATTGTTCAAATCAATACAATATACAAGCGTGTGAAGAACATGAAAAAGTATAGTTTCCCAGAAGATAAAAACAAGCTTTGGTAAAAGGAGGCTTTTTCGTTCAATGACAGCAATCTGACAGAATCATCATTTCAGGCAACATCAGCAGTTTACGTTATGGACTTATGAAGCGAAACGATGACTAAATTGGAAAGGTGAAAATGGGTTTCATCATCGCCATTATTATCATCATCATCTGCCGGTGCTCTGTGGCTCGCCCGCTTGATGCTTCACCAACACAAACTCCGGTGTATCCGTTGAAGGCTCAGTTTTTGACCAGCGAAGAACACAATGGGAGTAATATTCTAAACATGAATCCTCAATAAACGTGTTGTTGAGTTGAACTTTAAAAATTAAGAGAAGGTCAACGAAAAAATACAATTAAATTCTTACGAGATTTCCAATCCAAATAAAATTGATGATGTAGAATCAAGTACAATTTTACTACTCGATTGCTTACATTCATGTCGCGGTGATCTTGTCGTTTGACCATAGATTGTTGTTTGACGCGTGGGTTTCAAGAAGACTTGATGATTGAGTGAGATTAGTCAATGACTGACGTGAAATTTCCCATCATCACGGAAAAATAAGATTCGAAAAAAATATTTGCTTTTCTTAGAACTTTATTTTTTTTTTGCTATGTTGTAGAAATGAAAAGATAGATTATCTTCATAATTTTGCTCCGCGAGAATGAACTTTTAGAGAACATCACATTTGAAAGAGCGGTTCGGCGCCCTCCTATTTCGAAATCATCGTCGGGGAAACCCCACCTCGCCCTGCAGCAATGTCATTTTTCCCCCTTCACACTATTGTATTTAAAAAGAAATTTCTTGATTTTATTACAGTCAATTATTTCCCTTGCAACACGTGGGGGGCTGACCTTGCTTTTGACCTCTTTTGCATTCAATACGTTTTATTTGCTGGTTCTCTACCACAAAAGCAATTTTAAAACACGTGTTTCTGATTCTCTGAGTTAGAATTACCGTCCTAAAAATATTACTTTTTACATTTGGCCTTCTTCTAAACATGTGCTATCCTTTGCAATTATATTTATCAGTTGATCGTTGGCTGTTGTTGTTGTTTTAATAGTTGTTGGCAAGTTCTTCGCTTCACTGAATGTTACACTTTTTTTTTATTATTTTTCTTAACATGAGCCTTTGAATAATGTTGTTAATTTTGTTTTGGTGTCTTTATTTTTTTCATTCAATATAGATTCCGTGTTTTTTGTGAGGTAAATTATTCCGGTGAATGTTTAGAGGATTTTTTTAAGTAATTATTCTTTTTGTGCGGTCTTTTATGTAATCAATGCAGTTCACCTTCGATAGCACTCAACAATTATCAAATATATGCAATGATTAAGTTTTCCAACTAGGATTTTTAAAAGGACCGAATCTGCGAGTGAGCATCGTGACGCTACACTTTTTGTGTTTCCTGATGCGCTATACATTCGGCTCGAAATGATCAACTTCACCGCTGCCATGTATACTGGATCTGGCGTCCCCTGTAGAGCCATGTTTTTGTGTAGTGATGCAATTAGGAGCGCAATTGAAGCCAAACTAACTGCGACGACGGAATTCCACCTGAGGAGGTTCAATAGAATTATGATATTGTCATCGAGCTGATCACTAAAGCTGTTTTTCGGGTACGTTCCGCTTTTAAACATCTATAATATTGTAAGTCACTAAATACGCGTCAATCAAGCATTGCACATACGCTTGATTGAAAGTTTCAGTATGTCACTACTGGAGCGGGGTTTATTGTGTACGAAGATAGCTTCGGAATGCTTGCGTTCTTGAAATGGGCTATTGGAGTCGCAGTAGAGTTGTCACCTTCTAAGCTCCGGATCTAAGCTTTTGCAACTGTAAACAACAAATATGAAACAGTTGCAGGAAGATTCTATCCATAATACCGCTGCCAGACAGTGGGAATTAGATTGTAAACACACACACACACACACACACACACACACACACACACACACACACACACACACACACACACACACACACACACACACACACACACACACACACACACACACACACACACACACACACACACACACACACACACACACACACACACACACACAGTGATCCCCATCGCGCTTTTTCATTTGTCTCAATCGAAATTCGCAGGAAATCGGAATACTGTTAATACTTTTAACTACGCTTTTAAGAATAAAGTCACATTTAATATTTTTTATAGAATATGTTTATTGTGCGCAAACACTCCATAAATCCCAAACAAAAGAAATAGTCTGTGCTTGCAAGCAAAGAAAACGCTTTCCTTCTCCGTCATAGTTAAATGTGTCGGAAAATTGGGAAATTATCGTATTCTCGACCGAAATTGAATGTGTACTAAAGTGCCACTGAACGGATTTTTGCTCACTGGTGTGCATTTCTGCATGGTCGAGCTTCGGAGGAACTTTCGTATCGAAAAATAAAAGGAGAGTGTTTTTCCGCAATCCAAATCCAATCCAAATCCAATCCAAATCCAATCCAAATCCAATCCAAATCCAATCCAAATCCAATCCAAATCCAATCCAAATCCAATCCAAATCCAATCCAAATCCAATCAAATCCAATCCAAATCCAATCCAAATCCAATCCAAATCCAATCCAAATCCAATCCAAATCCAATCCAAATCCAATCCAAATCCAATCCAAATCCAATCCAAATCCAATCCAAATCCAATCCAAATCCAATCCAAATCCAATCCAAATCCAATCCAAATCCAATCCAAATCCAATCCAAATCCAATCCAAATCCAATCCAAATCCAATCCAAATCCAATCCAAATCCAATCCAAATCCAATCCAAATCCAATCCAAATCCAATCCAAATCCAATCCAAATCCAATCCAAATCCAATCAAATCCAATCAAATCCAATCAAATCCAATCAAATCCAATCAAATCCAATCCAAATCCAATCCAAATCCAATCCAAATCCAATCCAAATCCAATCCAAATCCAATCCAAATCCAATCCAAATCCAATCCAAATCCAATCCAAATCCAATCCAAATCCAATCCAAAATCCAATCCAAATCCAATCCAAATCCAATCAAATCAATCAAATCCAATCCAAATCCAATCCAAATCCAATCCAAATCCAATCCAAATCCAATCCAAATCCAATCCAAATCCAATCCAAATCCAATCCAAATCCAATCAAATCCAATCCAAATCCAATCCAAATCCAATCCAAATCCAATCCAAATCCAATCCAAATCCAATCCAAATCCAATCCAAATCCAATCCAAATCCAATCCAAATCCAATCCAAATCCAATCCAAATCCAATCCAAATCCAATCCAAATCCAATCCAAATCCAATCCAAATCCAATCCAAATCCAATCCAAATCCAATCCAAATCCAATCCAAATCCAATCCAAATCCAATCCAAATCCAATCCAATCCAAATCCAATCCAAATCCAATCCAAATCCAATCCAAATCCAATCCAAATCCAATCAAATCTCAATCCAAATCCAATCCAAATCCAATCCAAATCCAAATCCAAATCCAATCCAAATCCAATCCAAATCCAATCAAATCCAAATCCAATCCAATCCAAATCCAATCCAAATCCAATCCAAATCCAATCCAAATCCAATCCAAATCCAATCCAAATCCAATCCAAATCCAATCCAAATCCAATCCAAATCCAATCAAATCAATCCAAATCCAATCCAAATCCAATCCAAATCCAATCCAAATCCAATCCAAATCCAATCCAAATCCAATCCAAATCCAATCCAAATCCAATCCAAATCCAATCCAAATCCAATCCAATCCCAATCCAAATCCAATCCAAATCCAATCCAAATCCAATCCAAATCCAATCCAAATCCAATCCAATCCAATCCAAATCCAAATCCAATCCAAATCCAATCCAAATCTAATCCAAATCCAATCCAAATCCAATCCAAATCCAATCCAAATCCAATCCAATCAATCCAATCCAAATCCAATCCAAATCCAATCCAAATCCAATCCAACAATCCAATCCAAATCCAATCCAAATCCAATCCAAATCCAATCCAAATCCAAATCCAATCCAATCCAAATCCAATCCAAATCCAATCCAAATCCAATCCAAATCCAATCCAAATCCAATCCAAATCCAATCCAAATCCAATCCAAATCCAATCCAATCCAATCCAATCCAATCCAATCCAATCCAAATCCAATCCAAATCCAATCCAAATCCAATCCAAATCCAATCCAAATCCAATCAAATCCAATCCAAATCCAATCCAAATCCAATCCAAATCCAATCCAAATCCAATCCAAATCCAATCCAAATCCAATCCAAATCCAATCCAAATCCAATCCAAATCCAATCCAAATCCAATCCAAATCCAATCCAAATCCAATCCAAATCCAATCCAAATCCAATCCAAATCCAATCCAAATCCAATCCAAATCCAATCCAAATCCAATCCAAATCCAATCCAAATCCAATCCCAATCAAATCAATCCAAATCCAATCCAAATCCAATCCAAATCCAATCCAAATCCAATCCAAATCCAATCCAAATCCAATCCAAATCCAATCCAATCCAATCCAAATCCAATCCAAATCCAATCCAAATCCAATCCAAATCCAATCCAAATCCAATCCAAATCCAATCCAAATCCAATCCAAATCCAATCCAAATCCAATCCAAAAATCCAATCCAAATCCAATCCAAATCCAATCAAATCCAATCCAAATCCAATCAAATCCAATCAAATCCAATCAAATCCAATCAAATCCAATCAAATCCAATCAAATCCAATCAAATCCAATCAAATCCAATCAAATCCAATCAAATCCAATCAAATCCAATCCAAATCCAATCAAATCCAATCAAATCCAATCAAATCCAATCAAATCCAATCAAATCCAATCAAATCCAATCAAATCCAATCCAAATCCAATCAAATCCAATCCAAATCCAATCAAATCCAATCAAATCCAATCAAATCCAATCAAATCCAATCCAAATCCAATCAAATCCAATCAAATCCAATCAAATCCAATCAAATCCAATCAAATCCAATCAAATCCAATCAAATCCAATCAAATCCAATCAAATCCAATCAAATCCAATCAAATCCAATCAAATCCAATCAAATCCAATCAAATCCAATCAAATCCAATCCAAATCCAATCCAAATCCAATCAAATCCAATCAAATCCAATCAAATCCAATCCAAATCCAATCAAATCCAATCAAATCCAATCCAAATCCAATCCAAATCCAATCCAAATCCAATCCAAATCCAATCCAAATCCAATCCAAATCCAATCCAAATCCAATCCAAATCCAATCCAAATCCAATCCAAATCCAATCCAAATCCAATCCAAATCCAATCCAAATCCAATCCAAATCCAATCCAAATCCAATCCAAATCCAATCCAAATCCAATCCAAATCCAATCCAAATCCAATCCAAATCCAATCCAAATCCAATCAAATCCAATACCCATCCAATCCAAATCCAATCCAAATCCAATCCAAATCCAATCCAAATCCAATCCAAATCCAATCCAAATCCAATCCAAATCCAATCCAAATCCAATCCAAATCCAATCCAAATCCAATCCAAATCCAATCCAAATCCAATCCAAATCCAATCAAATCCAATCAAATCCAATCAAATCCAATCAAATCCAATCAAATCCAATCAAATCCAATCAAATCCAATCAAATCCAATCAAATCCAATCAAATCCAATCAAATCCAATCAAATCCAATCAAATCCAATCAAATCCAATCCAAATCCAATCAAATCCAATCAAATCCAATCAAATCCAATCAAATCCAATCAAATCCAATCAAATCCAATCCAAATCCAATCAAATCCAAATCCAATCCAATCAAATCCAATCAAATCCAATCAAATCCAATCAAATCCAATCAAATCCAATCAAATCCAATCAAATCCAATCAAATCCAATCCAAATCCAATCAAATCAATCCAAATCCAATCAAATCAATCCAATCCAATCAAAATCAAATCCAATCCAATCAAATCCAATCAAATCCAATCAAATCCAATCAAATCCAATCAAATCCAATCAAATCCAATCAAATCCAATCAAATCCAATCAAATCCAATCAAATCCAATCAAATCCAATCAAATCCAATCAAATCCAATCAAATCCAATCAAATCCAATCAAATCAAATCCAATCCAAATCCAATCAAATCCAATCAAATCCAATCCAAATCCAATCCAAATCCAATCCAAATCCAATCCAAATCCAATCCAAATCCAATCCAAATCCAATCCAAATCCAATCCAAATCCAATCCAAATCCAATCCAAATCCAATCCAATCCAATCCAAATCCAATCCAAATCCAATCCAAATCCAATCCAAATCCAATCCAAATCCAATCCAAATCCAATCCAAATCCAATCCAAATCCAATCCAAATCCAATCCAAATCCAATCCAAATCCAATCCAAATCCAATCCAAATCCAATCCAAATCCAAAATCCAATCAAATCCAATCCAAATCCAATCCAATCAATCAAATCCAATCCAAATCCAATCAAATCCAATCAAATCAATCAAATCAATCAAATCCAATCCAAATCCAATCCAAATCCAATCCAAATCCAATCAAATCCAATCCAAATCCAATCAAATCAATCAAATCCAATCCAATCAAATCCAATCAAATCCAATCAAATCCAATCAAATCAATCAAATCCAATCAAATCCAATCAAATCCAATCAAATCAATCAAATCCAATCCAAAAATCCAATCCAAATCCAATCAAATCCAATCCAATCAAATCCAATCCAATCAAATCCAATCAAATCCAATCAAATCCAATCAAATCCAATCAAATCCAATCCAAATCCAATCAAATCCAATCAAATCCAATCAAATCCAATCAAATCCAATCAAATCCAATCAAATCCAATCAAATCCAATCAAATCAATCAAATCCAATCAAATCCAATCAAATCCAATCCAAATCCAATCAAATCAATCAAATCCAATCAAATCAATCAAATCCAATCAAATCCAATCAAATCAAATCCAATCAAATCCAATCAAATCCAATCAAATCCAATCAAATCCAATCAAATCCAATCAAATCAATCAAATCCAATCAAATCCAATCAAATCAATCAAATCCAATCAAATCCAATCAAATCCAATCAAATCCAATCAAATCCAATCAAATCCAATCAAATCCAATCCAAATCCAATCCAATCCAATCAAATCCAATCAAATCCAATCCAAATCCAATCAAATCCAATCCAAATCCAATCAAATCCAATCCAAATCCAATCAAATCCAATCCAAATCCAATCCAAATCCAATCAAATCCAATCAAATCCAATCCAAATCCAATCAAATCCAATCCAAATCCAATCAAATCCAATCAAATCCAATCCAAATCCAATCAAATCCAATCAAATCCAATCAAATCCAATCAAATCCAATCCAAATCCA
>JAHHFK020003928.1:0-99181 GCA_024533555.2 Aedes koreicus | reverse complement strand
ATGTATGTATGTAAGGTAGCCACCATGCCTGCTAAATCCTTGTCATGTATGCAGCTCCCATTAATAGCAAGATCAAATTGAGTTACCGGGTTGCATTCAGAGTAACGCTGTATGAAGGGCCAAAAACGGTGGGGCGGACCCATAAGCAGAAACATTTACGCGAAACCCGCGGGAACATAAGATTCTCCTTCCAACGATACGATATAGTAAATCAGTTTTGTTCGCTCAACCATATGGTGGATAAATTATGCCTGCATTTTTCCAGGTTGGGGCACTTTCAAATTTTGATCCTTAAAGATTGTAAAATTGATCCCCAACTGCGTTACTACTCAGATTTTGTTACATGTCCGTTCTTTCAGGTATCCGGATAAAGTATTTCTGCTAAAGAAGGATTGCGGAGTTTTTGCGTAGCCGTGTTGAGGATTGAAGAACTAATCGGTCGATGTTTCCGACATCCGAAGTGTTAACATAGCGTAAATTAGATTCCAGGCAAACGGCCCGGTATAATGCAAACAGAGGATGTTTTTTTTAGTTTGGTCCGACGAGCGACAGCGAGTTGGACAGCAAGCGTCTGCCCGGCATAATTTAAATCAAATTTTCTGAAACAACAGTTTAATCAAGTCATAAATTTGACCTGAAGTTCTTTATGTGCAGGAGAACTATTTACCAAATTTCTTTACAAACATGTGTCGCAGTTGCGGGGAGATCAAATAATGTTAAGTTCACAAAGTTGGTTTGTTATGAATCATTTTTTATGATTATGATTTGTTGTACAAACTCATTGGCAATTTGTTTATGGAACATTTACAATAATTAATAGATGATACGCACATATGTTAGTGCAGAAATGTTACATTCTGTGGATTAATTTTGCAAGTTTAAGGAAAGTTATTGAAGCTTTTAAGTATCATTTGCAATCAGTGCTTGAAAATATCATATTAAATTTTCATAATGCACCCTAACAGAGATAACATATTATTCATCACGTATGTTCCTAGCGAACAAGAAGTAAACACAAATTTGCCTTCATGAATCTCTAGTGCAACGTGAATCAACATGTTTTGTGTTGCTTTGCTTTCATCATTCATTCGTTCCAGAAAGCAGTGAATGTAAATAAGCGCAAACATCTCATTCAATCTCGACGTTCTACCGTGAAGAAGAAAGAACAGTCCTTCATTTCAAGAATCAATGAATTGGAACCACCAACGTATTTTGTTTGCACGTATTTTCAGCCACTTCTCGAATCGATCCTTCAAAATGCCTATTCTCGATCTCGAACCACAAACTCTGTAGCTATTTCGGCCATAGATCGTTTGCTACAGCTCCGCCTTTTGGCTTCCGTTGCCTTCAACCATGTTCGGGAATATTTGAAAATAAAAAATCCTGTGGCAGAAAAAAATCACTCACAAACGCGAAGATGAATGACTGGTTACCAGAACATTCAGTCAAGCAACCAAAATATCTTGACGCTTGAATAGCCAGATATGTGCTTTGCTGTGGTGTGAATGAGTTGTGTGGAGCACAGGGACAACGGAATGACAGAGCACAGCAAAATAAGTTGACACGAATCTATTGCGTGACTGAACGAAATGAAGATAAAGGGCGATACGGTCAAAATTTGGTCAATATCAACTTGACGTATTTCTTTCAATTTTGCATTTAAAAAACCTGAACACCCCTCATTTTGAAGGTGTGTGTGTGTAGAATGTTGCTCCTATTTTGATTTTGGAATTCACTCTTCAGTTGTCAAAATTCCGTCCAAGCAAGAAGAGCAGCGTATCAAAATTTTGCTCGCGCATCGCGAAAATCCGAGCTACTCGCACGCAAAGTTGGCAAAATCGCTAAAAGTTGCCAAATCAACCGTTACAAATGTAATTAAAGTGTTTGGGGAACGTTTGTCGACAGCCAGGAAGTCTGGATCGGGGGGAAATCGAAAACCGGAAGCCGCTGAGACGACAAAGAGAGTTGCCGGTAGTTTCAAGCGAAACCCTAACCTATCTCTCCGAGATGCCGCAAATAAGCTGGGTGTATCGTCTACAACCGTGCATCGAGCCAAAAAACGAGCCGGACTATCGACTTACAAGAAGGTAGTGACTCCAAATCGCGATGATAAACAAAATACGACGGCCAAAGCGCGATTCCGGAGGCTGTACACGACGATGCTGACGAAGTTTGACTGCGTGGTAATGGACGACGAAACCTACGTCAAAGCCGACTACAAGCAGCTTCCGGGACAGGAGTTTTATACGGCAAAAGGAAGGGGAAAGGTAGCAGATATTTTCGAGCACACGAAACTGTCAAAGTTCGCAAAGAAATATCTGGTTTGGCAAGCCATCTGTACCTGTGGCTTGAAAAGCAGCATTTTCATAGCTTCCGGGACTGTCAACCAAGAAATTTACGTGAAAGAGTGTTTGAATAAACGTCTGCTGCCTTTCCTGAAGAAACACGGTTGTTCCGTACTGTTTTGGCCGGATTTGGCATCTTGCCATTACGGTAAAAAGGCCATGGAGTGGTACGCCGCCAACAACGTGCAGGTGGTTCCCAAGGACAAGAACCCTCCCAACACGCCAGAGCTCCGCCCAATTGAGAAATACTGGGCTATTGTCAAGCGGAACATAATGAAGACCAAAAAAACTGCTAAGGACGAGCAGCAGTTCAAGGCAAACTGGCTTTCTGCGGCGAAGAAGGTGGACAAGGTGACTGTAAAGGATGTTTCGATCAAAATTTGGTCGACTCAAACTTGACGCATTTCCTTTCATCGTGCATTAGAAATTTTGCACACCCCTCATTTTAAAGATGTGTGCGTGAAGCATCATGCCTCTATTTTAATTTTGAGATTAGCACTTCACTTATCAAAATGTCGTCGAAGGAAGAGAAGCAACGCATCAAATTTGCACGTGCATGGCGAAAATCCAAACTTCTCTCACGCCAAGCTGGCGAAATCATTGAATGTGGCTGAATCAACTGTTACCAACGTATTAAAAGTGTTTGGTGAACGTTTGTCGACAGCCAGGAAAGCTGGGTCGTGGGGAAATCGAAAGCCAGAGGCCACAGCGACGACAAAAAGAGTTGCCCGCTGTTTCGAGCGGAACCCCAACCTCTCTGTCCGAGATGTCGCAAAGAAGCTGGGAGTGGCGCCTTCAACCGTGGATAGAGCTAAAAAACGAGCTGGACTGTCGACTTACAAGAAAGTGGTGACTCCAAATCGCGACAACAAACAAAACACGTCGGCCAAAGCACGATCGCGAAAGTTGTACACGACGATGCTGACGAAGTTTGATTGTGTGGTACAGGACGATGAAACTTACGTCAAGGCAGACATTAAACAGCTTCCAGGACAGGAATTTTATACGGCAAGCGGACGGAGAAAGGTGTCAACTATTTTCAAGCACATTAACCTGTCAAAGGAGCAGCGTTTAAATTGCGACCGGAACCGTCAACCAGGAAATTTATCTGAGCAAGTGCCTACAAAAACGCCTACTGCCTTTCCTGAAGCGACACAATTGATCCGTTCTATTTTGGCTGGATTTGGCATCTTGCCATTCCTGAAAAAAGGCCATGGAGTGCTATGCTGCCAACAACGTTCAAGTGGTGCCCAAGGACAAGAACCCTCCCAACACGCCAGAGCTCCGCCCAATCGAACAATATAGGGCCATCGTCAAGCGGAACCTTAAGAAGACTCAAAAAGCTGTTGTGAGCGAGAAATACTTCAAGGCAAACTAGCGTTCTGCGGCGAATAAAGTGGACGAAGAGATTGTAGAAAATCTTATGGCAGGTGTTAAACGAAAGACCCGGCAATTCGGATTTGGTAAAAAGGAAGCTCAGCTGAATATTTCTCCTGTATTCTGTTTTAACTGAACTTGAAAAGAAAAAGAATTTGACTTATTAATAAAAACTTTGATCAACTCACACACATTACAGTTTGACCAAATTTTGATCGGTACACCCTTTATTTCCACACCACAACACACCACACCCGCGGGTCCCCCCCCCCCCATAATAACATCACTCCTCCCCCGGCCAACACACCGACCCCCACCCACCCAAAAAGACAAAATCATAAAATTTTTCCATTTATCACTACTCCCCCCCACAAAAATACCAGACACACCACAACTGCCCCCACAAAAAAACTTATAATTTACTTTTTTTTTTTTTATAAATTTTTTTTTAGATTTTTCCCTTTTGCCGCGAAAAACTACTCCCCCGGCTCCTGTTTTACCCTCCTCCGCAATTTTTTTTTTTAAATTACCAGACCTACTCCCCACTGCTGAAAAAAAACAAATAGACAAAGATTTTTCATTAGAGCGTATCTGACAAATGTAAACAATGACTCCTTCCATAAATTTCTCGTGACACAAAGGCTACTCATGTGATTGGATTCTATTGGATAGGTTAACTTTTCCTCTTCGAAATGACCGTGGTGGATTGGTTAGGCAAGTTTTCAATGTCGAGAAATTCGCGGAAAAGGTCATTGTTTACGTTTGTCAGTTAGGTCCTAATGAAAAATATTTGTCGAATTCATCTGCACTCAAATGAGCTGAAAATGAACACAACCTTAACGGACGGATCAACTGTCATCGTAAATTTGAATTTTGAAATGACAGTATTCTCTTGATCAGAGCAACCGCTGAGTTTCGAAATCCTCATTTGGTTTTGTTCATTCGTCGATGGATGTTGTCAATATCAAAATTCAATTTCAACTTGATGAGGATGATTTGGTGTGTCAAATGAAGAAATAATGCTTGTTTCTTTTAATGTAGAACACTGTGTGTAATTTTTTAGGCCCAGATCGATATTTTACAATTACTAAAAGTTCAACTACCAGGCTCCAGGGCTGGTCTGGTTCTTTACCATTTTGGAAAGAAACACACAAGTGTTGCCAGATTAGTTGTAATGCAGTCCAAAAATGCTTCTTAAGTTTCTCCAGTAGTTCTTATCGATGAATATTAAATTTGGAGATGGTGATCAATGGTCAAGTACAGTATTTGGAAATAGTTGAAATGTTGCATTTGAACATTTAAACTCAGTTGGAAAAGCTGAAATAGTTAATTATTACTAATCAGCACACTTTTGGAAAGCATTACCGCATAGGGGAGCTGTTCCATTCATCTTATGATCCATTATTCATACTGATCGGAAATGTAGGTAAGATGTAAAGGGTGATACGGTCAAAATTTGGTCAAGGGAAAACGCGTGTAAATCGGTGAAATCGTTTATTTAAAAAATCAAATTAAATTTCTTTTTCAAGTTCAATTAGTATAAAATTCAGGAAAAATATTCAGTTAGGCTTCCGCTTTTCCAAATCCGAATTGCCGGGCCTTACGCTTGACCCCTGCCATCAGATTTTGTACAGCCACCTTGTCCACCTTCTTCGCCGCAGAAAGCCAGTTTTCCTTGAACTGCTGCTCGTCCTTAGCAGTTTTTTTGGTCTTCTTTAGGTTCCGTTTGACAATAGCCCAGTATTTCTCAATTGGGCGGAGCTCTGGCGTGTTGGGAGGGTTCTTGTCCTTGGGAACCACCTGCACGTTGTTGGCGGCGTACCACTCCATGGCCTTTTTACCGTAATGGCAAGATGCCAAATCCGGCCAAAACAGTACGGAACAACCGTGTTTCTTCAGGAAAGGCAGCAGACGTTTATTCAAACACTCTTTCACGTAAATTTCTTGGTTGACAGTCCCGGAAGCTATGAAAATGCTGCTTTTCAAGCCACAGGTACAGATGGCTTGCCAAACCAGATATTTCTTTGCGAACTTTGACAGTTTCGTGTGCTTGAAAATATCTGCTACCTTTCACCTTCCTTTTGCCGTATAAAACTCCTGTCCCGGAAGCTGCTTGTAGTCGGCTTTGACGTAGGTTTCGTCGTCCATTACTACGCAGTCAAACTTCGTCAGCATCGTCGTGTACAGCCTCCGGGATCGCGCTTTGGCCGTCGTATTTTGTTTATCATCGCGATTTGGAGTCACTACCTTCTTGTAAGTCGATAGTCCGGCTCGTTTTTTGGCTCGATGCACGGTTGTAGACGATACACCCAGCTTATTTGCGGCTTCTCGGAGAAATAGGTTAGGGTTTCGCTTGAAACTACCGGCAACTCTCTTTGTCGTCTCAGCGGCTTCCGGTTTTCGATTTTCCCCCGATCCAGACTTCCTGGCTGTCGACAAACGTTCCCCAAACACTTTAATTACATTTGTAACGGTTGATTTGGCAACTTTTAGCGATTTTGCCAACTTTGCGTGCGAGTAGCTCGGATTTTCGCGATGCGCTGAAGAGTGAATTCCAAAATCAAAATAGGAGCAACATTCTACACACACACACCTTCAAAATGAGGGGTGTTCAGGTTTTTTAAATGCAAAATTGAAAGAAATACGTCAAGTTGATATTGACAAAATTTTGACCGTATCGCCCTTTATGACTCAATTGATTCCTTCTGTAAACAATAAATAAAATAAATAAATAATAAAATTAATAAAATTAACAAGAAATAATAAGTAAAAAATTAGATGGTTTTGCGTAAATAGTTTGTTTTCGAGTGATGATATGCAAATGGGATTGGTAACCCAAAATACCGTAAAGACTGTTCCAGAAAGTATAAGCACACCTTATTTTAACGGTCACTTTGAATATAATGAAATATTTCAACATGTTCTGGCTGCGTCATTTTGTTTGTACATTTCTGAATGACATAGTATCAAACAAGAGCTTAGTATTGTGTTACCTATCAAAATGCGCGGTCTTACTCCGGAACAACGAAAAAGTATCATGCACAAATGGTGCACTGTGAGCGGACTCTCCTTGAGAAAACTGGCCAAGGAAGAGGGTGTAAGCGTCGGAGCGGTACGATCTGCGATTCAAAAATATAAAGAACAGTGTACGTTTGAAGATGCGCCGAAGAGTGGTCGGAAATCCGGTCCTGTTAGTCAGGATGAAAAGATCAGGGATGCCTACAAGCGAAAACCAGCGACTTTCGTTCGTGATGTTGCGAAAAAACTAGGGACCTCGTCGAGTAACGTCATGCGTGCTAAAGAAAGACTTGGGCTAAAAACATACCGGAAGCAGAAAAAAACCAAAAGGAACCCAAAACAGGCCGCGTCCGTGAAACCACGGGCCCGCAGATTCTACGATTCGTTGTTGTGTAGAAATTCTGGGTGTATAATAATGGACGATGAAACGTATGTGAAACTACAATTCTATACTGTAAGCGAAGACAAAGCCACAATTCTATACTGTAAGCGAAGACAAAGGCGTCCCCGAAACGGAGAAGGCAATTTTTACCGAAAGTTCGGTAAGAAGGTTGTGGTTTGGCAGGCAATATGCGAGTGTGGTAAAACATTTAGTCCGTACATCACAACGGAGACGATGAACACTCAGAAATACGTTAAGGAATGTCTCCAGAAGCGATTATTGCCGATGATCAGGCAGCACGGAGGTCAAGCTGTGTTTCGATCTGATTTGGCGTCATGTCATTACGCAAAGGACACTTTAGAATGGTACAAAAGTCAAAATGTATGTTTCGTGCCGAAAGACATGAATCCGCCGAACTGCCCGGAGGCACGGCCAGTCGAGATTTTTTGGGCTTTTACCAAAGCAAAGCTTCGAGAATTCATAAAACCAGCGGATGACATCCAAAAATTTAAAAAAGATTGGCCAAAAGTGGTCAAAATGGTGGGAGGTACCACTGTGCAGAAGCTAAAGGGTCATGTTCGAGGAAAATTTAGGAGGCTTGGCTATGATTAAATAAATATATTATTAAAATCTTATAAAACAGAAATACAAATATGATTTGACAAGTATAATTATTAAAAGTTAAAAAAAAACATGACTTTTTTGTTGTTTTGAAAGTGTGCTTATACTTTCTGGAACAGTCTAAACTTGTATCGAGGTGCTTAATGGTGAGGCAATTTGGCTTATATCATTCTAGCTGCACAGTTTTGATGAAAAATGCAGTTTTAGAGTACGCATCTGTAATAGAAGAAGAGGCCGAATTGTAATTGGAACAATCTGAAGATCCTATAAATCAGCGTCGATGCAGACAAATGGGAAGATGTCAACCAACACAAAGGCATGGGTTTAAAAGGAATAGATGAATGAAGAAACAAAACATCGGTGAGATCGTTCATTTTTGTTCTTAGTATTATGATAAAACTCTCTCTCTCTCACACACACACACACACACACACACACACACACACACACACACACACACACACACACACAACACACATGAGCATAAGCATGATTGACCGCCCAAGGTTGCTACTTCGTTGTTGCCAGATCAGCTGTTATTACACAGAGAACCAACAGATGATGCTTGGGACTAACATACATCTTCAATGTGTAAAAACTGGTGATCCCAAACTAAGGCAATACCGGCCTCGCCCGAATGCAGGTCAAGTAGGGAATGGGTAGGAATATGTTGACGTGATATTCGCTTTATTGGAAGTCGCGGAATCCACTGCACATCCACGAGATATCACTAGGATTTTTGATAACAGGATTGGGTGGCAGCATGGTTCGTTTTGGTAAACGATAAGCTGTCAAGTGCAATTAGTATCGATTTCCGATTTGAACCGATTTAAACCAACAGTAAGGATGCTATTGGGGCCATTCACAAAGTGTGATTGTGGTGTTTCATTGGGAAAACAAAGTGATTTTAAATAATGCTGAAAAGCCGATTTTGACCGGTTTAAACCAACAGTAAGGATGCTACTGGGGCCACTCACAAAATGTGATAGTGGTTTTTCATTGGGAATGTTTTATAATGCTGGAAAGCCGATTTGGGCCGATGTAAACCAACAATAAAAATGCTATTGGGGCCACTCACAAAATTTGATAGTGGTATTTCATTACGAAAACAAGGTAATTCATCTCAACGCTTGAGTACTAACATGGACCGATCTACACCAACAGTCCGGATGCCGCTGGAGTCCCTTACAAAATGGGACAGTGGTTTATTTGTTCCGAGATAGGGTGGTCCGACGAGCATGTCGAACGAATAATTTGGATCACAATTAATTATGTACCCCCACCACCGACCGATCTTACCCGGCGAACCACGACTTCTCATGCTCACTCGATCACTCGCGCAATTAACAATAGGCAACCGACAAAACGCTCCGCCCGATAACAAAATATTGGGGAACAAAGTATCGACACAACCGATCCCACACACACACACACACACACACACACACACACACACACACACACACACAAACACACACACACACACACACACACACACACACACACACACACACACAAACACACAAAAAACTAGACATCTATTAACATGCTCTCGCCTGGGAACATATTGATCCGGAATACCTTCAAAAAGCTTGTCGAAAGTATACCGGCTGAAGAAGTTACGAAATGCCCACTTGAACTTATAAACGTTACACTGACTGACTAATTAAATAATATAAAGAGACGCAACGACCTGCCAAACTCTTTTAAAGGAAACCGTATGTGAAGACACACACAATAACATTGCGTTAGCGGTGTTGGCAACTCTTTTTGCCGTCAGTATCAAACAGTTTAGAAATTACGTGTGACTGTATTTGATAGTTTGATTAAAAACGCACTTATTTGGCAATCTCATGAGTTGTAAGTATCCATTTTTATAATTTGATTCCATATTATTAACATTATATGTATGCAATAATAACCATATAATCAGCCAATAATCAACAAAATTCTGAGCGACATAAATGATGTCGCAATCATTCGAAATGTTTCGTCACCTGTAGAAAACAGTACAAGAATTTCATGACACTTTCTCCCATGACAATTCACTTTTACTTGTGCTCAATTCGTTCATAGTGCTACATGTGAAATTTTATGGTAATAATATCAAAATAGAGTATATTTACCAGCACTGACCTTTGCTGAAGAACTCCATCTGATTTACCTGTATAGAGGATGAGTTGAAGTTATCATATATCGTCATAGCTTTTCAATACAGCTTGAGGTTTTGAAAATGAAGCATTAACGTAACGAAAAATGTTGTTTAGGGACTTCATCGAACGAAACTTTTTCAATTATTAGTCATGGCTTCCAAGGACTATCTTCCGTGCTGATTCATTATTCAACTGAAATATCTCTGTGTAGCGAAAATGAATCATTTCTTTCTATGATGTTAGATAAATAAAACAGAATTCGATAATTCAATATGGTTCGATGGGCCTTGAACCTGACTTGCGGCTATAATTTCCTCTAATCAGCAAAATAACGCGAATAGATTTCTTCCAGCACTAAACTAGTCCAACATTCCATTCATGTTCATGGCCAGCCATATTCGGATAACGAAAGCCACCCACCAATAATACTGCGGACAAAAAACAACCAACAAATAACAATATCAATTTCAACATTGATAAAGAGTTCGCGATATGCCAAAGTAGCGTTATTCAGAACAACGCACGGAAATTTCTCCATTTCCAATACGGCGTACAATCTCCCATCGCGCATTTTCGCGTGCATATCGTACATTCATACAAGCAAAACACTTTATATCGAACGAATGATTTATCTATTTTCATTCCATTTCCATTGTGTCTTCTGCTTCTCCTGCTGAACCCTCCGTCCTTCAAAAGCTCAAACGGATAAACCACCCGATATGCTGGTGCTCGCCTCGATGGATCGCATTGTGGACGTTATGGAGAATCACGATGACTATGTTGCGCACCTTTTCTGGAGCCCCGACGGCCAGCAGCTAGGTGAGAGATATGCCATTACTCATACGTACTGAAGGATAAATACTGCAAATGACAAATGCAAAAAAAAACCTGGGGATGTTCAGTATCTCACATTAAGTCCATTTGGGGTTCTTTTTCAGCTAGTGCCGGTTGCGACGAGTCGTTGACCATTTGGAATTTCTTCGGTATCTCGCCCAACGGTTTGCAAAAGGGTTGGACCAACAGTCAACATCAGAAACGTAACAAGGAATCGATGGGCGGCTTCGATTATAGCTCAAACCTCTACAAACCGCTTCGCTAACGTAACAACGGGAAAAACTCTAAACAACAACCGCCATGTTGACTGTGAAGAAAGGTACAAACTGAACAAGAGATACATAGCAAGGTGCTCCCGCGGGGGCCTCCCGGTTGTTTGTTTTTACTATGAGATATGACATGCTACAAGTAGGAACCCGCCCAGAAGCACCTTGAGCGAGGCATGAGTGGAAGGACGGGGCCTCCACCCTGAACAACAGCAATCACCAAACCTCCACACCACTGCCACACTATTTTACTATCATTAGTGCACGACAGCACAGTCGACGCTGGACGTCGTCGATGTCGTTGTCTTCACCACCAGCAGCATCACCATCGGAAGGCAGCGAGGCAAATCGTCATCGATTTGCACTGGCAAAAGCCAGATGTAAAACACAGGAGAAGGTAATTAAATTAAAAATATAAATTCTAATTGAAAGCCACCCACGCGCGAAAGTGGCCGAGGTATGGCACCTCCTGTTGGAGCTCAAGGGCATATCGAGGAGCTGGCGGAGAAAATTTACATACAAATGATATAAAGGCTTGTGGATTTACATAAATGCATATAATATTTTACTACAAATCAAACTCTTTTATTGGCGTTCATCTCTTAGCTCCGGCACAGGAACTTCGATGCCGGGCTGAGGTTTAGCGCGAAAAAGGTAAGATGACATTTTGTTGGCAACTGTTTAATGTTAAGTCTCTTTATACAGGAACAGATTGGGAAAAAGGTAAAATCTTCAGATTGCTTCGGTTATCACGTTGAAACAGGTTTGTTAATACCCTAGCGTATATTCGGGAATAGCTATCAATTGTAAGTTTCAACGGAGAAGGCACTTATACACCGTGTTCAATATATTCTCAAACGCTTTTTCTTTTCGATGCGGTCGTCTAACTACGCAACATATATTGCGAATGTATTGTCCGTAAATAGTGCGGTGATGTATTGGTTGCAGCAGGTGATTGTTCCGCAAGGCTCTAGGTCGGACGAAAAAATTTATTTGACCTCGAATGGATTCTGCAAATTATAAGTGCCTTCGCAACATTCCTTCGTGAACTTAAATCATCCAGCTTAAAAAATCCAAACAACATCAACACAACAACCACATAAGCGCTTTAAGCAGTAAAGGGTGTCCACGATGAAATTGCCACACACAAAATTGATTCGCAAAACTCGAGTTTTCATCAGATTGCCATCAAATTTTCAGGGATTGAGAAATAACTATTAAACTTCATTTTACCATTTTACTCGTATTTTATTTACAGTCCATACGCAAATGCCCGCACCTTGGCCTTAACCCCGGCCATAAGATTCTGCACAACCTGTGAATCAACCGTTTTTTGCATGTAAACCCATACTTTCTTCAGTTCCTCGACTGTCTTCACTACCTTAGGTCGTTTAAGAAGGTGCTGCTTCATAATCGCCCAGTACTTCTCGATGGGGCGGAGCTCCGGAGTGTTGGGAGGGTTGAACATTTTCGGCACGAAATTGACCTTATTGTCCGCATACCACTTCAGCACGTCCTTGGAGTAGTGGCATGAGGCCAAATCCGGCCAGAAGATTGTTGGGACGTTGTGGGCCTTCAGGAGAGGAAGCAGCCGCTTCTGGAGGCACTCTTTTATGTGCACCTGTCCGTTCATCGTGTCCTGGGTCACGAAAGGTGCACTCCGCTTCCCGCACGTGCAGATGGCTTGCCAAACCAGGAATTTCTTCGCAAATTTGGACATCTTCTGAGTGCGGACATGCTCCGGAACGCTGAACTTATCCTTGGCCGTGAAAAACAGGTTGCCGGGGATCTGTTTGAAGTCGGCCTTCACATATGTTTCGTCGTCCATGATGCAGCATTCAACTTTCGTCAGCATGTTGAGGTACAACTTCCTGGCACGGGTTTTGGCGGACTTGTTCTGCTTCTCGTCGCGATTAGGGGCCTTTTGTACCTTGAACGTTCGAAGCCCAGCCTTAGTTTTGGCCTTATGGACAAAACTTCGGCTTAGGTGCAGCTTCTTAGCTACATCCCGAACGGAGGCGTTCGGATTTCGGTTGAAGGCCCCAACTACGCGGTTGTGATTTTTGGTGTTGTACGGAATACTTTTTCCTTCACTTTTGGGCTTCCGATCGGTGGTCAACCGTTCCTCAAACCGCTTAATCACTCGCGACACCGTGGAATTCGCGATTCCCAACGTTTTAGCAATGGAACGATGCGAGAGATCCTTGTTCTCGTGATCAATGCGCAAGATTTTATCACGCACGAGCTGTTCTTTCGACTCAATTTCCGCGAGTTTTGATCACAGGACTTTAAAACTTGCAGGATGTAAATAATGCACTATGAACTAAATCCACCAAAATTTTCATTAAATTCTACCCAACGGTTAAAAAGTTAGAGCAATTTCATAGTGTGGCAATTTCATCGTGGACACCCTTTAATTGGCTTTTAATACAAAAAAAAAACCCCATTTTTTTTCGCTTTTCTATTATTAACAAAAATGTTTCCACAAAAAAAAAACACCCCCCCCCCCCCTCTTCTCCCCCCCCCCCTCCCCAACCCCCCCCCCCAAAAAAAAAATATATTTTTCTTCCCAAAAAAACATAATAACCACATTTTTCATTAACACCCATACAACAACTTTTTCCCCACCCACCGACGGAGTCCAACTGTTGTTGCAGAAAATGCGCGTCAGCGTCTGAGCGAATATTGAGGCAGAGCTTGAAGTCGTCCGCCGCGAAAGAAAGTCTCGGTCCAGCCAGAACTGCGTTCATGTCGTTTGAGTAAAGAAGAAAGATGAGTGATCCAAGATGACTGCCTTGTGGAATTCCTGGCGTGTTTGGAAATGATGCTGATATGGATTCACTAATGACTTCTTGCGAGTGACGACCAATCAAATAAGATTGGAGCCAATTTAAAAGTGTTTCATGCATTCCAAACTATTCAAGCATCGCCTCAGCAATTTGGTGGTTAGCCTTGTCGAATGCGGCAGATAGGTCCAAATAAATACGTCCGTTTGTGCTCGATCAAGCAAAAGGTCTGTATCCGCAATAATCCGGACACCTAAAAACATGAATAAAACACAAATTTCACATTCTATTTCCGTCGTAGTTGTTTATTTCAGGTTCATGGGATGTGTTTTAACAGTTCGTAAGACAAAATATAGTTATTTGGTATTTGCATAAAATGTTCGAACTTTGCGCTTAACTCCGTCCGTAAGGGTTTGTACAGACTCTTCAGAAATCGTAGAAGCCGTCTTTGTCCAAATTTGCTGGAAGTGTTTGATGTCTTTGATTCCTTGCATCCTTCCAGAAAGCTTCCGCTTCATCAGAGCCCAATATCTCTCGATTGGTCGTAGCTCTGGGCAATTTGGCGGGTTTGAGGTTTTTGGTACAATGTTCACTTGATTTGCTTGGTACCACTCCATCACAGTTTTAGCATAGTGGCATGATGCTCAATCGGGCCAGGACAAAGGTTTTTCTTTGTGACTTTTGATGAAGGGTAGCAATCACTTCTGCTGGCTTTCTTTCTGATAGATTTCCTTGTTGATTGTGCCTGTAGTGACGAAAGATTTACTCTTTTTGCCACACGTGCAAATTGCTTGCCACACAAGGTATTTTTTGAGAAATTTCGATGCATTCTTCGTTCTGAAATGCTCAGCTGGCCATAACAGAATAAAAAGCCAGCCCTGGAAGCTGCTTGAAATCCTCAAGGACATAAGTTTCATCGTCCATAACAACGCATGAAAACTTCGTCAAATATTCGCAGTACAAACGTCGAGCCCGTGATTTCGCTGCCTAGTTCTATTTGTCGTAGCGATTTGGAACTGTTTTTACTTTATACGACTTAAGTTCCAAACGTTGTTTTGATTTTTGGACAAAACCAGGTGACATCACTATTTTACGAACCACCGTTCGAATGGAGAGATTTGGGTTTTTCGTTAATATCCTTTTCACCTTTCGGTCCATGACAGGATCAGCGCGTCCAATGTTTTTGTCACTTCTCGGTTTCCTCTCCACCGTCAAACGTTCCGAAAATGATTTGAGCACATTGTGAACAGTGGATCTAGGCAAATCCAATGTTTTTGCAATGTCCCGTATTGACAAGTCAGGATTTGCCGTACGCCCGTACAAAATTCGCTCGCGCACTTGTTCTTCTTTCGTCGCCATCTTGAATACTAAACATGAAATGTAAACATCAATCATAGTCTTTTTCATCATAGACTCTCAGCTATACCACAGTGAAATTTTTCATTCCTAAGTGCAATATTTCAAAAGTTACAATGAATTGAAGGTGTCCGGATTAATGTGGATACAGACCTTATTGTTCGTCACGTAAAAAGTGAGGTTTGACGTAGTTGAACTGGGAAAAAAAAAACATGGTGATCTGGGCACAGGTGTTGCTTGCAATGGAAGAACAGTCGGTCTATCACAACTAGTTCGAAGAGTTTGGCAACGGCGCATAATATGGATATTCCACGATAATTGTCTACATCTTTCCTCTCACCTTTTTTATGTACTGGAAGCATGAACGAATTTTTCCGGCAGAGAGGAAACACTCCGTCCGAAAGCGAGTGGTTGAAAATCTTTTGTAGAGGGATGAGCAAGCTGTTAATGTAGTTTTTCAAAAAGAGGGACGGAATTCCATCGGGTCCTAAGCACGTTGACGGTTTCAGTTTGCGTGCTGCTGCTAAAATGGAATCATCATCAACGGTGATATTGGGCATAACTTAGCTTGAAGATTGAGTGTTACTATATGCCGATGTTATCTGTCTGTCAGTAAGCCATTCGTTAGAGAAAATGCGAGAAAATTTTGAGGCAAACAGGAAAATTTTGAGGCGTAGATCTTGTTCAATCTTATGTAATTGTTCCGCAGCAGTACACTTTTATTCTTCGAATACCTTCTCAGAGCGGCTTTCTTTTGACTTTTCAGATTACGAAGCTCAGCAGTCTGCCAAGGAAGACGGCCTACTAATATAGTCTTCTTGGGAACATGTTGATTTATCGCATACGAAAGAATATGCAAAAATGTCTCCGCTGCAGTGTTTACATCAATTTCGTCAAAAATGTTGTCCAAATCCAACGATTCAAAAAAGGGAATGATGCTATCATATTCAACGTTTGTGAAGTCGTAAAGTACCCGTACGGGGTTGTCACTATCCCTTACTACATTCCCTTTCTCGATACTGAGATGTTAAAGTGGGTGGTGAGGAACAACTTTTACCAGCGGCACCGGAGCTTACAATATAAGGAGTGTATCGAATATAAGCTATCCACATACATTTGCGTTGTACGCATGTATTTGTGATGGTTTTTTATGCTCTGAACACTGCATGCTGTGCGTTTGACTGTCAGCTTTCTTTTGTTTACTTGTTTGTGCGGTTCAAATTCTGCGTTTTCAAAATGTCGCGTATTGAAAAGGAAGTGTAAATTAAGGTTCTGGACACATGGCTAAGTGAGAAGGGTATTACTATGCGAAAATTGGCGAAGCGGTTTGGAATTCATCATGCGAGTGTTAAAACCATCATTAATAAGTTTGGGGAACACTATTCTTTGGATGAGCTACCAGGAAGAGGCAGAAAACCCGGTTCTTCCAACCCGAAACTGGAGCAGAAAGTGGTATCTCTAATCATGAAGAACAAATCAATGTCAATACGTGATTTGGCCAAAAAAGCAGGAACGAGTGTCGGAATGATCCAGCGTATCAAGAGGCGAAACCACATAAAGACCTACAAGAAGCAGAAAATCTCGAAACAAAGTGCAGAACAGAAGAAGCGAGCAGCAACAAGGGCCCGGAAATTGTATTCGCGTCTTTTGCAGCGTCCGGATGCATGCGTTTTGATGGACGATGAGACCTATGTAAAGGAGGACTCAAAACCCTTCCAGGTCCACAATACTTTACTGCCGTCGTTGGGGAGGATGTGAGCGATGCGGACAGGTCGATTCAAGTGGAGAAATTGGATCGAAAGGTACTGGTATGGCAAGCAATATGTTCCTGTGGTTTGAAGTCAACCATTTTTTACACTACCGGAACTATAAATGCGGAAATCTATGGATCTGAGTGTCTCCAGAAGAGATTGTTGCCTTTATATAAGAAGCATAGCACACCTCCACTGTTTTGGCCGGATTTAGCGTCGGCTCACTATGCCAAAACCACTCTCAATTGGCTTGCGGAAAAGGGTATAGATTTCGTTGAGAAAAATATCAATCCACCAAATTGCCCTCAGCTTCGACTTATCGAACGTTACTGGGCAATCTTGAAGAGAGTCTTCAAGAAGACTGGTAAGGCAGCTGGGAACATGCAGGAGTTCAAAAAAATTTCCAGGAGTCCAAAAAATGCGATGCAACACTTGTCCGGAACTTGATGAAGAGCATTCGATCCAAAGTTCGAAAATTCGTGAAGGAATAACTTAAATTTCATCCGGTCTTCATTATGCTCAAGTTTAACCTCGTACAATAAAGGATCAATTTTTTGTATGAATAAAATGTCGGTTTTCAACATAATTTGAAAGAAAGTTTGTGTATAGCTTATTTTCGATACACTCCTTAGATGGGGCAGTTTCACAGGAGCTGACGAAACATAAATCGAGGCTTCCACCGTTCTCGTTAACGATATGATTGATCTGACGAAGCGTGGCAGTGCTGTAGTAATCGAGAATACTAGCGGTGAACTGGTTGAATGTCGAATGACCAGCATCAGGATGTAGGAATCCATTATTAGAAGAACGCCAACAAATTCCAGGCAAGTTGAAATCGCCAAATATCGTCAGTTGATGATGCTCTATCCACAATTGATGAAAGTGACTGCGTATGAGCTTCGACCAGTGAGCTGTCGCGTGTTCTTTCAGGAGGAATATAAATTACACACAAGTAAAGGTTACGGTCAGCGAGTTCAATCGCTAGCCATAACTGTTCCACGCCAGCCCATACGTCATAATCGATCAAGTGTGTTCTTATACCTCGCCGAACAGCAAGGAGGACACCGCCTCCTCTAGTTTTTCTGCTGTTGTGCGGACCACGATCACAACGGAAAACTTCGTATTGGCCGGCTAGAACTTGAGCCGAGGTTGTATTTTGAGTGAGCCAGGTTTCAGAGAACGCAAGAATATCATAACTGCAGTCTGAACTAGCCAGCAAGTAGTCGTCGAGACACGAATTCAACCCTCCAACATGCTGATAATACATGTTCAACATACCTTCCGTTGAAGAGTATGGGCCGATCTTATTGCTGTCCAAGGGGTTTAATCCTGATGTAGTTTTAGAACGATGACGAGATGGAATGGATGACACGCGAGTATCGCTAGCGTTGACAATGGGCTCAATTACATCGGAGCGAAATGCTTCCGCAATTGGTGTTTGAATGCAACTTTCGTCAGTGTCTCGAACATTTGAGGTAGTAGCGCTGCAAATGGCATGGATTTCAGGGTTCGTAAATGCTCTGATTGTATTGTACTTGCCTGAGCGAGCAAGTTGGATAGCCCCCTCGCCATTCCCGATCACAGGAACGGAACGAATTGGAGGGCAGGAACCAGCGGCTGGAGATAATGAACAGCAAGGCTCGACTGTGTCGGGTGGCTCGGGGGCATCCATCATGCTGTTTAACGTGCGTTCCGTTAGCTGCAAACTATAGTGGTGGCTAGTAGTATTTATTGCGTTTCTAAAGATGAGACAATCACCGAAGGTGTCCCTGTGTCGATTCTTGGCATTTTCGCGGGTCCCCAAAAATCCCGCTCTGTTTGTAGGTTTTCAAATTCCCTGAAGAATATACCCTTCGGCCATACTGAAGGATCCAGCGCTTTATCTTTCAACTCCTTGTCCATTCCGATTTTTAACGATATGAAAGCAAACTGGTTTAAATCGGCATCTTTACGGACGAGCTTTCGCACATCGACATTAAACTGTACGTATGCTGTAGTTGTTTTAGTTCATTCGAAATGACATAAGAACCACAAGCACCTGAGCACGATAGCGTGCTTCCCAATACCTCATCGCTTATTCCATTTAAATCGCTTTTTAGCCTCACTTTCCCTACAGGGTATCCGAATATTATCCGTACAACAAAATGGTGTTAAAACTATCTCTTATTGTTGGATTAAAAAATCAAAATGTATTGTTCAAGTTTTATTTGTTCATTTCAAAATGGCCACCTCGTGCTGAAATGCACGCCTTCGATTGTTTCGGGAAGTTATAATAGTCTTTTTCGCTCCATGACCGGCGCCCAGTCTTGTTGAAAAATCCATTCATTTTTGCCGAAAGCTGTGATGCCCAAGAAGCTACTGTGTCAGTAAGTAGCTTCTGATATACCGCTTGATTCACTTTCACACCCTTGTCGATGAAGATCAAAGGGAGTTTGCCGGAATGAGTTATTCCAGCCCAAATCAAGACAGAAGCGGGATGACGACTCCTTGAAATACTTCCACGATTTTTGGAAGCAGCAGGTAGCAACTGCCGATCATTTTGGTGGTTGTGATGCTGCTCTAGCGGCCCTCGGATAAGCGGTTCAGGAGAACCTTAGCTTTTCTCAACCACCGGTTTGCTTTCATGATTCTTGCACAGTTTATAAGACTGAAACTTCAAATCGTCGTAAACTATGGCTCCAACGGAATATTTTGAAAATTTCAGTGATTTCGCCAACTTTTGGATGGAAATCGAAGAATTTCGCTTGATTCGTTGCCAAATAATCTCGCGCATGTGTGGAGTCCGAACGGTCCTCTCCCTACGCGGTCATCTTGCGTTCCAAGCTGTTGGTATTATTTTATACCGTCACTCACTGTAGTTTTTGCCATATTTAGGGTCTTTGCAATCGCTGAAACAGTTTTTCCTTTTCGAAAAAGTTCAATTACACCTGGGCGCAACTCATTCGGCTTCAAACTTACTGCGTATAAAGCTGATAGGTCCAGATGTAAAACCATGTAGGCATGCTTATTTTAATCCGCTTGGTTGAATTGAAGCATGTCGACAAAGTCTGTACGGATATTTTGCAGACACTCTGTAGTCTAACCTACAAGATTTTCGATATGTCATCATTGACCCTCGGTGTACTTAAAAAGCTGCTTAAAAATTGTGACTGTGGCCAGGAGTCACTTTACTTTTCAAGTTCGACCTCTATTTGCTGGCTTATATTTGGTTATAAAAGTCCAGCGCCCTCAGGTACTTCAGAACAGATAACTCTGTACTACGGTCGTTATACAATACTTCACGTATTGAGCCTATAGTTCCCGTTTGAACCCTCAATTGTGCCCTAGCAGGGCACTCCAGATTATGAACATCTAACTCCGCTCCGCATCCTTGGCAGTAGGCCTTACTGCCGTAAAACGTATGTCCTACGAGTATGTCCTATCCTCAGCCGAGTCAGAATCTTCTGATCTCGAGGGTAGGGTATATCTTTCCACTCTTGTTTCACGGTTGTTATCACAAAATTCGCCCCACATTCGCTTGGGAGGACCGCTTCACCCAGCGGGTAACGTCGCTGTAGGGGATAGGTATATCGTACAGCTGAGCATGACAACCCTGGTCTATCAGCGGCCTCATTACCAGGTATACCTGCATGTCCAGGTACCCATAAAAAGATTACGTTGACGTACTGCTGCGTCTCCAACAGCCACCTGCCCATGCCTAAGTACAGATAGACACCTTGCCGAGTCAGAAAATAAAGGCTAACTAAAAGTAAATTGGTACGCACAAAAAGATCTGTAATTCGTGTCTCGATGAGTTTAAAAACTGGGGGTGACCCCGGCGTAGTGGTTAACTTCCATACCTCTCACGCCAATGTCACGAGTTCAAATCTCGACCCCGGACATGTTACGAGAAACATCCAAAGCGGTGATTGAGTGACTACACGACGGGATATGAACCAGGCCGAGGCTGAAAATCTCCATAATACAGAAAAAAAGTTGAAAAAGTCCATTAATAGTTGCTTTACAGTGATTATATTAAAACTTCAAAGTTACAGCACTTCATGATTACATTTCTCCAGCTCGAACGAAATCTCGAACTTTCCTCTTGATGAAGACCATCAGCGCCCGCATTTTCTAGACGTCCTTAACTGCTCCGCCGCTTCGTTTAAGTCTTCTTTTTCTGCTTCTTCTTCTTCTTCGCCATTTCATGCTTATTGTTTTCACAATTAGCTTATTGCTTGCTCTCAACGTAGTGATCTAAATGCACCTCCACAGTTATTAATTGAAAGCTTTCGATGCCAAGTACCATTTTTGCATTAGTATGATTATGTGGTAAGTACAATCATACGCTATGCCCATAGAGTCGAGCCTTTTTCCTCATCGAAACATTCGTAGACCAGACCGGAAATCGCACCCAGCCACCTCCAGAACAGTGTTGCTCTGTAGCTACGCCTTTACCGACCTATCTAAGGGAGGAAGCGTAGCTTCGTCGAAGTCGCTGCTTTGAAATTTGATTCCGTACACCCCTTATGTGTCAGCAAAATAAACGAATAGATAAGAAACGAAACACGTCATGTTATATTTACACCAAATTTATATTCAGGCTGTCCACGCCAGGGAATCCTCTTCAGTAGCTCTCACGCCAGGCAACGGCGAAGTGGAATGATTTGGGGTAACTAGGTCACTGGTTCGGTTTTACGGTGGAGAAAATTCTTCAACTCTAGTCTTGAAAAAGGCTGGTTCTGTGTGATCGGAGGGAAAAATTGAAAACACTGTGTCGCTTAACTTTAGAAACTATATTTTGGACTTCTGTTGTTAACAATAGTTACTTTACAACTAGCTTATGTGACCGGCAGTACGTGGTGTTTTTTTATATTCAGATCAATAGTGATCGGTTGGTGGTATTCTTTGCTTATTAAGGTGATAAAGGGTGTATTCGATAAAAATGGCACACAGAAAATCTTCTGTAACTTTTGAATCGTATGAGTAAAAAACCTAGAAGTTTGAGTAGATCTTATCCATAGTGTATTATTTACATCTGTCAAGTTTCATAGTTATACATTCAGTAGTTCCAGTCATGTCGTCGAAACAAGAAATTGTCCGTGAGAAAATTTTGTGCACTCACAATCAAAATCCAGGGGCGTCCCACCGGTGAATTGCTAAAAGGCTTGGAATTGCAAATACAACTGTGTCTCGTGTAATAAGAACCTTCAAGGAGCGTCTGAGTGTCCAAAGGAAGGAAGGGAGTGGTCGTAAAAGTGGTCCAATGGACAGTAAATGGCCAGGAAAGTCGTACAACAATTCAAGAACCGTCCAAACATGTCAATTCGAGATGACGCTAAAAAGTCTAAGGTGTCAGTCGGTTTTGTGCAGAAAACCATGAAGCGTGCTGGGTTACATGTTTACAAAGTGCAAAAAGCCCCAAACCGGAATGAAAAACAAAACATCACTGCGAAAACCCGCGCCCGGAAACTTTACACGAAGCTGCTCACCAAATCCGGTTGCATCGTGATGGATGACGAAACATACGTCAAGGCCGACTTCCGTCAACTTCCTGGGCAAGAATATTTCGTTGCCAAGTCGAAGTTCGATGTTCCGGAGGATGTTCGAAAGAAGAAACTATCGAAATTTGCAAAGAAGTTTCTAATCTGGCAGGCGATTTGCGGATGTGGTGAAATAAGTGCTCCCTTCATCACTTCCGGAACAATAAACGGTGTGATTTACACGGAAGAAAGCCTTAAGAAGCGTCTCTTGCCATTCATTAAGAAGCACAAAGGATCAACTCTGTTTTGGCCTGATCTAGCATCCTGCCACTACGCTCGAAACGTATTGGAGTGGTACCGAGCCAACGGAGTCAATTTTGTGCCAAAGGATATGAACCCACCAAATTCACCGGAACTTCGTCCAATTGAAAAATTCTGGGCAATTATGAAAACGGAACTTTGCAAACATCCCAAAACTATAAAAACAGAGCTAGAATTGAAGAAAATTTGGGTAAAAACAACAAAAACACTGGGAAAATCGGTTGTACAAAATATGATGGGTGGAGTGAAAAGGAAGGTGCGGGCATTCGGGATGGGAGACGAAATTGAATAAAACAAATGTTGTAAATCAAAACGAATTAGTAGTTCTTCATTCCCTGAAAATTTCAAGAAAATCCGATAATCAGTTTAATTTTGATGAGTACATATGTGTGTGCCATTTTTATCGAATATTTTCTATTGTGATGTGTCCAACTCAATGGGTAAATTGAACTGAAGGTGAGTTTGAAAGAAGGGGAACTTGGAGTAGAGCACACGTACCCACTGGTTGACACTAAATATTGGCCAACGTGCTTTTGCACATTTGTTTGAGGATTTGTTAAGCGACTTAAATTTACAAATCCTAAGTTTTTGCAAAGTCCTAGCATGCAGTTATGAGGTTCTAAATTTATCATAATAGCATATTACCGTTAAACTTGAGAGGGTTGATTCATCGATTTCTGTTACAATTCCAAGTTGTAACATTCGGCCCATTTGCATGTTAGGCGGCGGGAATTTCTCTCGTGCTTTGGAATCGGTGGATTGTGAGTTAGGTTATTACAGGAAGCGGAAGGACTGATTAGTGAAGTATACTTTGAGAGTAGCTGAGCGGAGGAGATGAATAGAAATGAGCTTTCAGATGATTTGTTTATAGATCAAACCAATAAATAATCTTCAAACATTATAGGGAAACTGCCCCCATATTAATCTCATTGTTCCTATATTCATCCTACGATCAAAGGATCAAATCAAAGGCAGTTGAGGGATCGGTTTCGTTTTGTAATAATGTTTGCCTTCGTTAAATAACTACAACAAAAATTACTAACTAATCCTGTCACGTGTATACCGCTTTATTTCAAGTAGGATGAATTGCAAAATGATGAGATTATTATAGGTACATCTTCCCTATGTACTCACTAACAATAGAGGGTGACAGTAACAGTATAGACCAGTAACATTACAGGATTAAGAGACTATTAAGTAGAACAGTCGACTGAGGTCATCAGATATAGCTTTTCATTAAATAGGTTTGGGTATGATGCAGTGTTGGGTTTGGATGGTTAAGGGGAATGCTTGAAGGAGAATTTATTGTTGGCCAATGCAAGGCACCTTCTACGTTTTCATTTGGTTGTTGGAATAAATATTTAATAATATGGGCTTATGGAATGTTACTAAATGTTACCGTTTTACATACGGGTTTTCTCAATACTTTTAAGTAATAATAATTCAGTTAGGCATAGAGATTACTATCACAGAGCAATAAAGACTTAACTTGTAGGTCAATAGGTCAATAAAACTCATAACGTTAATATTTTTGACTCTGAGAGCAAGTTAGCTAAATCAGAGTATTTGGAATACAACTTAATAGGATCACAGGGGTCGATAATAATCACACATCTCAACTCATTTATATATAAGTAGGAAATGCCTTTTTATCATAAAGGTTCTGTTTAATTATATTTAGTTATATCAGCTATTAATGATATGACGGGCCACCAATCCGAGGAGTAGTCCGGTTTGTTTAGTCTCTATTTGCAGGATCACCACTTGCAAAGGAGCATGCCGTCGCTCAGGAAAATATTCACTGGAAAAAATATCACCTGTGCAGCCGAGGGAACCAGGAAGGGAATCGCCAGCCAACGAAACATGAAAGCATCAGATTCTGACCTTTTGTAGTTGTTTCGTCAATTTGTGTCTACATATTTCTACATTCTACATTATTCTTATTTCTTTTCAGGAAAGCATTTGGATGTGATGAAGTGTTGGGTTTGGATGTATAAGGGAAGGATTGTACAGAGAATTTGTTGGCCAATACAGGGCACCTTCCACGCTGCCATCTGGTTGTTAAGAGAGACAATTAATGAGAAAAGTTCATGTAATGTTACTAATAATCCAAAATCTAAAAGGTACAAATATGGACATTAGTCCATTCTCAAAAGTTTGAAATATTTTCAAGAGGTCGGAATAAAATCTTCATTATAATGGCCAATTGAGCGCAATACCAATTACTACTAGTTAGTTGTTTTCACACGGGTTTTCTTATAACTTTTTAAGCATTAGTAATTCATTCAGGCAAAAAATATAGATAATTAATGTACCAGAAAGTGGACGGACATTTGTGACTACCCAGTGGAGGACCCGGATACGACCACCCATGTGAGTCTAGAGTATCGCACGAGCTGACGAGTGCAACGGGAAGGACTATAGGTGTATAGACCTGGGGGTGAGTCCCCGGATACGCAATCTTAGCAGGAAAGCACGGACTATACACTGAACAATTACAATTACAATTACAATTACATCTTCCCTATATATATTTTTTCAGACAACAAACAAACTTGTTCAGAACTTAAAATTATCAATGATCGACAGCAAAACCATCATCCACATTTTTTTTTTTTTCTCAAACCCGTTCAACAATGGATAAGTTTACCTTACTTAAAACCTACAACCCGGCAAGTAGCTGACAGTCAGTAGCAATTTTGTACCAAGTCCACTCCCTATGCGAAGCACTCTCTCTTTCTCGCCAGACATCAGCTTATCCATCCTAACCACCATTTCATAAATACATTAAACATGAGGAATTAGTTGAAGGAATTAATCATATCAAAATCATCTACTGTCACTGAGCTTCCTCCGTGTGTCTACTTATAAGTTGAGTCTCTCGATATATGCGCATATATGCAAAAGATTCACCGAGCATTGATAATGCAAACAGCAGCCCAACCGAGTAGGTAGGTAAATTCCTACCACCTCCTCTCCACCCCACCGTTCCCTATCTACATTACGAGAAAAGAAACCAAACGAGAAATTACCCTTCATTTCTCTTCCAAGCGGCGAGTACAATCTCCACGCGAGGTGCATTCTTGAAACCAATGAGCTTTAATGAATATCGCGCACCTTCTCCCGCCAACAACGAGGACAACAACAGCAACATCCGACCGACGAAAGAAAATCCTATTCACGGCGTGCTCAGATGGAGCGTAAAATTCGGAATTGTTTTCTTGTTCCGAGCGTACGCCTTCAGCCTTCCGCAGGTCACGATATTGACCTACCGATTCGGTTTATCTCAGGCGAGCGCACTATTTTCACTCACCTTATAGTGCACCCCGTCATCATCATCATCATCATCATCATTGGGCACCACAGCTCTCGGTGGGCTTCCCCGAAGCATGAATCTGCTCAATGAAATAGCGTTTCATCTTTTTTTATGCATCTCCCCCTCGAGGCGGATTGAACCCCGTCCTCTGTCGTCGTCGTTGTCGTCGTTGTCAGATTCCATACCATAAGCACCTGTTGTTGCATCCTACTATTCTAGTGCAGTGAAGTCTACAATGTGCCTATCTTCTTTAAATTGTTGGCTGACGCTGCCCGAGGCCAGCGCAATTCCATTGGGTCTGCCAATCTCATTCCGTTAGCTCGATAGCACGGGAAAGAGTTAGCGAAGATCGTGTGCCGTTTTGGCAGGAGCGATTCCGATTGAGCAAATATATGGGCAGGATCCCTTGAGAGTACCCCAGGAAGGGGCAATTTGCACTGCATCACGATATCAGAGCGTTTAATTGAGCTACACCTGACTGCAAATCAGTTGTTTAGCTTCCATTCGTGAATCTTTTGATTAGATTTAGCTCGTAGTTGAAGAGGGAAGTTTTCTACGGTAGACTAAGTGGAGTAACGATTCAAAATAAGCGAACTTTCATAGTTCGTAGTCGGAGCGGTAGGAAACATTTGAATTTTAGAAAAACATTCCCCATTGTCAAAAAAAATGCATAGAAAGTATTGCAGTCGAGTAAATCATGGCCCACTTAGTAATAGATTAACATCATTTGGGTCTATTTCGGATTTATAATAACATGCATTTTATTCCTCACAGAAAAACATAATGAATTTAACAGGCGCGACCAAATTTGAATTTTTGCAGTCAAAATGCTTATTAGAGTCTCAATTTTCAGTTTCTGGTGAGTACTGCCCTTTTCAACCCGATTGACTATAAGGAATCTGTACCGGAAAAAAAGCATGTTATGTCACGATCCGTGAGGCGGTGACAGCCACAAATTTTCATCGGAACATGCTTTGATTTCATAAAAAGTCTACTTCTAGTCTTTAAATGGCCTAATGGTCATATTGGTCATTCTGGGACAATCTGGATGCCCCGGGAGAACCGTTTGGGAGGGGACAAATACAAATTTTCGCCGAAACATGCCTTTCGACGGCTCAAACTTTATGATTTCTTATAAGTAGTCTACTTCTAGCCTAGAAATGGACCAATGACTATATTGGCTATTCGGGAAAAATCCGGATGCCCCGAGGGAACCGTTTAGAAGGAGACAAATACAGGTTTTCGCCGAAACATGCCTTTCGACGGCTCAAACTTCATGATTTTGTATAAGTAGTCTACTTCTAGCCATAAAATGGACCAATGATCATATAAGCTATTCAAGGACCGGAATCCGGATGACCCGGGGGAACCGTTTAGGAGGGGACAAATTCGGACTTTCACCGAAACATGCCTTTTGACGACTCAAACTTCGTGATTTCTTATAAGTAGTCTACTTCTAGCCTCGCCAATGAGTATATTGGCCATTTTGGGACAATCCGTATGCCCTGGAGGAACCATTTGGGAAGGGACATATACAGATTTTCACCGAAACATGTCTGTTGACGGCTCAAACTTCATGATTTTTGTAGAGTAGTCTACTTCTAGCCTTGAAATGGACCAATGACGATATTGGAAATTATGAGACAACCTGGATGCCCTGGAAGAACCCTTTAGGAGGGGACAAAAACGGATTTTCACCGAGACATGCCTTTTGTCGGCTTGAGCTTCATGATTTTTTATAAGTAGTCTACTTCTAGCCTTGAAATGGATTAATGACAGTTGCTTTTTTACCCTTTTTACACCAAAAGAAGGGTATTAAAATCGCTTGAAGACTCGACTTTTTATCCGAGGCCCAGATGGCCGAGTGTCATATATCATTCGACTCAGCTCGACGAACTGAGCACATGTCTATGTATGTATGTGGATAACTTCTGGCGACTTACTAAACATGATAAAAAAATACACGCATACACAAATCCATTCGTAAAAAATCGATCTATATGAACAGTAAGAAAAAATGCTAAATCTCGCCTTTGCCCTTGCCAAGACCATTCGCTTGACCTGGCTTATTTTTTGATTGCGAAAAACAATCAGTTACCTTTGCCCTTGTCAAAATCATTCGATTACAAAAATTCTAATCGCTTGGCCCGTAGAAATTTCAAAAATGTGTTCCTTTTGCCCTTGTCAAGGCCTATCGCATGACCTGGCAATTTGAAAACAGCACGAGCATTTTCAAAGTTCTACATTTTTTGTAATCCACTTCAAAAGGAGTGCTAAAGATCATCCTGAGGAACTTATTTTGAACACGCGGAAGCTTCAGGGGATGTGTTTTAGCCCAACTCTCCCAGGCTGGCATGCCGTATTCAATGACCGGGAGTATGATTTGCTTGTAAACAGCTAGCTTGCTTTTCAGAGATAATATAGACCTTCTGTTGATCAATGGGTACAGTAGCTTCAATAAAACGTTACACTTTGTGACAGTTTTATCAACTTTTTCGAGAGTCCGAACACCCTTCTTTTAATAGCCTCGCACATAACGTGATTGGTCGAACACGAACAGCGAATAGAAACTGACCGCAAATACCACAGCAACAAAGACGAAGAGGATTTTATTCGATGCGAAAAACGAGCAAGTCAAGGCAAATGGTGAAAACGTAAGCTGATAAGACCCTTTGGACACGCCCAATAGTGATTCCCCAGATAAATAAGTTTGAGAGTTATCGTTTAATGTTGTTTGTGTATTTGTAAGTAATTTACCTTCCTACACCGATATCTACAGTTCGAGATTGAATATGGCGGTGGGCCGGCCACACACTAAGAAGGGGCGGAAACGAAATCTGCAAGCAAGCGCTGGATTCGAACCCAGTAGGGAGCATTTCCAGCCAGAATAGCAAAACGGTTGGACCCTCTTCTCTCCGATCTGAATGAAATTTTGTTCATATGTTGGTTTTTACCCAAAATTACGTGTTCCATAAAAAAATCCAAATTATCCTGGACTTATTTTCTAAAAGGGCGTATTTAAAATGTGGATTTAATTTTTTCAAATTTTTTTTCTTTCGCAAACGGCTCATCTGATCAAAATGTCGTCTTTAAAAAAGATGTAGGTAATAAAGTGTTCTTTAAGAAAAAAAATACACTGAAACAAAGAAATTCGTAAATTCATGCTTAACAAACATAAAAAATTGATTTTCTCAGAGGAAGTCCCCTTCGATCCTTCTATTTTTTTTTTAAAAAAGCTGAAAATATGTCCTTAAATTTGATGAAGATTTTAAGATGGTCATTACTTTAATTTTTTTATTTTTAGTTTTTTTTAATATTCATCAATTAATTGAATTTTTTTTTTAAATCATACCAAAAATAGACTTTATGCATTATTTTTAATTAAAAAGTACACAAAATCTTTTTTCGTTAGCCTAGCCGTTCTCAAGTTATTGTGGATTTTAAAAACAGAATTTTATGTTTTTGCAATTGTTTTGGCCCTATTTGATTCTTAGTCGTGATGTCCACAACAAAATGTATTTTTCATAATAGATTATTGAAATACAGGCAATTTTTTCTTAGACACAGTGGCAGTCAGACCAACCCGTTTCTGTTTGGACGCGATGGAAAAGAATCAAGTTGATGCTTCTAGATATGTGTGTGTTTCGGATAGTTTTTTTTAGGGAGAGAAGAGGCAGTATTTCATACAATGTTGTTTTTTTCCAACCTTCATTAAATTTTTTACGTTCCAAATCATTTGATTACATTAAATATTTTGGATTCATCATTAGAATTAGAAAATACCTTAACTGCAATTTGGTTACTTGAAACTGGAATGTAGGAATGATATTTTTGAGTTCCAGGAATTGGTTTTGCTTTGTTATAAACGGATCAAATTCCTCTTCGGCCTCTTTGTATTCATCCGTATTATAACAATTTATGCACGCGCGAAGATGACAAAAGTCTGTTCTAAATTATGCGTCGCACAGAATTTGTTCCATATAGAAAGTACGATCACATATAATGCGATTTATTTTTAAGCTGTTGAGCATAAGATTCACATTTTCGTGGATCGTACAAACACAAACGTTATGGGATCCTGATTTACTAAGAAGTTTCCAATGTTTTGGCCGTAAGGCTGCAAATGTGCTAAAGCTTAGTTCAACATCTTTATGGGTTTCATTGAAATGCAAGTATGACTCTTTGAGTGACATCGTCAAGAGACGTTTTTGTGTTGTAATATCCACGATTCTTTGCGTAGTCCAAGACTTTGGAAACATTCAGGATTGGCACATATTTCCTTTAACTGGTTTATTATTACCTCGTAGTCCTTGGCCGTTGGTGTTGAGATTTGTTTGGTCCTCATCTTCCAAAACATCAAATATTTGACGCTTAACTGCATCCCTAATTTCCTTGGTTTTTTGATGGGGGTAGGAAGCACTTCTTTTTTTCTTCGTTGAAATTGGCGATACATGAATTCCCATGATGCCATTGTTGAATGTCTCGATGTTATATGGCAAGCTTATTTTATCAAAAATAGACTCCGCTGAAGTCGATGAAGCCAGAGACGTAACGGATGAGATGGTATTGACTATGGATTCACTTTCCATATCTACAGGTTTCGTTGATTGCTCACCACTGGTAGAAGGCACTTCCTCATCATTCGAAGGCGATGGTTTTTATTGGGGACGATAAACTATGGGACGACACTTATTGCAGATTCGCATCGAATTATCGAATGGTATCTTACAACCAAAAAATCTTAATTTTTCAATAACACCATCTGTCAAGTTTCTAGTCTCTAAAACCCTTCTTCGATTTGGGTAGAGGTTTACAACTCTTGAAAGTATTATGCATGTTTGAAAATAAACTTGCTCGTTTAACTTGAAAAGTTTTGAAAGATAAACTAAATTGAAAAGGTGAAGAACTTCCCAATACATAGCACTTTGTTGACATTGTACCTATCTTCATTTCAAATGTATGGCAGACTCTATTGTATTGAAATGTACTTTTGAGAATTTTTTTCCAGGCACGGGAATAGATAAAAATTTACCTGACTGCTGTTTTCTCAAAAAGCTTAGCATCAGTTTGCATCGCTTCCGTTGCATGAAAACAGAAACGGGTAAGGCTGACAGCCTCCATGGTTGAAAAAGTTTTGGTTCTTATTCAAAAATCTATCATGTAACATATATTTTGTTGTGGACATCGCGACTAACATTTGAAAATGACTGAAAATATTGTTACAACAAAATTTCCTTTTATTTATATTATAAAATAGGGAACGTCCATTAATTACGTCACGCAAAAATTGACTTTTTGTAAACCACCCCCCCCCCCCCCCCCCATGTCCCGTTTTTTGTATGGACCTTTAATTTTTTTTGTATGGATCGTCACGTTTTCTCGAACCCCCCCCCCCCCCTACTGTGTGACATAATTAATGGACCTTCCCATACGCGATTTCACAAAATTCAAAATATCTATAAAAATTTAATAACAAAAATTTTAAAAATTAAAGAAGTGACCGTCTTAAACTTTCCTCCTTATTTAAGGATTTAACTTCAAGTTTAAAAAAAAAAAATTAAAAATTTGGAGGGGGGAGCATGAATTTTAATTTTTTTAGTTTCAAAGTATTTTTTTTCTTAAAAAACATTTAATAACTTCTTCCCAGACGACATTTTGATCAAACTAATCGTTTGCATGTTATGATTTAAAAAAAAATATTTTACATAAGCCCTTATAGGAAATTATTCCAGGAAATTTTAGGATTTTTTTTATGAGAAATGTTATCTTGGATATAAACTTACATATGGACCAAATGTCATTAAAACCGGAAACTGTCGAGACAAAATCGATATATATATTTTAGCAGTATGTTTAATTTAGAACGGTAAAAAAGCATGATCTTTCTGTTAAGTGGATGGTTCCTACATACATACGTACATAATATAAAATACAATTGACAAAACATGTAACAATGAAAGAGGAACAAAATTACTACGATGTATGTAGATCGATAATAAATTACAAAAATTGGTTAAGGTGATGAAAATTAGCAGCAATACAGCATCGTCGTTTAACATCCAGTTATCATAAAATCTTCTCGGCATCAATATAAATCCATCGCATTTTATGTTCGATTACTCAAATAACGCTGCAAAACAGCATCAGGGACGTGAAAATCAAAATGATTTGAAACGTCCTTGAAGCGAGACGCCATCAAGCGTTTTGGGTCGTATTTGCCGTATCGAGTATTACGGGTTGCCAATTGCAAAAAGTTACGCCGACGCAGGGAGCGTTCAGTTACATATACAGGGTGTTCTAAAAGTACGAATACAACTTTTCATCGTTGTGTAGGTGCGCACCATATGCATTCTGTGTATTGATATTGGTGTCAGCTTTAGCCTCATATATAGGCTAACCGACGCACATGGTGTCGACTTGCTGTCATTTGTTGTTTGTAAAGTTGTTTGCGAGAGGTGAGCGACCCGGCAACATATTCCGGTGGTTGAGATCCCGAAGTGAAACGGAATTTCGTCTAAACTACCATCCGTCGTTACCGGGAGACGAGCTCGGCCAAGGACCGTGCGAGATCCGGGCCGCCGCGTTCAGCGATGACGCCAGCAACCATCAAGCTGGTGATGATGCGGGTTCGTCGAAAAATATACCGCTCGATCCGGAAGACCGCTGCTGACCTGGATCTGTCGATCAGGATTGCCCATACCATCATGACGAAGGACCTGGAATACAAGCCGTACAAAAACGCAAGATTCACGCGGTAACGGTGGCTACAACGAAGAAGAGGCTGCACAGAGCCAAACTTATACTTTCGCAGCACACAGTTCAGGAGTTCGTGTTTTCTGATGAGAAACTCTTTGTCTTGCAACAGCCGCACAATGTCCAAAATGATCGGCTGTGGGCGCTGACAATGGCCAGCATCTCCACGTCCCGTATAATCATCCCGCGGCTCCAGAGCGTCGCACAGTAGGACGAAATAAAAAGAAGTGGGACATTGGTATTTGCGGCGAAACTATAAGATGTGACACACTGTTTTCTTCTACAATGTTTCTACATGTTTTAAGTCCTTTTTTTTGTGTTAATAAATTTGATTTAAGGGGTGTATACACCTACGTAAAAAACACAACCAAAAATGTAATAAAACATTGTAGATTTCTATCATTATTTGCTTTCTATCTCTGAACTGGACGAAGTTGTAGGGTATAAAAGTAATGAAAAATGTAATACCCCCTTAAAAATCGTTTTTTCACCATAACTTTTGATTTTTTTTCATTTTTGTAATGTTGTACAATGTTTTAGGTATTATAGAAATACACTTCTTTGTTGAAGACAGCTAATCATTATCTCTTCGTTTAAAGGATTTATGTCGGTTTTGATGAATTTCTTAAGCATTCTTCGAAGATGTGTAGATTACGGGTTAGCGGGTAATCGCGGCTAAACCTAATGATCATTTAATCAATAACTCATACCCTTCAAAATGATGTACAAATTATAGGGGGGTCCAAAAGGGCAGTTAGTAAATTTTCAAAAAAGAAACTAAGTTTTTTACTATTTTATGTTGCCTATATAGTGAATTTTCATCTCTTTTAATAAACATTTAGACTTGCTATTAATATTTAAAAGAAAAAAAAATAGATAATAGAGCTTATTTGAATATAATAAACAAAAAAAAGTCCATCGTTCTACTGCAAATCTTCCTTTTAATCTTCTCAATCTTCATCGATGGATGCATTTGACAAAAGGAGTATATCGAAAATAAGCTATCCACAAACTTTCTTTCGAATTATGTTGAAAACCGATATTTTATTCATACAAAAAATTGATCCTTTATTGTACGAGGTTAAACTTGAACATAATGAAGACCGGATGAAATTTAAGTTATTCCTTCACGAATTTTCGAACTTTGGATCGAATGCTCTTCATCAAGTTCCGGACAAGTGTTGCATCGCATTTTTTGGACGCTGGAGCCCAAATTTTTTTGAACTCCTGCATGTTCCCAGCTGCCTTACCAGTCTTCTTGAAGACCCTCTTCACGATTGCAAAGTAACGTTCGATGGGTCGAAGCTGAGGGCAATTTGGTGGATTGATATTTTTCTCAACGAAATCTATACCCTTTTCCGCAAGCCAATTGAGAGTGGTTTTGGCATAGTGAGCCGACGCTAAATCCGGCCAAAACAGTGGAGGTGTACTATGCTTCTTATATAAAGGCAACAATCTCTTCTGGAGACACTCAGATCGATAGATTTCCGCATTTATAGTTCCGGTAGTGTAAAAAATGGTTGACTTCAAACCACCGAAACATATTGCTTGCCATACCAGTACCTTTCGACCGAATTTCTCCACTTGAATCGACCTGTCCGCATCGCTCACATCCTCCCTAACGACGGCAGTAAAGTATTGTGGACCTGGAAGGGTTTTTGAGTCCTCCTTTACATAGGTCTCATCGTCCATCATCCGGACGCTGCAAAAGACGCGAATATAATTTCCGGGCCCTTGTTGCTGCTCGCTTCTTCTGTTCTGCACTTTGTTTCGAGATTTTCTGCTTCTTGTAGGTCTTCAGGTGGTTTCGCCTCTTGATACGCTGGATCATTCCGACACTCGTTCCTGCTGTTTTGGCCAAATCACGTATTGACAATGATTTGTTCTTCATGATTAGAGGTACCACTTTCTGCTCCAGTTTTGGGTTGGAAGAACCGGGTTTTCTGCCTCTTCCTGGTAGCTCATCCAAAGAATAGTGTTCCCCAAACTTATTAATGATGGTTTTAACACTCGCATGATGAATTCCAAACCGCTTCGCCAATTTTCGCATAGTAATACCCTTCTCACTTAGCCATGTGTCCAGAACCTTAATTTTCACTTCCTTTTCAATACGCGACATTTTGAAAACGCAGAATTTGAACCGCACAAACAAGTAAACAAAAGAAAGCTGACAGTCAAACGCACAGCATGCAGTGTTCAGAGCATAAAAAACCATCACAAATACATGCGTTTAACGCAAATGTATGTGGATAGCTTATATTCGATACACTCCTTAAAAGAACGTGATCCAGGAAAGAAGTGTCCAGAAAGCCACGTTTCATAACCGTTTTGAAAATGAGCGTGATATCTCTTGCTTTGTTGCCATTTTTGTTGCATTTTGGAGCAAAACCGGATAACAGATTTGTTATGCTTTGGGTTAAATTTTTCTCCACCCATTTTCTCCTTAACACACTTCAACACATTGTCATTTCTTTTTCCTGGATCTGACTCAAACCAAACAGCACACAATTCAGACTTAAAATTTTTCACTTTTGAAAACTTGTCAACTACAACCGAGCTACATTCGGATCAGCAGACTGCATCACAGCATGCACGGAAAAATGTAGGTGGCAACGCGGCATTGTGGTAACGCAGCAAGACCGACTTCATACACCGTTTACCTGTTGGATCGATGTTGAATCGATTTATATGACATCGAACAACCAATCTAGTTGCCAGTCAAATCGGGCTTGCCGCGTTGCCGTTGGCATAAAAGATGAAAAAGATCAAATTAATACCTGCTTACCTGTAAGGGAACGTCCATTAATTACGTCACGCAAAAATTGACTTTTTATTACCACCCCCCCCCCCCCCTGGTCACATTTTTTGTATGAACCTTCGAATTTTTTTGTATGGATCGTCACGTTTTCTCAGACCCCCTCACCCCCCTTACTGCGTGACATAATTAATGGACCTTCCCTAATCCTCGAAGAAAGCTTAAAAAAATCATTAAAACCGACGGCAATCCTTTAAATGCAGAGATGATGATTCGAAGTCTTCTACAACGAAGTGTATTTTTTAAAACTTTATACAACATTTAAAAGAAATAAATATATTCGAATCAAAAAGTTATGGTAAAAAAACTATTTTTAAGAGGGTATTATTAGGTGCACAACTAAGTTCCCGCTGTTTAGCAATAGATGGCGCCAGTAGTAAGTGCTGGTCGAATGTTGTACATCTCAAGCGTCATAAACCAAGCTCAGACATATGGTAAACAAACCGCTTTGACAAATCAGTGATTTTGGTTTAGTGTTATATATTTTGGTTGTTTGAAGATGTCTGTTTTCGTGCCAAATAATCGTCATTTGCGGGAAGTGTTGATTTTCTTCTTTCATTCGAAGAAAACAACGGCTGAAGCACATCGAGAGCTCCAAAAAGTTTACGGTGATGCTGCTCTGAGTGAAACAACGTGTCGTGATTGGTTTCGTCGCTTCAAAAACGGTGATATCAGCGTTGATGATCGTCCGCGTGAAGCAAGGCCAAAAAACTTCGAAGACTCTGAATTGGAGGCATTGCTCGATGAGGATCCGTGTCAAACGCAAGAAGTGCTTGGTTCAGGATTAGGAGTTTCCCGCCAAGCCGTTTCTAAGCGATTGCATGCGTTGGGAATGATTCAAAAGCAAGGAACTTGGGTTCTTTACGATTTGAAGCCAAGAGATGTTGAGCGTCGTTTTTTCGTCTGTGAACAACTGCTCCAGCGTCAAAAAAGGAAGAGTTTTCTACATCGCATTGTGACGGGTGACGAAAAATGGATTCATTACAGTAACCCAAAACGGAAACATTCATGGGGACTGCCCGGGCATGCTTCAACATCGTCGCCTAGGCCAAATATTCATACTGCGAAGGTTATGCTGTGTATTTGGTGGGACCAAGTTTGTGTTATTGATTATGAGCTGTTGAAACAAAACGAAACCATTACCGGGGAACGGTATCGAACTCAATTGATGCGATTGAGCCGAGCACTGCACGAAAAACGGCCACAATACGAGCACAGACACGAAAAAGCGATTCTTCAGCATGACAACGCTCGACCTCACGTTGCGAAACCCGTGAAAACCTACTTGGAAACGTTCAAATGGGAAGTCCTACCCCACCCGCCATATTCTCCTGATATTGCACCGTCCGATTATTACTTGTTCCGTTCGATGGCACATGGTCTCACTGGTCAGCAATTCCACTCATATGATGACATCTCAAAATGGCTTGATTCTTGGATAGCATCAAAAGACGAACAGTTCTATCGAAATGGTATTCACGTTCTACCAGAAAGATGGAAAAAAGTCGTAGCTAGTGATGGGCAATACTTTTAATAATTCGTTTGTCACCTTTGTTTTCAAAATAAAGTTCCTTTTTCACCAAAAAACAGCGAGAACTTAGTTGCGCACCTAATACATTTCTCATTCCTTTTTCACCCTACAACTTCGTCCAGTTAAGAGTTCGAAAGTTTTTGTCTTCTACAAAGTTTCATGAATTGACCTGATTTACAATATTTTAATACACGGTCATCGATTTGAACCTAAACTAAGAAAGTTAATTTTTTTTTATCTAGGTGTACACCTCCCTTAAATCAAACTTGTAAAACAAAAATAAAGTACTTAAAAAATGTAAAAAATGTCCCAGTTTTTCTTATTTCGACCCACCGCGTCGGTGATGGTTTAGGGGGCCGTATCCAGGTGTGGGAAGCTCCCAGTGGTGTTTATCGAGAAAAACGTGAAAATCAACGCCGCGTACTTTTTCACGTGCGATTCTTTTGAGAAACGTCTCAAGCTCGTCATAGAGCACAAAGAGGGGGTTGCTCCCAGTTAATATATCGTAATGGTTCTAATACACACTGCTTCTATAAAAATTGAATCAGAAAAGAAAATCCTGTATTTTTATTTTTTTTAACACATTTTTTAAGTGTATTCAAACTTATTGAACACCGTTTTAAGTCAAATAATCTAGTTCTCATATGAATTTATTCGATGATGTTTGTTTATGGAAGAATATACTGAATAAGATATTTATAAAATGGTCTCGAAGAATTATTAACATTGCTGAGAGCAACATTTCTTCTATACAGGGTGTACGGTTCTTTGGTGCAAATATTTTCAATGGCGATAGGAAATGATATTTGAAAAAAAAAACATTCTACGCGTATGGTCAAATCTCAGAGTTTACGGAGTTATTCAACTTTTAATGTTTTGATACATGTTAGTCTTAAATTGGCTGTAACTAAAAAAATATATTACTTAGCAAGATTCTTCTTCCTTCATTCGAAATGTGAGATCACGGCGCAAAAAATCGCAATAAAAAATCAAAAAATTAAAAAAAATAATTTGTTGGGTCTCAATTGGAACGATTTGAAAGACTTGAAGACTTTTGTCACATGTATAGCACTAGAACTTATTATTATGACGAAAAACTATCAGCTTATTTTTGCGTTTATACTAATTGACATTGCTTTATTTGAAAGTTTTTTGGTCACTTTTGAATTATTGAAATTGAATTATCAATTTTTTATTGCTATTTTATGTTCTTCTAGTGCTAATTGTTATTTTTTCGTTGGCACAGTGTTTAATAATTAAGTGGCAATTTTGTGAATTTTCACTACTAAATGTTCATTAATTAGTGCCAGTATACACTTAAGTCATTCTGTTATCTGCCAATTGGAGGTACAAATTGTCGCATTCAAAACAGAATTCAAAAACAAACTAAGCGAGATAGAAAGTTTATGTCAAAGAGAGAGTTGTAGAACACTTTTAAAACCATGTTTTTATTTAACCAGCCACTTCTGTTCATTATGTGTTTGATGCAAAAAAAAAACATGAAAAAAATCCTTCAAAAGAGATGTTTGAACATGATTACCCCTAAAAAAACAATGAATGATGATTACTCAAGGTTCAGCTTCCAAATGAAGGAAGAAAAATCTTACTTGGTAACATATTTTTTATGTTACAGCCAATTTAAGACTAACATGTATCAAAAAGTTAAAAATTGAATAATTCCGTAAACTCTGAGCTTTGACCATACGCGTGGAACAACTTTTTTTCTTCAAATATCATCCCGCATCGTCCCTGAAAATATTTGCTCTAGGGAACCGAACACCCTATGTAATGTACATAAGTCATCCATTCCGATGATAATTAGCGACATTGTAGTGCACTGTATTTCGCCTGAAGGAGCAGTAAATATCGATTAAGCACAGAACCGTCATAGTTCACCGTTGAATTAGCATACAAATTGCCACTACCCAGTGCCCAAGTGCAACCATTAAAGGACTCGCAACCAACCCACCGAGAGATCATAAAACTTCATAACTCTTACCGGTCATAACAAATCTTTTATTGCACCTGGATGGACACGGCCATTCGAGACACCATGGCTGCCGTAGCTGTTGGACTGTAGTGCAGCAATGTGTCCCGGCAATGTTATGATTGATAAGCGCATAATTTCTTCATTATAGCCGTCAATTTGTAACCAACGCGGACAGGGCGACGAGAATTGATTCACGTGTCAGCACTTAAAATTCCACCTCCCATGCTTCTGCGCTTCGGTTGTACGGATTAATCCTCCCCGGGGGGAGACTAGGGCCCCACCCATCCATAGCATCGCCACGATCATCGACTCCGGAATGGACCATAAAACCATAAATATCGAACATTTCACGATATTATTTGCATTTTACACTTCATTATTCATCTATTGCAGCCACTTCCCGACAGTCACTAATGGTCGTTGTAGGTAGTTGGCTTGCGGGTTCTGCTGGTGGAACTTGGCTAGCTCATAATAAAAAGGTCAAGCATCTCCTCGTCGAACAAGTTGAACTCGGTACCGCCATGGTACTCAGGTGACTCAATCCCGAGGATCCATTTACGATGTTGCCCTTTATGTACCGTGATGGTTGTACAAATCACTTGTAGTTGTGACCGGGAACTTGTATAGGAAAAAGAGCGTATTGTACGCCCGTTGGCGATCGAGTTGCGAAACTTTATGAGATGGTGTTTTATCTTTTGTAAGCCAGATTGCAACCTTCAACAAGAGTTTGGTCGGTCGTTTGATCGGCTGTGCGCTAGAATCAACCGCAACCGCTATTGTTTTTGACTTGGGGCAGCAAGAATCTAAAATTAAGCCCTGCTTAGGTCTACCCGTTCGCTTGTTGACACATGGGTGACAGGGGTGTCACCGGGATCAATGAAAAATGCTCTCCATTTGCTTTGCGAAGGAGGCGTTTTGATGAATGGATGAATAATTATGATTGATGATTGTCGGCGCTGTGGGTGTACCGAACTAGGTTGCAAACTATGAAATAGTTAAACAAGAATTCCAGTCCCTAGTTCAAGATAACTAAACAGCGCATGGCTAAAAGTATCAATTACGTCACCACTTCCTTCATCCTAATTCAATCCCATCGTTCCGATAACATCTAGACGTAGCAAAACGTCGAAATCAAAATCACTCCAACAAGCGCCAGTCCTCTCAATTTCAATCGATGCCGATTGAATCAAAGACTGCACATTGTGTAAAAAAAAAAAACACTCAAACAAGGCAGCAAAGGTGTCGATTTGTGACTGACATGACAACATTAAGCCACATTTGGTACGATTAAGCGTGTTTGGTCCTTCCCATTCTTCCACCGAGTGCTGCTGCCAGCCTGCCTTCCTTCCAACGATAACCGAGATGCCGAACTACCGATAATCGCCAATCTTTTTCGCAATCGTTTAGCTGCGGATGAATGGACGGCGACGGACTCGGACGGTCGTCTGACACCGACACCTGTTGCATTTATGTATGAAACATGATTGTGGGAAAACTTTGACTGGGAATCAAAAGCGATTAGAAGTGATGAATGTTCGAACCACACTGTCGTCCTAGTAGATAGATTATCCCTTGCTTATCTCCTTCAAATCTTACTCAGCACCGTCAACTTGCTAACAAGGTGCTAAACCCTGGCAGTACTTTTTTTTTCTCTCTTTTCAATTAACTGTCTGCAGCTATGTGTATCCGATCTCCACTCCGAAACGAAATGCTGCCTTTTGCATCCTGACGAGCCAACAGTGCCAATTGTAGACCTGCCTAATAACCGTTAATTGAAATGGCTGTTTCGCGCCCACGTACATAGCTCCGGTGGGTTAAGCCGTCCTGGGGGATGCCTTTTCTTTCTTCTCCTTTTCTAGTTCAGCCAGTGCAATTACAAGCAATCGACATCAGCATAACAATATCAATAAGATGTTCCGAACCAATTGCGGCCTTGCGGCGAACATCGCGTGCTAAAATTTATACCGATCTCATGTTACGCTTCACTTTTCCATCACCCCCGAGGGAACCGGTGCGACGAATGTGTGTCTCACGATTGTCAACTTTGTTTGTACATGGCAGTGAGAATACGGTGGTAATGTGGTGAAACAAAGTAATGTTTCCTTGATGCCTGTTATTTCTTTTTGAACAGTTTTCGAAGATGATTTTCTACGAGGAGATATTGATTGAGCAATGTGCTCGTGGAACATATTTAAAACTCAAAACTCGGTTTTCATGAATCCTTCACTATTAGGAGGAGGGATCTCTTCCCGTCATTTTGAAATTTTAACTTATCTATTCCATCCATTTTCTATTATGAGGTTAACGTAATACCTTTATTGGGATAAAACTGGTCTGGAAAGCTTGAAGTTGGTCTAATTTAGTTGTCAAAGAAGGTAAAAACAAATTGTTACACAGTAACAATTCAAATGCAAATTGGTTTATTTCATGTTTTTCGATAATTTTTCAAACCACATGTGGTGTCTTTTGGTTTTTGTTAATGTTTTTTGGGTTCAAGATTTTTGATTTTTATTAAAACTGCTTGAAAAGCACTTAAAAAATCACCATAAAACTTGAGCATCCATAAGTGTAATCCAACATATAAAGCCTGTCACCATAACACCAAAATAATTGCAGCAAAAACAAATTTACACATAGTTCAACAAAACCGATTGCTTACTTCACAATAATAGAGTTAGGAACAGTTGCTTACGACGTTAATCCTTCTCTCTGTAAAATTCTCGAACTTTCTGTGGTACACCCGCCATCAGGTTCCGTACGGTATCCTCAGATACGCCCGCCGTGATGATTCTCCATCTTCTCTTGAAATCATCGGTACCATTTGCTTTCCTCTAAGTTTCGAAGAGTTTTCACTTAATTAGTGCCCAGTACTTCTCTATTGGGCGAAGTTCTGGACAGTTTGGTTGATTGGCTGTTTTTGGCACGTATTTGAGCTCATGTACCTTATACAATTCCCGGATGGATTTCGCATAGTGACAAGATCAAGCTAAAACAGAGCTGGGGAGTCGTGGCTTCTGATAAACGGTAGCAACTGCTTTTGCAGACATTTTTTCTCGTACACATCCTTATGGATGGTGCCGGTATAGACGAAACTTTTAGATTTTCGACCATAACTACATATGGCCTGCCAAATCGAATACTTCTTCGGGAATTTGGACACCTTCGTTGTCCGGAAATGCGGCGTTCCTTTGCATTGCGGTATAAAAAGCCAGACCCGGAAGCTGTTTAACGTCTGCGAGTACGGGTATTATGATACCAGAAAATGTTTGCAAAAAGTTGAAGAAAAGCTCCTTAGCACGAGTATTTGCAGTGAAATTTTGCTTGTTGTCACGGTTAGGCACCTTTTTCATTTTGTACGTCTTCAGCCCTTGGCTCTGCTTCACTTTTTTTGCGTATGATTTTGACTTCTCAACTTTGAACCACAACGCATTTTGTGAATCTACAGGGGAAGAAGGATGCGTGGACATACCGTACCATACGCTCCGAGGTAATAATATATGAATTAATAATGAAAATCCGAGCTAAGAAAAAAAATGGTAATGATAATGATAAAAATGTAAAATCAATATGCAATGTCATTAAGAATAGTATACAAAATATAGTGAAGGGATATTATAATGCAAAATGCTAATGATAATTACACATGTCTGCAAACTTCTGAGGTACTGCAATTGCAGAAGAATCCGCGCATCTATTATCAACCTAAATATTTAGACAATGTATCACAGTCACGAGCATTTTTTTTTACAAAACCTGGAAACTCCATGGAAGATCTGAATTATATATAAAGAATAGTATACCTTAAAAGTCTATCTGCTGCTCCGATTTCTTGCACTGCTATACTCACTTGTAGTGGATCTCATAGGTTTAAATGATGACATCCAATGGTTGGTCATTGATCTTATCTAATCTAATCCAATACAAACATAGCAGAATTGAACAGCATTTATTAATGCAAATTATTAAATAAGATAATATCCGCTGATTTAAATTTATAGGAAAATACCTTATGATACAAGGCAATAAAATATCAATACAACCTGAAATCACTTTTCTTGTAACCTTGACGCAGATAAAATTTCATTATTGCTATTATTATTACTATCCTGATGAAAATAATTATGATATGCAATTAATAATAACAAGATGCAGCTTAATTCCGCTATACAGTTCAACCAGTAGTCAATGAATATATACTGCAATGTTAAGGTCATACTATGCAAGAAAATGAGAAAAAACTGACCTGAGCACCTGACATTGACTACTATTGATGCTGGCTTCTTCAACCTAAACATTATTTCATGCCTGTGAAAACTTGTATGTATCAAAGTAATAATATCTATGAATAAATATATTTGAGAATATTTGAATACGTAAAACGCAAATACATTTACTTGTACATAACAGTCGAGATTCTGCATCTTAAAAATGTTATATGATTATAAATAATATACAATGATATGATGAAAACAATACACTGCTGTTATGAAATACTGAATAATATCTTTTATTTTAATATTGAACATGTATGTACAAAATACATCTGACATTCACTGGTTCGTCACTGAAAAGAAAAAATTGGTATAAAGGGTTTGTTTCAATATTCTGAACGTCCTGAAAAGCTGAATAACACAGTAGATCATTATTACTTTCACAGATAAGACCTCAATCCAAAGATACTATTGCAAAAGACATCGCTCAAAAAGCCCTCCCCATACTCCTTCAGTCACATTCCAAGGACAGCAGTACAACTGATCGAAGTCCAGCTGGACAACCTCTGAAACAGATGGCAATACCAACCATCAGCGTAGCGCAGAGGCGCGAGATAGGAACTTGTGAGGACTGGAAGTCGCACCCTTCTTTCAGCCCACCAAATATTAATTTCATGTATGATGTATGATGTATATATGATATGTACTACCACCCATTGTAGCACGAAAACTAAGTCCGACAGCAATGGGATCTCCTCTCTGTTAGACTTGATCAAGCTTTAATAACCACTGATTATCCTAATAATCCCGTTGTATGAAGGGCCAAAAAGGGGTTGGGTGGATCGATATGCAACATCACTTATACGTATCCACAGGGATATAAAGAATCTCCTTCCAACAACAAAACTGAACAATTGGTCAAAAGAGCAAGCTATCTAACAAGAGGATGCCCCAATGGGCGGGGAGAAGAGCCCGCCCTCTATTCACAAACTGTTAGAAATGGGGAGTTGGCATTCCCACTCTCCCCATCCAGAGTGCTTCAATCGGGTGCCCTGATGGTCCCTTCCATTCCCATGAAATATTTATATGATAGTGTATATATGTATATGTAAATCAAAAATACTACAAGCATTCGTATCTATAATATATGATCTTCATTCGGATGATCCTGAAATGCAAGAAATATTGTAAAATGTTAAAGTGTAGAGTTCTGTGGTTTCGCGCATAAGCACGTTTTCGTTCGTTTTCAGCGATAGCAGCAATTCACCAAAATCTTGATTTGAGGTATCCTGAAAAAGTTTATTAAATCTATTGAAATTTTACAAAACTAACATTTATACATTTTAATTTACTGTTGCCATGGTCACTATTTGCTAATTGATTCTGATTTTATAACAGCAATCCGCTTTTATTTTTGCTGACCTAATAGTTATTGCTACCGAGTATGGAATGGGACAATTCAAGTGGAAGGGAGTTAAAGATAAATGGGTAAAAAAAACAATTAGTAACGTTTTAATCATCTTTGAAGTAAAATCAATAAAACAATATTACCAAATATAATGATGTTGTGAGTTATGATCAAGTAATGACAAAGATTGAAATGTAAAATCAAACACTAGCCAAATGGCACACAGCGCTGCATGAATCAGATCAGCTCAGTATTGGTAAAAAGTCCATTTGTAAACCGGAAATGAAAAATACATTCAGCAATAAGTGCAAAAGCCTACCACAGATTCCGTAATTTTCAAAAACCTACCACAGCTGTTATTTTCTGCGTGATATACTGGACATATAAGGAATGCTAGATGTCATAAATTGAAGGTTTGTTTCGTGTTTAAGCCAGATACCGCCTAAATCAAGTTTGTTGTATGAAAATGTGAAGGTCATGATATGATGGAAATAATACGATGTTGTAAAGAAAAACTACATAATGTACATATAATAATTAAATGCCGCTATTTATCTCTTCCGCTGCGATCTTAGATGATTGAAACTCTAAAATAGCTAAAATTCCAGAGTGATATAATGAAATAAAGTTGATCACATGGCATCCTAGAAAAATAGCAAAGAAAATTTAGGCAAATAAATTTCATATGAGTATGATTACTGCCCAAAAACGGAAACTCAATAAATACAAAACAAACTAAAAATAAAAATGAATGACAGGAAATTCTTCGATAACTCTTTTTTCCTACTGGGCCCATAAATGATTCTTTTTGTCTGTAAAATAGAAAATGTAGGATCATAAACAATGTTAGTATTTGAATTAACTATTTTGGACGAAGAATTTTTTTTTTTTTTTGTAGAATTTGTCGTATATAATCCACTCTCTAAAAAAAATGTAAAAACCCATCCCATCTTTTCAAATACATAACGTGAGTTAGGTGGGCCAAAACTTACAACGATGCAAATGCGAAGCTGAAAATAGCATTAAAAAATATTGTGAAGGGATTTTATAATATATAAAATGATAATAACAATTATATTTATAATGTCTGCATGTCTGCTGATCCTGCTGCAATTGTAGAAGGATTTGCATTATCCTAGCCACAGGGGAAGAAAACAATTCAAAATTATTATACAATACTTGCGAATTCCATGGATGATCTGAAATTATATACGGTATAAAGAATACTTCCATTTTTCGTGGTAGGGTAAGATTTCAGCATGCTTCTTTACCGGGGTCACGCTGCCTACATTGCTTTGGTGCGGCTGCCACCTAATGTATAGTTGACGCGATACAGCGTTTCTTACTCATCCGCTGGATGCCAGGACAGACGCTGTTTGAGCCGCTCCTCCTTGGTGGACAGACGCTCGGCACGCACCTCCTCAATCTAGCTGAAGTCAGAAGGACAACAGTGCCCAGGCTGCACTACCAGCTAAATACGCAACCCTTAGCTGGCGGTCTTTGTCATCTCTTGACCCGTGGAAGCATGAGGTAGGAACTTGTGAGGACCATAGCAATGTTGCGGGAACGCACGCTCCATCCCAGGTGTCTACTCACCATTTTGCAGCCCGCCCACCAAATATTAATTTCATACACAAAAACTAATCTCAAAAAAATGAGAGTGAAGCACAAAAGGATAACATGGAATGAGCTCACCCGGATTTCCAGAACATTCCGTTTCTGTGGTTGTAACATCGAGCAACCAGAGCAGGTCCGTGTGCCCTATAAATTACGTCCTGTTCTTGAGGAGTTCTCTACAGAACCAGGCACCTAGCATCTCTGAATAACGCGGCTCAACACGAGCTCTTCCTGCCGCAAGGCTGTATGTCCGGAATTCCGTCTCCAGCGGGAACACTTTGTTTTCACACCAGACAAAAGTCTCATGGTGGACCGCAATCAAGTCTTTGGTGACCGCTCCACTATCATTTTTTCTCGATATAAACAAACAGCGTCACAAAACTGTATACACCACACGTTGAGTGCATCTCGAACTATGTGCCAGCGTTTCTCGCGCGGATGCGCGTTAACTTTGTTCGTTGCTTCTGACCAGCAACGGCCATTTTCCATTGCACTGGTCTTCCTTTTCTTTTCTTTTTTCACTCCGCACTCCACCAATGATCAAAATACCCCGCTATGAGGCAACTCTTTAACGAACTTCTAAACTGCTAATAATCATCAATTCAATCGCGACAAATTCACCGGAAGACACAATACTAGCACTAACAGTCAACACTAGGCTGATAACTCTTCCTCCAGGTGCGGGGGAGAAGCACAAAAACCAAAAAAACGGGGAAATAATTTTTATTAAATTACTACCGACCATCCCATATTTCGGAAGGGAATCGATTATATTCAATACGTTTTACACAAAGCACGTGGATATTTTATGATTTCAATGTTTTTTTTTAGTTGAACTACGAATTATTGTTTGATTATTTTTTCGCGAAAACGACGCAGCAAAAACAAAACACGTCAGTTTTAAATTTAATTTTTTTTTTTTTTTTTTCATTTTACAGAATCATCTTTTGCGGTTAACGCAACGCAGTAGGCCTGGCCGCTTTGACGCTTGTATCATGTCTTTGATGTGCTGCAAGCATCAATATTGACAAAAAAGATAATTGGGCGTCATCTAACCCAATTCTGGAAATAATGCTTTCTCGTACTGGCTGCGTCTGTATTAGATTAGATTAGATTAGATTACTATGATTTTGACTTCCGAACTTTGCGAGACACATTTTGCACAGAAAGATTGGGATTTTTCACAATAATGGCTACCACCTTCTAGTCCATTTGTCGGGAGCATACTTTTCGATTGGTTCCACTCCCAACCTTGCGATCCACAGTCAAGCGCTGGTCAAATGATTGGCAAACACAAAACATTAAGACCGCTTGCCGATAAATTAGGATTTTGCTGCCGTTCTTACAAAATGCATTTGCGCACTTCCACTTGATTCGACGCCATTTTACTGAATGTAACAAAAATGTAAACATGTTGTACCACTAAATAAAGAGGAGAGTTTCAGTTGTCATATAAGTGAAACGTTTCAACAATCCGTAAAATAATTCAAAATCTACACTGAAAAAAAAGTGTCAGACATTTACGTGGGCATGCTTTAAGCAGTTTTAAAAAAAATCATCAAACCATCGTTTCAAAACTTTCCTAAAACTAGAGTAGAGTTTTGACATAGTTTTATTTCATGAATGAATGATGAAAATAATTTTTTATTGAAAGTTCTTTAAAACAATTGATTTAAATCTATAGAACTTATTCTTGAGCAAACCCAGCTGAAAACAACGAAGAATATTTCTTCAGCCTCAAAAACAATATAATAATGCATAACACAGCGAGGTAATAGGCGTGATAGTTAAAAATGAGGATTTTTTCTAACAATATCATTTACTTGAGAACGATGATGATGATGACGCTTTACAAAAGATGAGGATGAACGTAAGGAAACTCTTTAATCGAGCAAAAGCAACGTCGGATTGGAGCCATTATAGGAAGACTCCGAATATAATAACGAAATTAGGAAAAACAAACGGAAACATTGAAGATTCATGTGTGAATACATCCAATGCACTCCAAAAGCTGCCAGGCTGCAAAAATTCCTTTCGTAGGAACATTCAAATGGCCTTGGCAATCTAAAGAGGGACGATGGCACTTTTACAACAGGTCCTTCAGAAACTTTGGAAGTAATGATGGAAAGTCACTTCCCAGGCTCAGTTGCTTCTAATTGAAATGAAATGGGATAGTTGAGGGTGAATCCTGGACGAACTATGAATACACTGATAGGCAAAATAAAGTGCCCACCTCATCGTTTTTTCAATTTCTCTCATTTACTTGGTTCAAATTAAAGTAAACACACTGTTTTTTTTTTATTATCTCATTTTTTATATTCTTTTTAAGTTTCATGGAATACTGAAAAAAAAGGAGTTTTACTTAGAGAAAAATAAAATCAATTTGTGTTGAAAAAAAAAAACAGTGACAAAATAAAGTGCCCACTTCAAAAATCGATATGTTTTCGATAAGTTTCCATTGGAAGACCCCTCGATTGTTTATGTTTTGATATTTTGACATGTTTTGAAGCAAACGGCTCAACCTGGTGCATTTGTATACGTGATCGAATTTGATTCAATTGAAAAAAATGGAGAACGCAGTGCTTTCGAAAGCAATTCCCTTGTGTATCCGAAAATTGGTCGTTCGTGATGTGCAAAACGGTGAATCGCACAGGGCCGTCGCCAAGAAGTACAATATCAGTAAGGCAGCGGTTGGCAAAATTCTTCTGAAGCTTAAAACGTTTGGATCAGTGGTGGATCGCCCTGGTAGAGGCAGGAAGCGGAAAACGGATGCGAGGACGGACACCAAGATCATGCGCGAAGTCAAGAAGAACCCGAAGGTAACTGTCCGCGAGATCCAGGAAACCCTTCAGTTATCAGTTTCCGGTCGAACTGTTCGTCGCCGTCTCGTAGCACAGGGGTTGAATAGCAAACTTGCCCGGAAGCGCCCATTTATCAGCAAGGCAAACAAAGCCAAACGGCTTAAGTTTGCTAAGGAGCATGCTGATAAGCCCCTAGAGTTCTGGAAAACGGTTCTCTGGACGGACGAATCAAAATTCGAGCTGTTTAACCGAAAGCGGCGGGTTCGTGTTTGGTGCAGATCGGGAGAGGAGCTTCAGGAGCGCCACATCCAAGGCACGATGAAGCATGGAGGAAGAAATCTGATGGTCTGGGGGTGTTTTTCGTGGGGTGGAGTGGGAAGCATTGTGAAAATCGACGGGATAATGACGGCAGATTCTTACATCAACATCCTGCGAGAAAATCTGGAGGTTTCGCTGATCCAGACGGGCCTTGAAGAGAAGTTCGTATTCGAGCAGGACAACGACCCGAAGCATACTGCCAAGAAGACCCAGTCTTTCTTCCGGTCTTATCGGATCAAACCGCTGGAATGGCCTCCACAAAGCCCGGACCTCAATCCCATCGAGAATTTGTGGGCGATTCTCGATGCCAGGGTTGACAAAACTGGTGTTACCAATAAAAATAACTATTTTGAAGCCCTGGAGCGCGCCTGGGAAGAGCTAGGTCCACAGCACCTAAAGAACCTGGTCGAGAGCATGTCGAAGCGCCTGCAGGAGGACACATAAATTATTGCAATGCTTTTATTTTACTTTAATTTATGTTTTCTGTACCCTAAATAAAGTGGGCACTTTATTTTGTCACTGTTTTTTTTTCAACACAAATTGATTTTTTTTTCTTTAAGTAAAACTCCTTTTTTCGGTATTCCATAAGTGCAACTTAAAAAGAATATAAAAAATAAGATAATAAAAAAAATACAGTGTGTTTACTTTAATTTAAACCAAGTAAATGAGAGAAATTGAAAAAACGATGAGGTGGGCACTTTATTTTGCCTATCAGTGTAGGTGTGATGCACTCGAAAAGTCCCGTAAAATTTTCTCAGCAAAGATGATGGACTGGGCAATCAATTCCTTCGAACCTCTCAAAGCCGCGGGGGAAGATGGTCTCTTCCCTGATCTATTGCAGCACGCTATGGATATTATTGTCCCGGTCTTAGTTCAGTTGTTTATTAGTAGCATGCTATATTCCCGTTTGGTGGATGTTGGCACTGGGAACACTGTTCGTGAAGATACAGTAGGGGCCTGAAACTGTCAACAATACTGTCACGGTGACAAACAGGAAAAGAGGAGGGAGATAGAGTGAAAAGAGCGACATCGTCTCTATGCAAAAAAAAACTATTGACCATCATACAATCGCTAAGTGAAGATCCTTTGTTTAGTGGTCCTTTTATTAAAAGTTATTCTACAATTACCTACTGTTGAAGAAGCATATAATTAGTTGTTCCTACCTAAGTTCATGCAAATATCGATAAATTGAAAAGTGAACTAAAAACGTCTATACAAAGAAGTGGTGTTACAATACACATGCACACCGATTTTTGTAAGTGAATTAAATCTATTGAATAACACTAAAATTAAACTTAAATAAAATTACAGCTAAAGCTATATTTACAACAGAAATAAAATGTTGTGATTTGCTCGAAGATATCGAACCGTGTAATCAGTTTGGACGAAATTTGGGAACAGTGGAGGAAGGTAAGAGTTATTTTCATACCCAAGAACGGCAAAAGGGATAAAACACTAGCTAAGGCATACAGACCCATAAGTCTTACCTCCATAATATTAAAATTATTGGATGATCATATTGAAAGCTCGTATTTGAAAATTCACGAGCTGAACAAGTTACAATTTGCTTATTCAAAAGGAAAGTCAACGATAACAGCTTTGCACACGTTGACACACAACATTTAAAAAAGCATCGAACACAAGAAAGTGGCTTATTGGGCATTCCTTGGCATTGAAGGTGCTTTTGTTAATGCTTCACATGCTTCAATCAGCTCAGCTATGAATACACGGGGCTTTCATGGCTCCATCGTAGACTGGATCCCTGCCACGCTGACACATCGCTGCATTGTCTCTAGATTAGGCGAATCAACAGTTGAAGTAAGTACATCAAAGGGCTGTCCGCAAGGAGGTGTGCTCTCATTACTTTTGTGGTCTTTAATTGTTGATGATCTGCTGAATAACTTGGTGGTAATGGGCTATGAAGTCATAGGCTATGCGGATGACATCGTAATAATAATACGGGGGAAGCATGATGCAACTTTAGCAAACAGAATGCAATCAGCATTAAACTACACTCTTGCTTGATGCAGGAGGGAGGAGCTGAATGTAAACCCTTCAAAAACAACTCCTGTAATTTTTACAAGAAAAAGACTTATCAACATAAAGGCACCGTATTTAGATGGTGTACAGTTGACTTTCTCCTCTCAGGTTAAATATCTAGGCATCATACTAGAGCGAAAGTTGAGTTGGAGTAAACACTTAGGGCATGTTTTAAACAGAGCAACTGCTGCTCTTTGGGCCTGTCGGAGAGCGATTGAGAAGAAATGGGGACTGAGGCCTAGAGTAATCCGTTGGATTTATCTGGCAGTCATAAGACCCAAGATATCGTATGCTTCTCTAGTCTGGTGGCCCAGAACCAAAATAAATTCAGCTCAACGAGAGCTGGTTAAACTGCAACGTTTAGCAACTCTATCGATAACAGGAGCTATTCGAAGCCCTCCCACTATCACTCTGGATGCCATAATGCATCTGTTACCCTTGCAAAACTGTGTACAGGTAGGGGAATTAGGGGCATAATGAACACCTTAAGGGAAAATACATTTTATGAGTGTCAAATACCCGTAATTGTCGGAGATAAATAGTCAAACCACAAATATTATCCAAATACTATACACTCCAATCGTTTTTAGCAATAAAATAGTGAATTTAAGTCTGTAAAAACAATTTAAAAACTTCTTTGTAAACCGGGTTGGTTGATGGGATACGGGGCGAAATGAACACCCTTATGGGGCATAATGACTACATTGACTACTTCTTACACAAAGCACGTGGTGATTTCATGATTTCGCTGTTTGTTTAAGTTTAATTACGAATAATTGTATGATTTTTTTTCGCGTGAACGACGCAGCAAAAACAAAACACCTTGGTTTCAAAGCACGGCTTGCTGCAATTTCAAAACCATGTCATGCGAGGGTGTGTCAATGTTATTTAGATGACTTAATATTGTCTTGGCGGGTTCCGATTTTATTTTTGTTTTACCCGCATCTGAGCATCCCATCTGATTTCATTTATAGTTGTCTGAAACTGATATATTTATGAATGAATTCTTATGAAGTTTAAAAAATAATTCTTGAGCAAACTTAAAACATGTTTGAGAAACATATGTTCCATGATAGATTGACATTAATAGGCGTTTAAGTTATATTTGAGTGGGTGGATATTTTATTATGTCGGTCACTGTACTTAAAATCAAACGTTACTGATAAAAAGTAAAACCAACTCTGGCAAAAAAACAAAAAAAAAACATGACAACAAGTTAGATACCTTTGAACGGGTTTCACTCATGAAGGAATGCGTTGGTTAGTTGCAGATGTACGCAAGTAATTTATTTATTTATTTACTGTGGAATTTATTTATTTAACTCCGACAGTAGATGTTTGTTCTACTGGTGCTATCATACAGTGAAAATACAAGTATTCAAACACTAATTTTGAGTTCAACTACTAAGCAAAGTTTGACGAGAAGCTTTTACATGGAATCTGCCGTGTTAGCTAGTGATGGTGTTAAGGCTCTATCAAATGCCCGCTGCATTTCGTCAATCGCAGCGTCTATGCAAGAATTTGTACGGCGAAATGGTATCCATAACATCCCATTATTGCACAATGCCCATGCTCGAACATTGGTAATAATTTACACCAGAATGGCCCTACAATCGAATCGGGCCTGTAAGATGCCTGTGAAAATTAAAGCTCTAGACGTGTTCTGACTAATTAAAGGGTGTTTCGATCAAAATTTGGTCGACTTAATTTGACGCATTTCCTTTCATCGTGCATCAAAAAAATTTGCACATCCCCTCATTTTGAATATGTGTTCATGTAGCATCATGCCTCTATTTTGATTTTGAGATTAGCAATTCAGTTATCAAAATGTCGTCGAAGGAAGAGAAGCGACGCATCAAAATTTTGCACGTGCATGGCGAAAATCCAAACTACTCTCACGCCAAGTTGGCGAAATTGTTGAATGTGGCTCAATCAACTGTTACCAACGTATTAAAAGTGTTTGGTGACCGTTTGTCGACAGCCAGGAAAGCTGAATCCGGGGGAAATCGAAAGCCGGAGGCCACAGCGACGACAAAAAGAGTTACCCGCTGTTTCGAGTGGAACCCCAACCTCTCCGTCCGAGATGTCGCAAAGAAGCTGAATGTGGCGCTTTCAACCGTGGATAGAGCTGAAAAACGAGCTGGACTGTCGACTTACAAGAAAGTGGTGACTCCAAATCGCGACGATAAACAAAACACGTCGGCCAAAGCACGATCGCGAAAGTTGTACGCGACGATGCTGACGAAGTTTGATTGCGTGGTACAGGACGATGAAACTTACGTCAAAGCAGACTTTAAACAGCTTTCTGGACAGGAATTGTATACGGCAACCGGACGGGGAAAGGTGGCAGATATTTTCTGTCAAAGTTCGCGAAGCAACATCTGGTGTGGCAGGCCATCTGTACCTCTGGCTTGAAGAGCAACGTTTACATTGCGACCGGAACCGTCAACCAGGAAATTTATCTGAGTGAGTGCCTACAAAAACGTCTACTGCCTTTCCTGAAGTTACACAATTGTTCCGTTCAATTTTGCCATTACGGAAAAAAGGTCATGGAGTGGTATGCTGCCAACAAGTGGTGCCCAATAACAAGAAACCTCCCAACACGCCAGAGCTCCGCCCAATCGAACAATATTGGGCCATCGTCAAGCGGAACCTTAAGAAGACTCAAAAAGCTGTTGTGAGCGAGAAACAGTTCAAGGCAAACTGGCGTTCTACGGCGAATAAAGTGGACAAGGAGACTGTACAAAATCTTATGACAGGTGTTAAACGAAAGATCCAGCAATTCGCATTTGGTAAAAAGGAAGCTTAGCTGAATATTTGTCCTGTATTTTGTATTAACTGAACTTGAAAAAGAAAAAGAATTTGAATTATTAATAAAAACTTTGATCGACTCACACACATTACTGTTTGACCAAATTTTGATCGGAACACCCTTTAAAAGTGGTTCTAAATCTATCAACTGACAACGGCTATCGTAATTTGACAGACGTAAGGAATCCATCCACGGCAACCTTTGTGAAGCGTAGAAATTCACGTTGAACTGAATCGATTTTATGCCCCGTTGGATCCCAAACGGAAGAGCAATAATCCAAAATCGACCACACCAGGGCGGAATACAAAAACTTCAAACAATAAATTTCAGAGAAGTTTTTGCACATCTATTTTACATCTAGATCTTTGGAAACCTTTTCAACAAAGGATGTACGAAATGTGTAGCTTGTACGTCAACCAGGAATCTAAAATACCTCCAAAATCTTTGAAGAAGACCTCTAATCAGTTCCCTTTTTTTTTGGATTAACTATCATTCGATTGAGGCAAAAGTGAGCAAAAGTCTCCAAAAATTTTAAATTCATGGCATACAAAAATCCTTCGAGAACCTAATTTACGACATTAAAGTACAGGGTGCGTGACGAATGTTTGCAGTAAAGGACATGTTTTAATAAAATTTGACCAGTTAGTCATATTTGCAATCAATGTTTTGTGGTTTATTTAATTTCGTTATGTGTGGGGATTTCAAATACTTTCATGAAAAAAAAATCACGTTACCTTCTAACGACTGTAGTTAGACGCGCCCGGAGACTGCCGCATGCTCGTTTTATCATGTTTCGATCCATAGATGTTATCGTCGCTTTGATTTTAATTTTGAGCGACCTAAGTCCTTCAACCAAAATAATCCAAATGATTGATTTCGGGACTGCTAGGCAGTCAACATTAACAATAGGATCTTAGTCTACGTTACAAGCGTAAGTATACAATCATAATTATTACAGTAATTCGATGTTGACCCAGTTATACATGAAAACAAATTAAGTCTTTTACCACATCACGCGGTAAGACCCCACACACTGCGACTTGGCCTGTGCGTCAAATAGCTAGTATTTAATAGAAACATCCTACATGGCATTATTTTTCAGCTAATATGATCGACCCATCGATCGTACACCTTTCATCGCTTACCACCTGCGGTTGGAAAGAACCTCCGTGTACATACAAGCCACTGGGGACGGCGACGAAACGCTCAATCCACGTTGGCATTACGCATATGAACGTCAGATTAACATCATCCATATCGATCGATCGATCAGTGGGCTGCTAGCATACTAAACATACATCATATCGTCCCGTGTTGTTTTATTTTCTCCTATCGCCGATCCTGCAGCTACCAGCCCTTATTGGCGACAGGATGATGAAAGAGATTTCCCTGTTAATAATAATGATCGAACGAATCTCCCCGACAAGCAATTTGTCAAAAGTAACGTCTTGCTGTATCCGAGGGCAGCGAAAAGTATGTTCGACAATCGATCGATGTTGCTGGCTTTAATTAATTTCCGTAATTGTTATAATGATCTTCTGCTGAAAGAGCAAGGTCGGATGGGGGATAGAAAGGCAATCTCTATCTAGTAAATTGCCTCACAAATAGATACTTCTGTTTGTAAGCCAGGAACCCGCAGCACCCATTAAGCCGTTATGTTTGAGGATGGTCGATATAAATGATCCAATTTCGTAACGTTGTTTAAGTTGTACTTGTTATAATCTTCCGTTCTCTTGTTCTGTTTTATTATTGACAATCAGTCAGAAAAAGCCAGTTTCTGTTTCACTCAACCTGTTCAAGAACCACGGTTTCTAGTGAAAGGTTTAATTGTCATCGATTAAACTGGAAATGAATTGCTTCTGATGCGGCCTATGGGTCGCAAAGTTCAAACATCACCATTTGAATGCGCACACTCACTAGTTCCGTCGTATCGGTGGAAAGATAGACTTGAGGCGCGATTGAAAACCGAATTTACATACGGGCTATGTTTGGCATTTTAACTGATTTCAATTTACATCGTCTGGTGTCTCGATTCGGTTTTTGTGTTTCTTCGTGAAGTCCGGCGCAATTATAGCCATTAAACTGAAGCTTAAAACGGGGCAGCAGCCATGGGCTCCGGACTTTGGTCGTTCGGTTGAACACTGATCTGGAGGTGATAAATGGTACAATTAAATTAAAATTGCGGCGCTGTCCTACGAAGGTGAAATCAAACTCCCCCACATTGGGAGGCACGACTTTGAATCGGCGCGGCAGAGAATGAGATCGAAGTTCGGCACACGACCGCAGCCCAACCGACAAGTGCTTAATTGGAATATCTGATGTAGGTTAGTCGGTTCAAAGCGTGAGCATAACAATGTAGCGAATGGTTTGATTAGATTTTTACGAGCGTGCTTCGGAACATGCGGAATGTAAACGGTACTAGACAATATCTTAATTGTAGTATTAGTTCATTATTGATTGTTCAACGGGCCATGGAGGAGGGAAAATTCCGCACCCGCTGTTTACTGACCTAGAGTTGAAACTTAAAAGGCCGGATCATGTTTCAGAAATCGAGATTAAGCATTCATACCACTTATTCTACAGGTCAGTTGATCCAGCTGGACCATCTCACATCAACTGGCGGGAAGTTCCTGCTGATTTATAAATGCGCATGATGCTTATCGGAATTTGATTAATTGAGCTAAATCTTCGAATAGATTCTTATCGGTTGAACCCAGAGATACGTATACTCATGTGCTCTCGATCTTGCTGACGACTGCCGGTGGCGGTGGCGACTCGCTTTCGAATGATTCTATACTACTCTGCATAGTGATCAGGCCTTCAAGTTTGACCAGCTCCAACCAGTAGCAGTGGGCAAATTTGTTCGTACCTCTGTAAGATCAGCTCCTTCCAGCGGGTCGTTCATAAATCTTACCAGCTTTTCTTCGGTCGTGTCGGATTACGGTTCGTCGTCCAACTCCGAAACTTCTGCCCAAGTGTAAAGGCTGGCCGCAACACACAGGCGCTTATCTCGATTAATTATGACTGACATTAACTAATTATTCTAATGCCACTGGTCGACGGGTAAAGTGTTGAATATCAGTTTGTTTTTGATTTTGCTGTGGTTTTCAAAATAATTCATCTGTTTGTTGCTCCGAGTGAACGTAAGAACATGGGAACCGAGGCGCAACTGCACCAGCAGAAGCTGCATTGGCAACCGGTTCGGATAGCATCGTTTAATTAGACACGCGAAGGTGTTGGAGCATAGATTCGCTTCTGTTGCATTCCTTACCCAACAAGACCAATTTCATGCTATTGCAGATTGAAGATGTCTTCAGAATTATTGGTTCAACATAACAGTGTAGTTTCCATTCCTCTCCCCACACAACAACCGATCATTGCTGTACACTAATGTTTCAATTAATCAAAAACTCCATCTACCTGGGTTTGAAAGTTCGTCAGAAGGTACATCATCAGACCGATATGAACAACATCCTGCTCGCTGTAAAGCTTCTCAATTGGAAGTCACGATTTGCAGAGCGAACGAAAGCCCATTCGATTCTGCGCACGTGTTCATTCCAGCCATGTGTGCTACTTCATCTACGCTGCTAATGCTACTGCTGCCGTAGTTAAAACAAACGTGGATTGGGATGTTATCCGTTCGATATGCGAGCGGAGAAAATGGTGAAATAGATGTTAGTTTAATGATTTATAGTCAGCCCTGTTCCAATTTAATGCATCGATCGCGATTCGAACCGTGTGCTAGGAACGAGGATTGAAGGCTTTGTATCTTGCGGAATATGAACAGTTTACGACATCGTACCTTCCTTTATACCCTTATTCAACTCTATTTCCTCGAGAGTATCTACTAAATATTTGACGAAAATTATTCTTTTAATATTCATATTAAGAATTTTGGAACAAAAAAAACTAATTTAAGGTTCAACAAAAAAAAACAAGGACAAGTTCAGGACAGTTTTCAAATTTTCATACAGCCAACATAAGTTTTGAACGTTGAAAAAAAAAAACACTAAAATGAAATTAATTTTTCATTTGTTGATGGATTTACAAAAAAAATCAAAACGGACAAAAAACACTTCATTAATAATAATTCTGATTTGTTAAGGTGTATGGTCATTATGGTATGGAGTTGTTCCGGGTTTTCTTGTGGTGCCAATATTTGGCCAATGTCTCCTGGCCGGTTATTTCACTGTTTCAATCATATCGCATAAAATGATAAAAAATGGTCTACTCAGATATAACTTGGATGCAAACAGGTTTTTAATATACATGGTGGTCAAAACTTTGAGAAGTTCCCTAGAACTGTTTTTTGAAGCAATTTTTAGATTTTTTTTTGCGCCATATGAGCCAGAAAGATTGTATCTTCAGGTAAAATCTTTTGATGACCTGCGACTATATTATAATCGCCAGCTTAATACAGAAATCTACCACTAGATGGTGCTGGTGTTAGCAAAAAAGGGTTTGAACTTCTGTATCGCAAGCATCTGATGAGGTAGAAAGATTTCACCATATGGAAATATTTTTGAGAGGATCAAGGGCTATCATATGCTGTGATATGTATGCTGTGATATGTATTTGGAATTCACTGTTCGTTCATTTCAGGTATGGAGTGACCTGAAACTCAAAGTTAAACGAAAACTGCAGCAAAATAAAAAAGAAGTCAATGTCACTGGAGGAGTTTTTTTTTATGTTTTTGAATAAATAGGTCCGTCTTTTGGGCTAGCTCCACAGCTATCTCCGACACCAACTACAACTGACTATAAAAACTGGTCAGATTCGGAGGATGAAGCTGGTATTGTAATGAATGGAGCTGAAACAATGGTGCCTCCAGTTGTAACTCCTGTAATAACAAGACGTCGAACACCAAAGAATTACAGACAGAAGCTTCTCGAAGATCAAACTACTTACATGAAGGAGCTGGTGGAGAACAGCCGAGAGAGCTTGCAGCTTCAACGAGAAGCCCTTCAACTACAGAAAGAGAAGCTTCTGTTGAAGAAAGAAAACATAGGAAGAATTGAGAAGCAGAGAGCAGATGAGTTGAAGTTTCAACTTCAAATGTTGTAGTACAAAAAGATGAAGCTGGAAATATCACGCTCGAATACTGAAATGTAAAGTTTCGATTCTGCTAATGTTACGTTATTTTAGTGAAATACGTATCTAAATAACTTGTAACAATGTAACACAGTGTTTTTCTAAATATTAGCCTTCATACCTTTTGATCTACCAACAAGCTCTGTAAATCACTCTGATCTCTTGGAAATCATAAGAACCACAGCGAATGTTCCAAGAGCCTTGCTTAGCTAACCCTAATAAATTTTGTATGGTTATTTTTTAACGACCTATTTGGAGTATCATCCAAACCATTAAAAAACTGGTTGGAGGGTTTGTGATATCATTCGTCTAAGGTAATTTTTTATCAGGGAAGTCAGCCAAAGTGTAGCTAAAAAGCAAAACCAAGCTGGGTTCGATTTCTAGTCTGGTCTAGGAATTTTTCGTTAGGGAAAATTTCTCGACTCCCTAAGCATAGGGCATGATTGTACTTGCCCCATAATTATACTTATGCAAAAATGCTACCGAATGCATCGAAAGCTCCCGTTAATAAGTGCGGAAGTGCATTTAGAACACTTAGTTGAGAGCAAGCAATAAGCTAATTGTGAAAGCAACAAGCTTGAAACGCTAAAAAAGAAAGAAGCCTATTTTCCATTGGCTTGTGATATCTCCATGTAATTAAATGGACTTAATTTGATAAACATTCATTGAAAACTAATACACTGAACTACTTCGGCAGCGAACCACTTTCTATCTATTTTTCGATATAACTCAACCGTATTCGAATCAAACGTGTTGATTTGTTCTATATGTATAGAACCATACATGAAAAAATCATGTACAACCTATCAAGTCATATGGATTTAATACGATTAAGTAGGTATTGCACCCCATGTTGTATGGGTCTTAATCATTTTGTAGTTGAGATCCTGTTGCCTTGCAGCAGTTCTTCCATACAAATTATTCCGGAGTTTATACTAAAAAACTTTATTACACAAAATACTTTATCGAAGCCCTGACTTCATGTAGAATATCCAGATATAAACTCCAAGATACTTTGGTATCCTGAATAGATGAAAACTGAAGGATAGTTTGGATCACCGTAGGTAGAAACAATCCGGAACGAATCGGTTAAATGAATTTAAAAGTAAAAGATAACCTTTAGGTTTTCTTTAAAACATTTATTGAATATTTTTGAATAAATATAAGCATTAAATGATGGAGCCTACGATTTCTTCTCTTATTCTATTGGCATTTCTTATTTCATCATCATACACAGTTTCTGGTAACACAAAATCATCCTCATCGACCTCCAAATTGTATTCCTCCATCTTCATTTTATACTCAATCCTTGTGTTATGAAGTGCACAGCATACGTTTATAATTTTACTTGCTTTTTCGGGCTTATAGTGTAAAAGGCGGGCTCCAAGAATACAGTGAAATGTATTTTTTTAAAACACCTATGGTTCGTTCTACAGTGATCCGAGCTTTCGTGTGCACTTCATTAAATCTGGTGTGTAAGGAATTGTGGGAATTTGACCGGAAAGGAGTTATTATGTATGGTTTCAGAGGGTATCCTGAATCACCTAAAATGAAACTCATTAACGAAATTATTAGGTTTATCCTTGATGCATGGTCATACCTAGAAGCCACGTGTTTTTCTTCCCGTTGATGTTGGTTGCAGCTAGATGTTGACTCAGACAACTGCCGTGGAAAACAAAAGAGTCGTGACACGATCCTGGATGATTTGCATCAACAAATCTTATTTTTAAATTGTTATCACATACCTAAAAGAAGGGACTATTATTGTTTTGTTTTGTTTTTTTTTTAACAAACTTATTTATTTATTAACTTTGGGAACATCTATTAAGTACTTCACGCTTTTAGTGGGAGTTTTTGAAAGCTCCATACAAACGTGAACCATCCATACAGACGTGAACCATAATTATAACGTGAATTAAATCTGAGCTTAGCGTGTTTTTGTGATGACATTTATTGTTGCCCAGTTGACCACCTTTACGGTTGTTCCAGTGCATCTCAAGTTCAATTGAATGGCTTAGGGCTTTGTGGTTATCACAGATTCATAATTATGGATCTAAGATTCAAAATATAATAATCTTAGAACCATGTTTAACTAGTGCGAGTTTATTAACAAAAATCATCATTCCGTTACTCCTTGCTGGAACGTTATATGAGAGTGAATTTTCACAACGATGTGATTGGTGGTAACTGGTTTTAAGTGGACTACAAAAGTTTGAGCCTCGCGCGCGGGATTTAGTAATAAAGGACTTCTTTTTGAATTTATATATAAATAAAATATTGGCATTGAAGCTTGAGAAAATACCATGAATAAGTACCGGGTTGTCTGGCTGATTGTCGGGGAATTCCTTGTCAATTCTGTCGTGGTTGAAAGTAAAGACTTGACTAGGGCTGATTCAGGATTTTTTCGGTTTGGAAATTTTCTCGATTTCCCTTATATCCTTGGTCAGCCCAAACTATGCTGGCTCTGTAGCGGGCAGGATCGGAAATTGGTTTGTCTTTTGATAATGTCCTTATACGGGATTCTGTGATTTGAATTATTATAGAGTTCCCTGATCGCTGGGAATGCTGGCGAACATTTGTGGTTGACATCAATAACTTTTCACAATTATATCGCTGTAAAGCAAATGAATAGTTTTTGAAGAAGTTTACATCTGTAGATGAAAAGTTCGTTTATTTTTGCATAACTGGTTGAATTGTTTATAAATAAATTATCTAATAGATAAATCGTGTAGCTCAAACCTGTGTACGGGTAAGTGGCGAGTACATCATCATCATCATCATCAGATATAAAGATGGAATCCTCGGGAATGTCCGTAAGAAGATCATTGGCTAGCTGACAACGCTGCAATTTTCACGAGCAAAGGAAACAAAGCAGTGCACAGTGGGCAAGAACTGATGAAAACTAAGGAAAAAATCTGTAACTTTTGTCGCGTTTAAGCGCGGCTTGTAAGCAAGGCTATTTTCGCTTTGAAATTGTCTGGGAAATCGAATGGCATTGGTTTCAATCACCGCACGGATATGGTTGTGGAGTTATAGAGCTTTTTTTTACCCCACTTCCTCTTATATTCTTGAATAATTTATAGAGATCTTTGCACGGGGAGGCTCAGGATCAACAAAATAGTACTAATCCCATGTGAAATTTTCTGGAAAATCGTATAAAAGCTGTTTCAACTACCGCACGGCTCTGTGAACGAAGATATGGCTGGTTTTACCCCACTTCCCCTTGTATTCTTGAATAGTTTATAGATATATTTGCTCGAAGTGGCTCAAGATCAACCAAATAAGGCAAGTCCTATGTAAAATTTCTTGGAGAACAAAGATATGGCTGATTTTACTCCACTTACCCCTATATTATTGAACATTTTATAGATATATTTGCTCGGAGTCGCTCAAGATCAACAAAATAGGGCTAGTCCTATGTGATTTGTTGATAAGCACTGAGTTAATCATTATGAAATAATGTACGCAAGAAGATCTCATCAAGCATTCAGAGCATTTTTAATAATCAAAAGAAAAAAAATGCTCTAATTCTTCAACAAAATAGGCGGTCTTAAGCTAACTGGACAGGGTGCATTGTAAGCTTGCGAAATGGTAAGCCAATACTTCAAAAATCTCAATTTAATCAGCAAATATTCTTTGCTAGTTGGTAGTTGGTAGTAACTAGAAGTTCTCCTAATAGGCAACATAAGTGAAAAAACAGTTTATGTAACGATCATGGTTCCTTCGAGAGCTGTTTATGAGGTTTGATACTACACACTACCAAAATGACATATAAATTTCTGTCCCCTTAGACCGACACATGCGTCCTTTGGCACATAAGAATGAGTTAAAAGAGATGCGAAAATAGATTCAATCAAACACATTTTTCGTCGAATTGCGTATGTGTAAGTATCAGGAGACACAATTTTACACGAAATCTTTCTATACGTTCCCTGACTTTTTACAAACATGAATTACGTCTCGTGTAGTGTGAAGATACAGCTGAGTTACAGCGAAAAACTGACTGTAACCCGCCCGCCGCCAAAACAGTGCTGCACCCTAGATCGGCAATTGATATTTAAAACAGAGTCACGCTAGCCACATATGAAACCCGGCAGTAAAATTCCCATCTCTAAGACCTCCTTTTGTGTTCCCTATAGGACTCAGTATTATTATAGTGAGCTAAAAGCTCAGTAGTGATGCGCTATGAATCCAAACCTCACTCTACAAGCACTGCCATTCAATCAGTACAGAATTTGCTGAGCCCCAGACGAGCTCTGGACGAACCGCGGCTGAGCTGTCAGGGCCAGTTTCAACCTCTATTAATCACCTGAACCGAGCCATACACCAGAACCGAGCCCGCGCATAGTAAAAAGTCCCACTAGATGGGGAGAAGAGCCCGCCCTTTATTCACGAAATGTTAACAACAGGAAGTTGGCAGTCCCACTCTTCTTATCCAATCGGGTGCTCTGGTGGTCCCTCCTTTCATCCCAACATATGGTATTATATAAATATAAGAAAAATTCAGAGAAATTAATATGATATTCTTACCTTGATTTTGAATTCATCGTACCTTGAAGCTTGTGTTTGGCTAAAAGTAAAATAGGTTAGGGCTATATACCGTTCTTTACTTAAAGTCTGTATCCGCAATAATCTGGACACCTCAAAACATGAATAAAACATAAATTTCGCATTATATTTCCGTCGTAGTTGTTTATTTCAGATTCATGGGATGTGTTTTAACAATTCGTGAAGACAAAACATAGTTATTTGGTATTTACATTAAATTTTCGAACTTTGCGCTTAACTCCGTCCATTAGGGTTTGTACAGACTCTTCAGAAATCGTAGAAGCCGTCTTTGTCCAAATTTGCTGGAAGTGTTTGAATTCTTCGATTCCTTGCTTCTTTGCAGAAAGCTTCCGCTTTATCAGAGCCCAATATCTCTCGCTTGGTCGTAGCTCTGGGCAATTTGGCGGGTTTGAGGTTTTTGGTACAATGATCACTTGATTTGCTTGGTACCACTCCATCACAGTTTTAGCATAGTGGCATGATGCCAAATCGGGCCAGAACAGAGGTTTTTCTTTGTGACTTTTGATGAAGGGTAGCAATCGCTTCTGCAGACACTCTTTCTGATAGATCTCCTTGTTGATTGTGCCTGTAGTAACGAAAGATTTACTCTTTTTGCCACACGTGGAAATTTCTTGCCACACAAGGGATGTTTTGGTAATTTCGATGCCTTCTTCGTTCTGAAATGCTCAGCTGTAGCATTTCTGGCCATAGCAGAATAAAAAGCCAGCCCTGGAAGCTGCTTGAAATCCTCCAGGACATAAGTTTCATCGTCCATAACAACACATGAAAACTTCGTCAAATATTCGCGGTACAAACGTCGAGCCCGTAATTTTGCTGCCAAGTTCTGTTTGTCATTGCGATTTGGAACTGGTTTTACATTATACGACTTAAGTCCCAAACGTTGTTTTGATGTTTGGACAAAACCAGGCGACATCCTTATTTTACGAGCCACCGTTCGATTGGAGAGATTTGGGTTTTTCGTTAATATCCTTTTCACCTTTCGGTCCATGACAGGATCAGCGCGTCCAATATTTTTGTCACTTCTCGGTTTCCTCTCCACCGTCAAACGTTTCGAAAATGATTTGACCACATCGTGAACAGTGGATTTAGGCAAATCCAATATTTTTGCAAGGTCCCGTATTGACAAGTCAGGATTTGCCGTACGCCCGTACAAAATTCGCTCGCGCACTTGTTTTTCTTTCGTCGCCATTTTGAATACTAAGCATGAAATGTATAGACAGTTCCAGAAAGTATAAGCACACTTTCAAAATAACAAAAAAGTCATGTTTTTTTTAGTTATAATAGTTTTATTTGGCAAATCATATTTGTATTTGTGTTTTATATGATATTTTACTCTCGTTTAATCAAAATATTTAATCATAGCCAAGACTCCTAACTTTTCCTCGAACATGACCCATTAGCTTCTGCACAGTGGTACTTCCCACCATTTTGACCACTTTTGGCCAATCTTTTTTAAATTTTTGGATGTCGTCCGCTGGTTTTATGAATTTTCGAAGCTTTGCTTTGGTTAAAGCCCAAAAAGTCTCGATTGGCCGTGCTTCCGGGCAGTTCGGCGGATTCATGTCTTTCGGCACGAAACATACATTTTGACTTTTGTACCATTCTAAAGTGTCCTTTGCGTAATGACATGACACCAAATCAGGCCAAAACACTACTTGACCTTCCCTCCCCCCGCCAAACCCCTCCTGGAATTTCTAATTTTTTTTTTGTTTTTCCTCTCCCCCTTTGTGTTCCCACCAAGTTTTTTCCCACCCCCCCATTTCCCCCCCCACACCCAAAACCCCCCCCCAAATTTTCGGGAAAAATACCCTCCCCCCTTCCGGGGATGTTTTTGTCTCCGCTCACAGTATAGAATTGTGTTTCGGGAAGCGTTTTGTAATCTAGTTTCACATACGTTTCATCGTCCATTATTATACACCCAGAATTTCTACACAATAACGAATCGTACACACTACCAAAATGTCATGTAAATTTCTGTTCCCTGAGACCGACACATGCAAGCGTCCTCTAGCACATAAAAATGAGTTCAAAGAGATGAGAAAATAAATTCAATCAAACACATCTTTCGTCGATTTGCGTATTTGTCAGTTTCAGGAGACATAATTTTACACGAAATCTCTCTTTACGTTCCCCGACTTTTTACAAACATGAATTACGTCTCGTGTAAAATCCATAATTTCTAAGTGTGTAGAGTTTCCGGGCCCGTGGTTTCACGGACGCGGCCTGTTTTGGGTTCCTTTTGGATTTTTTCTGCTTCCGGTATGTTTTTAGCCCAAGTCATTCTTTGGCACGCATGACGTTACTCGACGAGGTCCCTAGTTTTTTCGCAACATCCCGAACGGAAGTCGCTGGTTTTCGCTTGTAGGCATCCCTGATCTTTTTATCGATATCCGGACTAACAGGACCGGATTTCCAACCACTCTTCGGCGCATCTTCAAACGTACACTGTTCTCTATATTTTCGACTCGCAGATCGTACCGCTCCAACGCTTATTTGTGCACGATACTTTTTCGTTTTTCCAGAGTAAGACCGCGCATTTTGATAGGTAACACAAAACTGAGCACTTTTTTGACGCTATGTCATTCAGAAATGTGCAAACAAAAGGATGCAGCCAAAACATGTTCAAATATTTCATTATATTCAAAGTGACCGTTTAAAAAAGGTTTGCTTTTACTTTCTGGAACAGTCGTTAAACATCAGTCATAGTCTTTTTCATCATAGACTCTCAGCTATACCACAGTGAATTTTTTCATTCCTACGTGCAATATTTCAAAAGTTACAATGATTTGAAGGTGTCCGGATTAATGTGGATACAGACCTTAAAGCTTCAATTTCCTTTTGATATAGGTTCTAGGTTGTCGTCTTGGTGTATCTGCTTTTGAAGGGCTGACTTCAGTAGCCAGATCCAGACTCATGATGTGTGATATGGTATTGCTCGCGGTCATGGAATAGGGAAGAGAACGGGAGAAAGGAGAAAACCATTAGTAATTGGTAACATGCTATGCGCATGTGAGATTTTGAAAGTGATATTCTCACAACGGCCGTTTAGAATGGTTCGATGGATGCATGAGAGATTATTTCCAATAAGTTTCCACTCATTTACTCAATTCCATCACGTTTAGTTAGAGAAAACAAGGAATCTTTTATTACGTACTACATTTGGAAATATCACGGCAATGATCCCCCATCGTATCTTCAAGTGATCATTACAAGCTGTCCATTTGGTTCAGGCACTTTTGAACGTTGATATGGCAGCCTGTTCACATATGAAAGAGAACGCGCCCATACCCCTTTATGAACCGAAAGGCAGAGGACTTCTTAAGGAACTTTATTTGGCACAAACATAGCGCTCTTCTCGACAAATAAAGCTCACTGATAAAGTTCACGTGACATATGAATAGTCAGTTCACCAACCGATTTGTGAACGCTTATTTGAAAGAATATTATAAATTGTCTCTTTATTGATTGACAATAGACTCTGGTTCTCCTGGTTGGTGATCAAGTAAAATCAATGAGAATTGTATAATAAAACCGAAAGCATAAATTAACTTTTAAAGGGAAACGGGTTGCAAAACTCTTATTGGTTAATGTTATGTATAATTTACTAACACAAACGATCTGTAGACCTAAGAAATGTTTGTTTATTTATCTATAACATACATAAACAAGTTTCTCCTACATAAGCAACTGTTCGGTTCTGCAATGCATACTCGTAACATACCGTAACGAGTCGAATTCTCTCCGACTCCAGTCACGAAGTTCGACTCGTCAACAGAAAAAAAAAAAATCCACCATCGACACCATCATCAGCATGGGCGAGAGCTAGTTAAGATCTCATCACTTCAATCGAACTGATCACGATCGATCCAGAGCGTAAGATAAGGGCTATGGTTGTACCGTACCGTAAGAAGGCTGCTTTGCAAGCACGCTGGCCTAATGATGACCTGTCGAAGTTGCAACCGATCGAGGGAAACCTGTTTGGGTCAGATGGATGGCGAAGATTAGTTTCCTTTGGTATTCTGTAACTCTCGACCCAGTCACGAGATTTCGCTGGGATTGGTTCAACCGGTCAACAGGGCGCTATATGTAAGTGAAAGAATGCTAACAGTGGAACGCTTGGAATTCACGCAATTTGTGACAAGATATATCAATTTGTTAGACGAGAACATACTCGAAAATGACTTTTTGAATGTAAAATAATCGCTACAAAAATTCGGAATCAAAACCAAACGGAGGTCATTTTCTCAGTCGGTTTGGTTCGACAGTGATTACCCAGCTGAAAAGGTGTGATTTTGAGCATTCTATATAATTTTCTTGCTATTCAAGCAGATAATGAAGTGATGTTTGTTTACTTAATTGGCTCAAAAGATCTGCTTTACCTAGTTTCATTTGGTTTGTCAATAAACTTAGTCAATCGAAAAAGCTGGACATGTAAGTCACTGACAATTTGATATGATTCGCTTTGACAAGTCGCAACCGTTTCTCACTTTTGATTCATTAGGTTTTATTATTCTGCTAACGAAAAATCATGTTATACACTGAATCAAGCGTTACAGACGAGCTTGGTGTTGGTAGCCTTCGGATAAAACGGAACCTTCGGCCGTCACGGCAATCGCATTAGATCGGTGATAATGGCCAGCATGGTCAATCGGAATGGCCTTCAGGAGTTTTTGCACGTCGGATGACAGATGCCAGTGCTACTGGTAGTCAGCTAGCATCTTCCTTTGGCCTCCATTCAACGCATGAAAAGCCTCGGGAGCGGATATCAGCATTTTTTGATGTTAATGAGATAATTTAAATAATCTAAATTACCCGGGCGTCACTCGGTCGAAGAGATGATCGCGTGGTCGCGTGCAAACTTGGCTGTTTCATCCGATCCGTCGTCGATCTTGTCGATATCCAGTGAAATATGTGCTGATAAAGATCTGCTACTAAAGTCCTGCCCAAGGGACAATCGGACGCGTGTAGCGCAGACCATCGAAGATGCATATCGATTCCGGTTATTGCGTGTGAGACAGATCCCTATCATGCCAGTTGATGGGCACTGTCGACATTGATATATGGTGAGGTGTTTGAACCAAAAAAGAATTGAATCAAGTTAGTCCAGATGCAATGACCGAGCTGATGGTTTAATCACTTGACTACAAAGTAGCACATTGAGCTCAAATGTTTATCAGATTGCTTTCCATAAGCCTACAAGCGTAAGGTGAAGGATCGGACAGCTGTCAAAACAAACTACAGCACTCTTTCCTGTCACTTTAATGCAACACCCACTAGTCTATTAGTTTTTATAACTAACCATGAGTGGCTTGAACTCTTCGAGTTTCCAGTAGCGGGATTCATCGCGCGTTGTACCAACACAGCCGCGAGCAATAAGCGTTGGGAATTGCAATGTTTCTGGTTGTCGTTTCCATTTCGTTGCAGTTGCTCGAAGCGAAAATTCCATCTCAGAACCATCGAAAACCATACCGACCAAACTAGCGTGACTTCCCGAATACCACACACCAAGCAGAGAGAGAGAAAGATAGTGACACTATTAAATATATTCCAACCCAATGCATTGAAAGAGCTCCCGAGTCATGTCGAACGAATTCCAAAAGGTAACGATTCTCTTGTTATCGGAACGGCTTTGGTGACCATTTAAATTTAGAAGGGAATCGAGGAGACAAATATTTCTGCACTATGCTTCGCTTTGCTACCACAATAGGGCAGCATGGGCGGCTTGCGCTTTCGCGGTGGAGTTTTTTTTTTATTAAAATAATCTAGATTTAAATTTGAATAAGACTGCCCCTGCGATAAACTAATGAATTACCAATGCTTTTCCATTGCTTCCCTCTAAGGAAGGGAGAAGGAGGAGAGGAGCAGTTTGGAGCTCACTGACTGCAATTAGATGACTATCCCAAGGAGTTGCGCGGGTGCATGTGCTTTGCAAGTAAAATTTTCCAAATTTGCATATCATAATTTTATGGTCACTAGTCGGTGGGCCTTGCTCGGGTCCCGATCGTGAAACTATTCAAATAACTGAATCGGAAATAATCTTCAACAGTAGCATAACAGAACCAAATGGCTGATTGTTTGCGCCATGAAAATCGGGATACGGCAAATCGAACGCGTGCAGAAACTGTCCAATAGGGAAATGAAGAGATAGCGATAAACCAAGAATGGAAATTGTGAAACATGACCAGTGGAGACTAATTTTGGTCAATGTTTAATTACCGTTTAACCTTATCTTGGGATTGTTTCAGGTTTGATCAGTTTGCATTTGTAGAGCTGGAGAAAAGAATATCCATCGATTGCAACCAATTCTCGATAGAGGAATACCTAAAATAACTCGATCTGGTTTGGATAGTCTTTACCTTAAATGTGAACTGACTGAGGTGAATTTTGAAAGGCTTAGGCGACTTTTTATAAGGTCCTTCCAAGCCACCCAAAATAATTTGAACTTAAGTTTTTCGACTCTAGGGACTTTTTTCATTAGGGTGAATACAGCATTGAGAGACTCTCTTTGATTACTTTCTCTTTCATTCATATTTCAATCACCTTTCCGTTTTTAATTCTATTATTTGTAGAGTATGCTAACCAGCACTGTTGTGTTTTGATCTGTACTAAAGAATCCCCCGAAAGTTTCTTAATGGCGCTGTAATAAATGGAAGAGAGCGAGACAGGAGAGAATCTCTCAATGTTAGATTCGCCCTATTGAAAAAAAGTTCCCAGGACTGTGCATAGCCAGTTTGAATTTGGTATGGAAATCATTATAAGGGCATCTTTTTGGAACAGCTTCAATCTTGATTTACATCAGCAAAACTTGAATAGAACCAGCTAAAATAGACCAACTTTGCCATCTCCGATGGTTTCTTGTTGTTAAACCCGCCAACATCCTGTCAATCATTCAACATCAGAGATCAGAAGTTTTATTTTCAGATAAAACGCAGATTTTTCGCAAACATTTTGCCATGGATTAGTTCGACCAAATAATATTTACTGCCAGTAGTGCGTCGTTAGCAGACGACGATGAATAGATCATTGCGTCATCAAGGCAGTTTTGACAGTTCAGGGAGCTTGTTTACGTGGACTTAGAATATTTTCGGTAAGATCGGTTTGATATTTTGTGCTCAGAATTTATTACGATTGAAGTAAATATGCCGGAAAACAGACACCAGTGCTTATGTTTACATCATTTCCTGAATCTAATCGTACAGAATCCGGAAAAAGCCAATGAAAAATTTCGTTTGAGCGGTTCAAAATTATAAAACCATGTAAACAAGCTCCCTAAACTGTCAAAAAGTGAGGTTAAAACATTCCGTGAAATGATCTATACTTGCTCTTTTGTTTGGTGGCGTAAGGGTAAGTGTGAATGCATGCATATTAGGGTGTCCCAAAATGATTTTTTATCAGAAAACCGGGGGGCTCACCTTCCAAATGATAGCTAAGGGTGTAACAACATAACTTTTCCATGGCGATCACGTTGTGAAATGCTGTTTAGAGGTCGCTAATTTAAGTTTTTTGAAAAAAGTCCCATTTTCATACCAAAAATCAGAAAAATATTTCTAGTTAAAAAAAATGTAACAAAAACTATACCTTTTATATTTTCAACAATGTGTTAATAGTCTAAACTATAAAAAAAATGTCACGGTTGGATTCGAGTCATTTATTTCGTCACAATTGTTATAATTTTGGAAAACGACGATTATATTGCTAATTTACAATATTTACTCAAATAAAAGTGTACCCAACAAAATGCTATAATGAATTGAATTCAATGAAAAGATGCGAAAAACTATGAAAAACAAATTTGCTGAGGGAAGCAATGGTCTATCTTCAAAGCTTGCTGAGATATTCGTAATTTACTGAATTAATGGAATAGACTGTTTTAATAGGTTTTGAAATTTTAACATATTAAATGTAAAAAAAAATATTTTTATTGAAAAATAAAACTCATTTATTATTTTAACATATGATAAAAACATTACGGAATAATTTTATACCTTCCAGTTCATAACTATGAATAATATGAGCTTTTTGTTCAGAATCCATTACTCATTCAAATTATTGAATTAAATAAAACGGCTGCTATGATAAGAACATTCTACTCTCATAAAACATATCAGTGTTATATTAAAAGCCAAGTTTGAATTGGAATGACTAACAATAAAATACTACCTTCATATGCCCTCCGTCCGTCTTCAACTAGTTATCTTTCAATTTTCACAGCTAGCCGTTACGCTCAACAGAACTGTCAATTCTTAAAAACTTTCTCTTCATTTCTCTTAGTTCTAGCAATAAATTACTGTCCACTCCTAGAGCCTCTCATCTTGATGGGAAATTATCTGCTTCTGACATATTTCATAATAAAGAAAATATGACAGTAGCCCCATTGTTTTGATATGGTGAGTGTTAAATGAGTTACCTTTATTGATCGACTCTCCTAGAAATCTAAGTAGGCGCATTCTGTTTGATCAAGTTGACATGGCTGTTTATACAATTTCTTTCTACGGTTGCAATGCAACAGTTGTTCAGTTGTATTAGAAGTAGTAAAACGCTCGGTAACAATAGACTATTAACTAGTATATTCTTTTTCTCGTACTGTGGCTGTTTAAACAATGTCTCGGAGTATCAAGTTGTTGTCGGATCCTTTCACCGGTGTCGCAATAAGAAAAATTTCAAAAGACCGTCTACCATCCGAATCAGAAGTCATAGGATATTTCGATTCTGTCATGAGAATGGCAAACAGACAACCAAGAGAGTGTTCAAATCGTGGCTACAGAAGTGATTGCTGTATGGAATCATGCCGGCCTACCGCATCAACTTATACGCAACGTGGTTAGACGAATTTCTAAGCTTGTGGCAGTTTGGGACCGCATGAAACGTAATTACAGTTTGACAACATTCGAAAGCGGTTCAAGATCGCAATGCATTTATAACGCGGTTGAAATCCTTTTTCAACATTGGCGGGTCTTATATCGAACAGCGTTTGGAGAACGATACCGCTCGTGCAGAGTTTTGGAGGCAGCAAATGGTAATCAGAATGCCGGTCAAGATCCCGGTAAATTTATCAAGTTCGGGTAGCTGCCAGCATTGTGACAAAAAGGTATCCAAGAAAATTGGTAAAGTAGTAGAAAGAAACACTACCTCAATATTGAAGCGCGAATCAGTTGGACAAGTTTCCGAAAATCAACGCCGTAGCAGAAGAATTAAATTATTCAACAACGTTGTTGTCGATAATCTCGACCGAAATTGTAGGTATATCAAATCGTGGAGCAGTTGGCATACTCGCAACAACATCATTTGAATTGGTGCCAATCTGCAGAGTTTGAGTTTAAGTAAGTCAACAGTGCATCGGAAACGTAAAGAAGTAAGGTTTTAAATTTTTTATATATACCTGCTTATTTCATTATTGAAGGCTTTCTTTCTTTTCAAGGCCCTCAAGAAAATTTCAGAAAACATCAATAATAATTTCCCAAAAGACAAAGCTTTGGTTGTCCATTTTGACTCGAAGCAAATGATGTTCAAACGAAGGAAAACCGAAAAACTCGCTACTGTAGTGACCGGCTTCGTTTTTTATGAACAAATAATAAACAGCATTTTCCTTCAGTCTGAACGGTTCAATCCCAATTCGAAATTACAAGATTTTGTTAGCAACCAGTCCCTCATATTTTTCAAGATTTTCAATGTTAATCCCGACATCTTGCTTAAAGAAGATCCTTCAAATTAGAGCAGCAACGTTGAGTACATGCAAGTCAGAAAAAAATGCAACAGTTTGTGCATGATAAATGACCCAGCAGAACGAGCTCTAGGATTGGCAGGAGACTTGAACGAGTATGGACCAACTTCTGAGGCTGAAAAACATGAAATGATATTGGAGGTAGCTAAAAATAGAAAGCTACAAAATAATTCCCTTAAGACCTCTGTCGTTGAATATTTAACAACGTTGAATAGTAACTAGGTTTATTATTTTATTATATATAAACTATTTCAGCGAATATATAAGAAAATTCAAAACTTCAAAAAACTGTGTATTCAATTAATTCAGTAAATTTCGGATATCTCAGCAAGCTTTGAATAAAGACCCTTGCTTCCTTGGGCAAAGTTGTTCATCGAACATTTTCGCATATTTTCATTGAATTAACTTCATTATAGCATTTTGTTGGGTACACTTTTATTTGAGTAAATATTGTAAATTAGCAATTTAATCATCGTTTTCCAAAATTAAAACAATTGTGACGAAATAAATGACTCGAATCCAATCGTGACATTTTTTTCTTTTATAGTTTAGACTATTAACAAATTTTGAAAAAAATGTAAAAGGTATAGTTTTTGTTAGATTTTTATTAACTAGAAATATTTTTTTGATTTTTGGTATGAAAATGGGACTTTTTTCAAAAAACTTAAATTAGCGACCTCTAAACAGCATTTCACAACATTATCGCCATAGAAAAAAATTGTTGTTACACCTTTAGCTATCATTTGGAAGGCCAGCCCCCCGGTTTTCTGATGAAAAGTAATTTTGGGAAACTCTAATGCATATAATTTAAACGATATTAAATAATGCTGATATGTAATTTAGCAGGGGAAAAACAAGAGTCGAAACGGAGAGGGTCACGTCCTGAAAGACGCCGTGATTACCGTTTCGCTCATCAGAAGCTGTTCTAGGACAACTTTAGCGACTAAAGTCTTCTCATTATTTTTTCCAGTTAAGTTGCGATGCAGCCGAAAAGTCGGCCTGAGCCCTTAATAAAAGTGTACTGCAGCCTTACGGATGTTGGCGTACGGTTCCTCAGCTAGTTCTCTCGATGAAAATATAAGGAATTATTGCAAAGCGTTCCTAAAGATTTACTCAGAAACTCAGGAAACTTATCAGAAGTTCAGGATACTTCGTAGAAACTTAGTTTCCCAGAAGTTTTGCGATTCTCCCTGAAACTTCAATAAAGATCAGGAAATTTTCCAGAATTCCAGAAAACGTCCCAGAAATTTAGAAAACTTCTAAGGATTTTTTGAATCATCTCAAAAGTTTAGCAAACATTCTAAGGAATTTTGCATAAGATTAGGGAGTTTCCAAGAGGTGCAGGGATCTTCCCACAAGCTCGAGCAATTTTTCAATAGTTCAGGAAACATCCCAGAGTCTCAGGGTACTTAAGTTTTAAGAAGAACTTAAACTTTTTATTACTCGTTAATTTTTCGTATCGAACCAAAACGAGAATAAAAATTAGAAGTTCAAGAACCGTTTTTTTTTTCATGAAAGATGTACCAACTTAAAGTCCGAATAACTTCTGGGAAGCTAAATCTGCTTCTCACAGTTCCGGTATTTTCCAAAAAGTTGTTTCTATTCCATGGATGATCCGCAAACTTTTTAGAAGTTCAACCAAGTTTCCAGAAACGTTGAGAATTTTCCGGCAATTCAATGGACTTCTCAGAAGTTCCACCACTTCTCTTCTGCAAAGAGTGCGAGCAAACTTCATGATTATCTAGATACTTTCAATAAGTTTATTCAACTTCCGAGAAGCTTAATCAACTCCTGTCGAGTTCATTATATGATTGTATGTTTATATGATTATTTGATTATATTTCATTATAAGAAATGATATGTAATTATCAGCATCCGAAGCGAGCAACATAGCTTTCTGTCCGGCGCCAGCAGCACCCGCGCCAAACAGGGCCACTTTTTGGCTCATAAATATAGCTCAGAATATAGATTTTACTTATCAATTGGTATTATAACGTAGCGTGTAGTGTTTGGGAGCGGTATTTTTCATGTTCTTAATTGCTGTAATAATAGATCAAAACATATACCAAATTTAAAATTATGCATAAAAGATCCGGTATAGAACAAAATTTACAACACCGGTGCAGCGATGCTTTTGCGTTTCGTCTAAAAAAAAATAAATCCAAACCACGATTTGGACCACCGTTGAAGATGCCCCAAAAAACCTCAAGTTTGCATCGGTCTAAAAATTTATTCGATCGTAGTAAGCGTTGTCCGCGGACATTTCGTTTTTCGGGAGCTGTCACAGTTTTTCTGTTTCCTTACACGGTAGGAATCAAAAACCCATTAATGGGTAAAATTTTACCCATTTTTCAAACCTGTATGCTGCTGTCAAAAAATGGGTAAATAAGAAACAAGAAAATGGGTGAAACATTACCCAATTGAATAATTTGTAATTGAAAAATATATGGGTATTTTCTTACCCATAAAAGGGTATTAAAAATATTTCAACTTTACTTTTGTTTGCTCCTGCCATCCATCATCCATCTTACCTCTCGCCATTTAAGATTTCGGATTTGGGTTTCGTTAAGTTCCTGTCGGAAATGTTAGTAGGTATTGGCTAACTATTTTCTATTTGCAGGATGATACAATATATCAAAATACGTTGCTCTAGATTTGCAGCAGAAAGTGGAGTAGAAGGAGATGTTTCGTTCATCGCCATGAGGCACAAAGAGTAGAAGTCATGTTTGCTAGAATGAAAGATATGAAGAGAAAGTGTTGAAAGTTCCGTCAGTGTACGGTAGGTTGGAAAATGGAACAGAAGTATTGAAAATTGAGCGAAAGGGCATGGGTAAAGTAGTACTCGAACCAAGGACGTTATCATTTCCTCCATTGTTATACTCTTTATTTGACGTGTATGCCATAAGGAGTGTATCGAAAATAAGCTATCCACAAACTTTCTTTCAAATTATGTTGAAAACCGATATTTTATTCATACAAAAAATTGATCCTTTCTTGTACGAGGTTAAACTTGAACCTAATGAAGACCGGGTGAAATTTAAGTTATTCCTTCACGAATTCATGCTCTTCATCAGGTTCCGGACAAGTGTTGCATCGCATTTTTTGGACGCTTGAGACCAAATTTTTTTGTGAACTCCTGCATGTTCCCAGCTGTTGATATTTTTCCCTTTTCCGCAAGACAATTGAGAGTGGTTTTGGCATAGTGAGCCCGGGCTAAATCCGGCCAAAACAGTGGAGGTGTACTATGCTTCTTATATAAAGGCAACAATCTTTTCTGGAGACACTCAGATCGATAGATTTCCGCATTTATAGTTCCGGTAGTGTAAAAAATGGTTGACTTCAAACCACAGGAACATATTGCTTGCCATACCAGTACCTTTCGACCCAATTTCTTCACTTGAATGGACCTGTTCGCATCGCTCACATCCTCTCCAACGACGGCAGTAAAGTATTGTGGACCTGGAAGGGTTTTTGAGTCCTCCTTTACATCGTCCATCGAAACGCATGCATCCGGACGCTGCAAAAGACGCGAATACAATTTCCGGGCCCTTGTTGCTGCTCGCTTCTTCTGTTCTGTACTTTGTTTCGAGATTTTCTGCTTCTTGTAGGTCTTCAGGTGGTTTCGCCTTTTTGATACGCTGGATCATTCCGACACTCGTTCCTGCTTTTTTGGCCAAATCACGTATTGACAATGATTTGTTCTTCATGATTAGAGGTACCACTTTCTGCTCCAGTTTTGGGTTGGAAGAACCGGGTTTTCTGCCTCTTCCTGGTAGCTCATCCAAAGAATAGTGTTCCCCAAACTTATTAATGATGGTTTTAACACTCGCATGATGAATTCCAAACCGCTTCGCCAATTTTCGCATAGTAATACCCTTCTCACTTAGCCATGTGTCCAGAACCTTAATTTTCACTTCCTTTTCAATACGCGACATTTTGAAAACGCAGAATTTGAACCGCACAAACAAGTAAACAAAAGAAATCTGACAGTCAAACGCACAACATGCAGTGTTCAGAGCATAAAAAACCATCATAAAAACATGCGTACAACGCATATGTATGTGGATAGCTTATATTCGATACACTCCTTACACTCATAAATGGGTACGTCAAGTTGATCCATTTAATGGGTTGACTCCCTTTTTTGGGGAAATTGGTGAAATTTTACCCATTAATGGGTTTTTGATTCTTACCGTGTATGAAGCTGAGATTGAAGCAGAGTTTTTTTATCTAGGTCGTGAGCCGACTGGTAAGATAATTAAATGAAGTTCACCTGATAGTGATTTTTGTGGTGGTGAGCTGATTACACTCCAGTCGGTCGAAGAGGCAACGGAATGGTCCAGGGATTCCGTCGCAAAAGGGTGACGAACAAACGGCTGCTGTCCAGAATATAACCAATTGTATAGTACTTCGATTGCCGTATATTATAATAGGTGAACCTGAGACGGATTGAGCCTTCTTTATACTGTCACCAACGGTTAACAAGTTGGTGCCGTGAAATGAAACGAAAAAGAAGACGTGCTTCATCCTTCCGTCACCTTAACAAATTAGTGAGTAGTGAGCCTTCGTAACAATTGAGATTTACCTAAACAAATCCCAAGCAACAGTCGACGGAAGTTCGCAAGAACTTATAGAGTGTTTCATATATATAATTTAACCGAAACGTTAATATGTATTACTGAGTAGAAGATTTAGGACACATTACGTCCATTCACTTCAAAGTTCGTGCGAGAAGAAAACAATGTCAAGGTCTATCGAGTGTCAGTGTGCAATGATGGGAAATTTTGCAAAATAAATTAGAATCCATGTCAGTTAGCGAGAAGATAGATTGGGAGAAAACAAGAGTTCACTAGTTAAATCACAGCAGCTCAACACGCAAAAGGGGAAAACCTTTCTCACACAACGAAGCCTCAAGTACCAAGGATGACAAAGAGCTAGTGTTAGATGTAATCAGCAAACGACGAATGCATCATAGAATCACTACATGCTTTGGATCAAAATGAGGTGAGATTATTTCATTATTTGTATACATTGACACAATGAAAAAAAAAAAATTATCACTATGCCAATATTTAAAATTTTAAATACCACTACATTCAATAACAAAGGGTCAGGGAAGGAATACAGATTGCCAGACGAAGTGTAGGCTAGATGAGGGATTCATGGTAGTTTGGTCCAAGACATGGATGACACTTGTAAAATCCTTGATGGAAAACGTCAGATCAGCGAAGGTCTGATTGTCTTCCGACAATCTACAGTGAGTTTGCTAACACTATTTTTAACAAACTACCAGACGGAAATCCTAATGTACATTGCTTACTGTTCATGTCCTGTGATAAGAACATTTCATTGGAAGGAGATTATCTATCCTTTCCAAGCGTTTTGTAAAAGTGCTTCTGCCTACGGGTCTACACCCCCGTTTTCTGGTGCTATACAAAGGAATAGTGTATACAAAGGAATAGTGAGGAATACAGGTGTGTACAGTTTGACCTTGCCATTGGGAGGAATTGAAAGCCATGGAAAGCCGAAGTGTATAAAATAAAAATAATCCTATGATATCCTACTGATCCTACTGATAATGATATAAATTTGTAAAAGAAGTTTTTATCTGGATGATTGTATTACATAGTTATAACAAAATAAGATATAATGCCCTGGGAGACGCAATCTGCGTACAGAAATGATTTAATTTTAATACTAGCTGATATCATTTTGCTACATCGTAACAAAACGAAAAGTAAAAACATCGAAATTCTGCCTAACAAAAGCCCTACGCTCAATTTCAAACAACTTCTATTCAATTTCAAACCCTGCCGAGCTCTATCGGACATATCGATACTTTCTCTTCACATCTTTAGTTCTAGCAGAAATTGCTGTTCACTATTGGGATCTCATGATGTTGGAAAGATATTTCCAATTTCAAAACATTATAATTTAAATTTGGCGCACTGTACGCAATAAAAATATTTTTAGTAAAGTAACTTTCGTCTTATCATTTTTCGAATAAATTTAAGAAACAAAAGCTGTCAACATGGATGGCACTAATGGTTGCTCACGTTAAAATTACAACACATAAAACGATTAACCAATAATCCTTCTTTTAATCAAGTGTCTTGAAAGTTTTGGTGTATCAAATAAAACATCTAATAAAATAAAACATCTAATAAAATATAGCAATTTTGTCATTTTAATTTAATTTAATATTAGTTTCTGCAAACGCTCGCACTTTGGACTTGACATTCCTCAATACATTCTGCACAGTTGCTTTTGTGACTTTCCTGGTGGCTGCTATCCAGTTTTTCTGGATTTCCTGTATGTTTAAGGATACTGTACCCGAACTATCAACTGGCCGAAGATCCGGACATTCCGGCGGATTGATGTCCTTTTTCACGAATTGTACATTATTGTTTGCCAACCACTATAGAACCGACCAGAAAAGAGTCTTATGCTTTCTGTACAGTGACAGTCATCTCTTCTTCAAACATTCTTCCTCGTACACCTTGGCTTTAATTGTAGCCTTTGTGGAAAATTCGACTACCGCAATCAAATCGCCCTAACTTTTCCTTCGCCATCGTAGTGTCAGCGTCGTCCGTTTCTGGTCCACCGATTTCGTATAATACTGCAGACCGGGCAGCGCTCGCACCATTGCGTAGGTTTCGTCGTCGATCAGGATGCATCCATCTTTGTTCTCCAGAATCCGGGTAAACAGTTATCGTGCTCTTGTTTTGTCCCAAACTTGCTGCTCCAGGGACTTTTTCGGCACCTTTCGTTTTTTGTAAGTTTTCGTTTTCAGGGAGTTCCGAGTTTTGATCCATTGAATCATCCCGGTGCTGGTGTTGAATTGCTTGGCCAAATCCCGCGTCCACGCCGATCGGTTTTTTACTTATGTACTCAACCACTTTCAAGTCCAGCCCGGGCTGGGCTGGCTGGGACCCGATTTCCTACCGGATCGGAGCAACTATTTCACGGAAAGGTTCTCATAGAACTTTTTGATTACATTTTTGACACTGGTGTGGTTCACATTTACCCGTTTTTCAATTTTGTTGTACGTGACACGCTTTTCCATTTGATGCTCGGAAATGCAGCATTTGTTTTCTCGTGTCCTGATCAATACGACTCATCTTTGAATCGATCCACTGTACCGAAACCAATCGATTGCACAACTGTTGTTGACATGCAAACAAACAAGTCACCGCAAAATTCACTAAAAACATTAAAGACATTTCATAGTTATTGCTGTTTGAATGTTGCTAGCAACTTTTCGATACACTCTTTAATACAGCATGGTAAGACTGAAAAATTGTATGATTTGAAATAAAGCAGGAACTTAACCTTCCCATTATGAAGAGACGTAGTGTTCCAGTTTGGCGAAAATTTGGACAACTGTTTTACAAGAAAAATGCCTTAAAACCTAATCTCACCCCGAAGCAAATGCAAGCGAGATTGGATTTTGCCAAGCAGCACATATTTTCGAAGGCAGAATGGAGTATTTTTTCTGACGAGATAAAGTTTAATCACAGAGAACAGACGTTCATCTACAGTCTGCTTCTTGTGTAAAACTTTAAACCGACATTTCAAATGTATGTCGTTATACTCCTGGTAGGCGGCGCTGCAGTTGTGTGAAAACTGTCATGTAAATGTTTATCAATAAAAAGCCTAGCACATTACCTGGAAAATTTTGTTTATTTTTCTCTGCATTTGCTTCTTATACCGGCTGCCCAAATTAACTTTTACACACATTTTTTCAAGAAAAGATATATCGACATCAATGTCTGTTCTCTGTGGTTCGAACTGCTGCGCTTATTATTGGCATGATTTTTGAAGGAAACCTCAGGTAAAGTCGAGCAAACATTTCGGAGAAGGCAGTCAACAGTGAGGGGTGTTTTTCCAAAAAGGTGTAAAACTCCCATTGCCACAATTTTTACCAGAATATGTAGAGAGATATAAAAAAACAACAAACAGTTTTATTTTTATATTTTATTAATATTATATACAACAACATCATCTTTTATCAACATAACACTTTTTTATATTTATTTTGCGCTCTACACAATATATACAAAAATAATTATTTTTTTTTTTATCCCACTAATGGGTTTTCCTTCAAAACATGCTGTCTAGAGGATCAGCATACAACACTTTACCAGTTTTATCTCTGATGTTGTTAAGTGAACAACAACGACGAAAAAAACATTGCTGGTAAAAATAAGAAGTTGTGTTTTCAAAACCTCTAATTGGAAATTGATTCCCATCACATGTGGTCTTTAGGGAGTGTAAAAACAGAGATTTCACATCGCTAGAACCATTCTGTGCCTTTGGCGGTGTTTGAGCGCGATCAAATGCAGACATTCTTTGCCAGTCAAGGTGGCGGATCCATCCCTGCCTTGACCTACCCCGCAGTGGGACGTTTGGCAAAAGTGTCTGTGTTTGCTTCGAAATACTGCCAAAGCAAAGCCCTACGCTCAATTTCAAACAACTTCTATTCAGTTTCATAACCTGCCGAGCTCTATCGGACCTATCGATACTTTTTCTTCACAACTTAGGTTCTAGCAGAAACTGCTGTTCACTACTGGGATCCCATGATGTTGAGAAGATATTTCCAATTTCAAAACATTATAATTTAAATTTGGTGCACTGTACGCAATAAAAACATGATTAATTAGTAAACGCTCACATCACGCGAACGAGAAATAGGTTATGTTTTCCTAAAAAAAAAAAAAAATTATGAACTGGCCAGCCCGCGCCGGCCCCCGACCCCAAAAAAAAACCGGGGACCCCCCCACCGGTCCCCAAGAAAAACCCCCCACCCCTTTATATGACCGCGAAGACACTATAAAAGGTGTAGACACCCCCCAAAAAAAAACCCAAAAAAAAAAAAAACAAGAAAATTGAATAAAATTTTTTTGAGTTTCTCTCACAGAAAAATAGAAAAAAAATTTTGGGTCGGATAAAAATCATTTGGCGATAAAATAAGTAAAAAAATAACAATTCGCACTAGAGAAACTTAAAATAGCAATAAAAACTTAAATACTATAATTGTTATGTCTGTATTCTTCGTACGTGGAGTAACGATTATGATGTAGAAGGAGATGTCCGCTCATCACCATGAGGCACCAAGAGTGGATAGTAATGTTTTGCTAGAATGAAAGATATGAAAGTTCCGTCAATGTACGGTAGGTTGGAAATAGAATAGAAGTATTGAAAATTGAGCGAAAGGGCAGCCTATTGACGTGGCGGATTCTGTTTACATGTTTTACTTAAGCTAGGTAGCTGCGTAGCTGTGTATCTGTTTAATAATAACTGAATGATGTTTATCCAGGTAAGTGTGGTTTATTGTCCTGTTTATTGCTGTACCGCTGCATTTGGGTTTTTCTAACGACAGTTAAAAAAAGTTTTTCGCTTGTTGGTAAAAAGTTTGTTTGGGTTTATGCATTGTTTAACGAAGTAAAGGTTTTTCCAGTAGTTAGTGATTTGGATTTGAGAGCTTGGAAGTTCCTAATTAACATGATTGATTATTACGGGTTTTTCAAAGAGTAGTATGCTAGTATGCTACAATTGTTACACTTTATGTAACAGTATGGATTATACTTGATTTTAAACTTTATGACAGAGTGTGGGGTCAATTTATAACTTTTTTCGTTTCGGAAGATTGACTCTAGGATTTATTCAGGACACAAGAAAGTAACACCCATCCCGGGTAGTGCAGGACCTATGGTTTGACATAAATCTTTTAAACTACGTCACTCAAAACTATCTACATTAAAAAGGCTGGGTGCAATCAGTGTTTCTTTTTACTAATTTCAGAGAGCAGCGCTTAATCCTAGGATCATCAGTCTGGACACAAGGTGGAAATGCCTTTGTCTTTTTCAAAGAAGTCTGGACAAATGGAGTGACATTAACCTTCTTAGCCACGTCACTCTCAACGATTTGCCTAAACCTACAAAATTGAGACGGAAGGACGGTTGTCTCCGTTTCCTCTTTCACTCGAGCCGAAAACATTCGTTTATTAACTTATTCATCAAATGGATAATTTAATTGCCGTTTATTTTTGAATCTTCTTTTACCCCCAACGCTACACAGTGAGCCTGGCCGTTTTAATATTTTTGTCATATTACAAATATGCCACAAATATTCCCTTTCGTAGGTCAAATTTGTCACCTTGTCGACGGTGAGAGGGCTTATCTCATGCTATAAACGTGCATGTGAGACCTAGAATTTGACCAGTAGTGAGAGTATCACATTTTCTTATCATTTTTTCACTGCCACGTCGTAGAACGTTTATATAAAGGCACTAACATCAGGTGTGATACTGGCGGGCAATGCCGCAATTCACTCTTAGACTTCTTACTGTCAATCTAAGGAAAACGACTAAAAGTACACTTTTCATTTTATTGACAACTTATGTTGTTATTTATCAATTTTTTTATGGAATAAATAACCGAAATAACTGATTTGCTCATGGTATAGTAACTAAATGTAATTGCAACATTTTAGAAAGGGGTGAATGTTATGATCAGGGTAATTATCTGACTGTTCGAAATGAAGCACATAGTCACAGAAAAGTGTTACTTGAGACTGACGATGACAAGCATATATATTAGAGATAGGACGCGGAGGGCCCGCTTAGGAAACACCATTGGAAGCAATAGAATAAACCTTTCCATGTATGAATCCTGGAAAGTGTGAGCTTTTTAGTGGAATACCTGTAACTAGAGAATGAGAGGATTGATTGGTGATTTCCGTTTGATCCCAGCTACCTTTATTGCTTGTCTTGACGGATGCGCGTGTTTCGTCGCGGGCTTCTTCAGTGTCGTGTACTTATATCGACTGTCGAGTATTGGTAAACGGCGCTAAGGAGGTCTGCGCGTTGTAGACGGGATGCGCGTGTCTATCTGGATGGGCGGTGGAGGTGGTTGGGGTTGGATGGAGGTTGCTAATCCTTCTTCTTATTTCATAGTTACCTTTCCATGTAGTTTATAGCATGTATCCTTCATACCAGACAATAAATAAATAGAAAAAAACACTAGACAGGAGATAGAACTGTTTTTTTCCAAGTGTCCGATTAGTTCTGATGTGAAATATTGTTAAATTTGGGATGGGGATGGTAGCTAGATCCAAAGCTAGAGAGTAGACTAGAATTTAAAATTTAGACAACAATTTAGCCAGTATTTTTTTTTTTTGAATATTTTCTGATTTAAACATTTAAACATTTACTTCTGGTGCTGTTTAAGTTTGGTTAGGTTAGGTATTCGAAATTCTTAGTCAGAGAAACGAAAAGTCCTCGTGAAAATATCACCAATAATCTCTCACATACGCCCTCCATGCCATGAAATACGAATACCTTCTTCTCTTCTCTTTTTTATTGACTTTCATGGTGGAGAACGGCTGTGAAATGGATCGATTGAAGTGCGAATGACCTGCTCAGCCCTAGGCTACATGCGGTTTTGATAAGGAAGTGATCGTATCAATTTCAAGACAAAGAACCTGTAGAGCATCCTCAAAAAAGCACACAAAGAGAAGCTTCATCAGTCCTTAATAAGAATACATGAGATCAAAACTGTCAAACTATCAAAAACATTCATTTTTCTTAAGATCAAAAAAATTAAAATACAGTCACTACTAGTTTCAAATCACAAATAAATTAAACATTTCAGATCATTTTGTAGCAACGCGGCCATCTCAATCCAAAAAAATAACACTACAAACCCCTTATCCCAACCTAATCCTTATCACCTCCCATGGCGTTCAAGTAGTCCGCATAGACCAGTTCGCCATTACCCCTCCCTATGCCTCGTCTTTGGATTGACTTGCGCTCTCATTGCCCCACCAAACGCTGCAAAATGAAAAAAATGAAAATGAAACATTACAAATATGCCACATATATTAATGTTGCTAAGAAAAATACTGGTTACAGTATTTTCCAGGATGCTTTTAATTACTGGCTGTGTAGTATAGAAAGTTAAATACACTTTAAATTCTTCAGTGTTAGAAAATTTCATTTATTGTTGAGATTGGTTTGAGAAAATGCGGCGAATTGTTAGTTGTGCTTAGTAGGCTGTCGAAAACCCTGAATGTATTAGGCTTTTTGACGTTTAATCACCTTTCCCTCTCCAGCACACGCAGAGCAATGATGGTTTGTTTTCCTTCAAAAGATTTTCCTTCTTACTTGCACTCCATTGATCTAAATGGCACTGTAGTGTGCGTGCGTTAAACGTCACTTAGCCTAATTTGCACATTTGTAAATATCAAAAAAATTACACAACACAGTGCTTTTCGGTTTTCAGGAAAGTTGTTTTTTAGACTCACACCTCTGATTGGATTGACATTTTACTTTAAAATTTACTCGCCGGGTGGCGTTTACCCTCCCCTCGGATATATGATCTGGTCGTGGTGGGTGGGCCGCCATCAGCACTGAGCCATCAGCAAGCAAAGTCATATTCTGACGTGGTGGTATCACATTTTTCATATTTTTATTTAATGACGCGTCACATTTCTGGCATTGATGCACTGATTTAACAGATGTAATCCAACGGACCTCCTGTCTGGGAGCCTTGAATGCTTGTGCGGTCTGGTGGGGCTCTTTCCTCAGTGATATTGATGTGGGATTTACTCTTGGCTGCAACACCTTTCTTATGCGTTCCCTGACATGATGAGCTTTAGAAACGCATAAATATAAATCTAGCTAGACAGGTATATGTTGATCGACAATGTGTTCAAGATTATTGACATTCAAAGGGAATCGACTGTTAGATTCACTGAGTAGAAGTTTTATTAAAACTAGGAACGTGGCACCATTCTTATTATGTTATTTCTCATTTCCAAGAGCGATAATAAAAATACCATACATTATCCCAAGCAACACACAAGTTTCATAACGGTTGAAAATACTTTTATATGACTAGATTTGGTTATAAGCTTCTTTTATATTAAACATAAAATCATGAAAATGTGTTACTCGGGATAACAATGGTATACAAACAATCCTATAACGGTTTCATTCTAGATAATTTTATAATAATAGATAGGGAATAGGCGTGATGAAGCCTTAATTTGCCACCGAAAAGTGAATCTTATAGCTGACCAAGACTCAAATCACAATTGTTAGGCTTCACATGCATGTAAGGCTTTGAAGCGATTAAACGACTTAGATAATAGTATTAGAAAAATAAAAAGAAGGCAATGAACAGACAAGTAAACGTGAACTTTTCTACAATAGAACTGAAGAATTTTACTAAATAACGCAGAAGACAAGAACTGACTAAGGCGGACAAAGTGATTCAACGTGGTAGGACGAGGTATGCATCGATGACTTTCATAACTAGATATCTCTAAACTAAATTATAAACGACTGAATATATTATGAAATGCTCTCTTGAACTTTTAAACGGAACACTGATTGACTAATTAAATAACATAAAGAGACGCAACCACCTCCTGAACTCTTTTTTTTTTTTTTTCTCCTTCACGAGTCATCAGTAAACCATAGAAATTATACTGTTGGGACTGCTGAAACTTGTAGCATCTGACATTACTAACGCTGGTAGAATGCAAATATCTAAACGACATCATTAAGCACAAAAATAACGAACTAAGAGCATATCCAGGAGTGTTGTACACAAAAAAAAATAATGAATTTTAACTGGCGCGTAAAATTTCCCCTCGTTCAATTCCACGCCAAAGGAGGCGTAAACAATGAAATTGTTTACAATCTTTCATGTGCCATACAACAATGTTTTCAATCTTTCATACAATAGGCTAGGTCTGGCGTTATCTGGCTTAAATTTACATGAAATATCCCATTATTTTCTGCCAAATCTAGCATTCCCTTTATGTGCATTAGATAACGCAGAATATTCAATGATTCTTTTTATCTGTGTAGTTCTAGATTCATTTTATATGTCAGTTATAAATTTTTCTCTTGGCAAAATATATAATAAACATACCCTCTCTTCAGCAGCAGTTCCAAATGTTGTTCTAAACCTAAAGACTTGAATGTGTGTGTGTATAATTGATTCTCAAAACTTCTGTGGGCATATTCTCAGAATTCCTAAGGAATTCTCCTCAAATTTCCGCTCTCAGAACTCCTTTGAAATTTCCCTCAGAATTACTATCCCCTTCGAATTTCTCTAGAAATCTCAGAAATCGTCTGGAATTTTCCTCAGAATTCCCTTAGAATTTTTTTTTTAGAATTCCCCTAGAATTCTCCTCAGAATTCAGTTGCAATTCTTCATAGGATTTTTTTCTGGAATTCTACCTTTAATTAATTCGCAGTTTTTCTAAGAATTCCTTTGGAGTTCTCCTCAGTGTTCTTCTACAATTATCATCAGAATTCCTGTGGAATTAATATTGGAATTACACTGAAATTCTCCAAATTCCACTCAAACTGTCTTCAGAAGTCCTGCGGAATTCTCCAGAAGTCCACTGGAATTCTTCTCAGAATTTCTCAGAAATTCTTACTAGAATTTCTCTAGTACCCAAGTAACCACAAGCATTATATTATTGCACTTATTCAACCCAAAATCAACATCGGTACTGTGAGATCGCATAAATTCAACAGTTTTCAAGTAATGAAGCGTTAGATTAGCTTAAGAATGTAGTGATGCAATAATGATGCAAACCAATGCAATAATGCTACTTTAGCAATGTCTTATGGCATTACAAAAGATTTAGCATTAGTTCGATCTTAGTGGGGCCCTTACGTCTAGTGCATCATTGAAGTTGGATTAAAGCTGAACTTTAATCCAACTTCAATGATGCACTAGACGTAATACATATGCCCTATATATGCATGCTATTACAGCCTCGTGGTTACTTAGGTATTCTGGTATTCTCCTCAGGATTCTTCTTAAATTCTCAGCTGGAATTTCTCCAGTATTCCTCTGGAATTTACCCTCATAAATCCTTTGGGATTCCTCTCAGAACTTCTCTGGAATTCCCCTTAATATTCGTCTAAATCATTTTCGGTTCTATACCTAATTTAAATATTCCACAATATGGATAAATTCTCGAAAACATTTTAAATACAAAGAAATAGGGAAATGATGGTCAGCGAGTTCAGACTTGTTGCTGCAACATGACATTATTAACGAAAAAGTAGAACGTATACAAGATTCAAACAGATGCACGACCGGACGTTGATTCAAAGTTTGACGTTTGACTTGATTCCATAGACACTACCACAATGACAAAAAAAATATAACTTGGATTAAACGCGTTTCAAATTTGAACAAACATAGAACAACGTAGTATTCCAGTTTTAAATTTTAACATGAAACTGTTCGAAATTATCCAACTAGAACGCCTTGCTGAAGTTGCCTTTGTTATAAATCCAGTTCTATTTTGTAACGACCATACACTCCTGGAGATGCCCTAAGCAGCAAAAGACTGAAGAAAACACACTGGCAAATGAATAACAAAAAGACGAAACGACACCAGTGGACAGTGGACAGGAACATGACTGAGAGAAAGAGGAAGCAAACTTGAAAATGTAACGCCTTTGAGGCAATGTCAACAGCGTCTCTATGGATGACATGATCCTTGCACGGCTGGTGGAATGCATCAAAAGGAGTTAAGTTATAGCACAAGGAACAATACAATAGCTTCTTTTTTTTGGTTCGAGAAAACTGCTTCCGAAGACTCTCATGATACATAAATGACACACTTCATGGACGCTCATAACACATAAATGACACACTTCATTCAACGCCGTATTAAACTTGCAAACGTAACACTTACTAACAAAATATCAAAAAGACAATTGAAAAAAAAAACAGACAAAAGGACTCAAATTCTCAAACGTGGCCCCTTCCGAGTCATTTGCAACAGCGTCTTCTTGGACGACATGTTCCGTGTACGGCTGGCAAAATAATTCGAAAGGATTTAGGCAACGATATCATCAAAGACCTGGCATAGAGGTTTCTACTCTATTCAGAGTCCCGCCAGAAAACCTTCATAAAAAAAATTGTACCCCAGCATAGAAAACAAAGACGTAGTCCTACGTCAAAAGATGGTAGTGGCCGGCAATGGATTGTTATTTGCTTATCTACTTTGACCTCTGATTAGACGAAAGCTATTTATTCTAAAGATGCTTTCCACGAGAAATGAGAGTGATAAAATAAATAACATGACTGCTTTTAGTACGCAATATTCGAAATACTTTGTTAAAAACGTTGCGTTGCGCAACAAACAAGATAGAAATCAAAATTAACACCCTTCAGAATGATTCAATTATTCTCTAATAATTAATATGAAGAAACGACAATAGTTATTATCACCTCTTGGATTAAACGAAACTCGGTATCCAAATTTTTTTCAATGAAACCAATGTAACGTAATCAACAGTGTCTAGATTTAAAAACAATCAAAAATATAGGATATAGTGACTTACAGCACGCCCAGAAAAAAAAAAACTCCTTACATTATTCCAAACTAAGAACTATTGAAAACATTGAAATGAGCTCAACGTTTCAGCAAATGGCTTTAAAACACTCGAACAAACACCACTCCATCGTCGGACGAAACAAAGCACCACGATCGGATCTGCTCACCGAGCGACTATATTTCACCTTCCTTCAACCGGGATGCACCGTCGTGACAGCTGAATTGTTTTCCATGTGTCCACCGATCGATCCGGATCGATGGTTGTCGGCTTTTCCTCTAATGACGCGCGCGCCCGCAATCCACTCAGTCAATAAATCAATACGGCAATAAATCTGTCAAACTGTGTACCTCAGAACATGTGTTTTAAATTACTTCTGGGAAATGGGCGCTGAAAGTGCCGGTGGAACCCGGGCACTATGCTGCAATTGCCGATTGGCTTAGTTGGTAGCACCGACCGCAGTGATCCTTAGAGGGGTAACTATCTCTCGCTCGCCTTTCCTTCGTGCCTTAATCGAGCTTTATTAGCTATATTTTACGTTAATCAAGTGAGGTAAAATTACCAATAAATCATTCCAATTTACGACGGTTGTAATTGATTATTTAATTATCACTGGGCCGTTAGCAACTGAATTATGGTTCTTGATTTATTGTCGTTGGATTTCATTGGTCATTGAGTTCGGGTCGGTGGATTATTGCCAACTGCTTTGAGCCTTGAGCCATAGTTTTGATCTTGAGCGGCTACTGCAAATAACAAATTGCGCACGTGTGGACTTAAGATATCCGTGTTCGGCAAGGCAGGTTGCTCTATACTCTATGCTGACCTAATCTTCGAATCCAAAACGAAAACTGATCTTACTTATAAAATACACGCAATCATCATTGAAGGGCATAAATTCATTCCATTTGGAAATTCCTCAAATTCTCTCCCATAAATAGTCACCTAAGGCCTAGAGCTTCGGATTTCGATCCATTTTGCGTGTACCTTACGGGTAAATGATCCCGAACCGTATGATGGCAAGGGAAATTAATTTTACGCTTTTCCCGGTCAGACTTTGTCTTCTTCGTGCAACATGGCGCAATCATGCGCACAACAACCGAAGCGGATTCCTCGCGGTCGGTGGCCGGGGCGATTAAGTTTGAATTTATTGACAAATCTCACATGTAGACCGAGCTATTGGTTGACGGGGTAATGTGAGTTTCAAATTATGTTAGCGAGTGTCCGCTGCTGGGCCGGTGGCTTCAGGGTGCCACGAGGAAGGTTGCTGGAGGACACGCCGTGTTATGGACTGGAGCTACAAGAGAGGCTAATGAGTTTGGAGCAGCCCAGTACAGCCGTGATTAAGTCGTGTAATTGCTGCACCAAGTGTGGTGCCTTCATGGAGGTATTTCAGGCTCGTGTCCGGTGGTAAAGTGAGATGATGACCGTGTGACATCTACGTACCAGGTGTAGGTTACTTGCGTGACGTGGGTGCATGGAGAATGCTAATCGCATTTGTTTCAGCTACTTTAGCTCAACTTATGTTTTATTGGTTAATTGTTTGATTGGTTGTAGCTGGTACACTGAAACATCCATGAGCGAAAAAAAATCCGGGGTTCGTAAACTGAGAAAACCTCTATATTTAGCATAGGGTTACTGCTCCCATATTAATTTCATTGTTCCTATATTCATCCTACGATGAATCAAACAATTGGGCAGTTGAAGGATCGGTTTCGTTTTCTAATAATGTTTGCTTGCGTTAAATAACTACAACAAACATAACTAACTAATTCTGTCACGTGTATATCGTTTTATTTCAAGTAGGATGAATTGCAAAGTGATGAGATTAATATAGGTACATCTTCCCTATATCAAATTATATGATAGGGTAGCGGGATGTAAAGGGCGATACGGTCAAAATTTGGTCAATATCAACTTGACGTATTTCTTTCAATTTTGCATTTAAAAAACCTGAACACCCCTCATTTTGAAGGTGTGTGTGTGTAAAATGTTGCTCCTATTTTGATTTTGGAATTCACTCTTCAGTTGTCAAAATGCCGTCCAAGCAAGAAGAGCAGCGTATCAAAATTTTGCTCGCGCATCGCGAAAATCCGAGCTACTCGCACGCAAAGTTGGCAAAATCGCTAAAAGTTGCCAAATCAACCGTTACAAATGTAATTAAAGTGTTTGGGGAACGTTTTTCGACAGCCAGGAAGTCTGGATCGGGGGGAAATCGAAAACCGGAAGCCGCTGAGACGACAAAGAGAGTTGCCGGTAGTTTCAAGCGAAACCCTAACCTATCTCTCCGAGATGCCGCAAATAAGCTGGGTGTATCGTCTACAACCGTGCATCGAGCCAAAAAACGAGCCGGACTATCGACTTACAAGAAGGTAGTGACTCCAAATCGCGATGATAAACAAAATACGACGGCCAAAGCGCGATCCCGGAGGCTGTACACGACGATGCTGACGAAGTTTGACTTCGTGGTAATGGACGACGAAACCTACGTCAAAGCTTCCGGGACTGTCAACCAAGAAATTTACGTGAAAGAGTGTTTGAATAAACGTCTGCTGCCTTTCCTGAAGAAACAGGGTTGTTCCGTACTGTTTTGGCCGGATTTGGCATCTTGCCATTACGGTAAAAAGGCCATGGAGTGGTACGCCGCCAACAACGTGCAGGTGGTTCCCAAGGACAAGAACCCTCCCAACATGCCAGAGCTCCGCCCAATTGAGAAATACTGGGCTATTGTCAAGCGGAACCTAAAGAAGACCAAAAAAACTGCTAAGGACGAGCAGCAGTTCAAGGTAAACTGGCTTTCTGCGGCGAAGAAGGTGGACAAGGTGGCTGTACAAAATCTGATGGCAGGGGTCAAGCGTAAGGCCCGGCAATTCGGATTTGGAAAAGCGGAAGCCTAACTGAATATTTTTCCTGAATTTTATACTAATTGAACTTGAAAAAGAAATTTAATTTGATTTTTTAAATAAACGATTTCACCGATTTACACGCGTTTTCCCTTGACCAAATTTTGACCGTATCACCCTTTAATGTCAGCTTAGCTCCTTCATTCGGTCTATGTACCAAAAATGTCATTAATTCGGCGATAATCGGCAAAATTATGTTCCTTTCAGGATGACCGATTTATTTCAAAGCAATTGAGACCTTATTGATCAATTAATAGTTCCTTCCGCGTAATCCACTTCCGCGTAATTTTCGATTTCCTCAACTTTTTAGACAACATGACTTTACTGGTTAAGCTGAACAGAATATCTACACGATCTTCGAATGATCTACATTTGCAGAAATTGAACCTATAAACCGAATAATGCACCCAAGATGTACAGAAAATAGTCACACGTTATAAACTAACAGGTCACATAGGTTAAATAACAATGATTTAACAAGAAAACCATAGACCCAAAGTTAGGAACATATGTTTTTCCCCGTTCCCAACTATGGCCTGTTGTATGGAAAGCGTAGTAAAAATGATGTTATTAGTAAAATTTACAATAAAAATGTCTGAGTTTCGGTTCAAAATTTTTCATATAGCTCATCTTAACATAAACTAAAGGAACAAAATCTGTATAGAGTGAATTATAATGTTTTGATTATCAAATGGTCGCTAAATCATATGTGAAAATCACTTAAGTGTTTCTTGGCAGTTTTAGTATAGTTTGATTTATGAAATTGTTTGTTGCGTATAGCGAATACAGCTGGAAACGCATTGAATCAGAAAATCAGAAAAAAATCGCACGAAGACAACATTTTATAACAAATCTGTCGAATGGGACGAACTTGCATCCATGAATAGACCCAATTTGGTGATTATAGACCGACTTTACATCCATATCCCTCGAAAGTTTCTGACTTTATAAAATGAGTTGTGTAACTGTTTTTGATACATACTACCAAATGGCATATTGAACATATCTAAGCAAGTGAATAACAAGTTCAATATCGCTTCCAGCTCAAATACTTTATGAGTTATAATAAAAAATGTAATCGATTGTTGCATATAAGGCTGAGTCAAGGGACACATACCCTACTTTGCCTTTGTGCATTTTGTGACGAATAAGGTTTTTCAAACTCACGTTGTTAAAAGTTTATATGACCAAATTTTAGAGTTTTTACAGTGAAAATGCTTGTTAGAGTCCCAATTTTCAGTTTCCGGCGAGTATTGCCCGTTTCGACCCATTTGGCCACAAGGAATCTATGCCGGAAGAGGGCACGTTTTGCCACGATCCGTGAGGCGGCCCACAGTAATCGGAAAAGCCTTTTTTCACGGCGAAATTAATAACTCCTAAGGCTTACGTTTGCGAATCATGGTGACCTCTACAAAGTTGTATTTCAACAAGTTGTCCATCTTGTGGTGATAATTTCGTAGTTCCAAACTTTACCGCTAGGGCGGCGCTGTTGTTAACTTTTGAAAGAAACACAATAGAAGGGTGATATGAAAAGCAAATTCGTAGGAAATATAATTTCAAGCAGCTTTGCTGACGACACCATTTTTCAAGCTCTTCATTCGACCAAGATAGAGCTATTTTTCTGCTTTAAAACAGGGTGTCTCTAAAAAATTAGTTTTTTTATTATAATTTTTTTGTTTCTCATTTTGAGCAAAAGTAACTTTCAAACAAAATATAGAAAACGTTATAGCGCACATTTTTGTGGAACAAAGTTTTTCAGTATAGCTTATAATTCAAAAGTTGCGAGTAATTTTAAACTAAAAACATGCGTTTTTTCTTTTCGACCTTTTGATTGTTTAGGCGAGAATTGGCCAGAAAATCATCTAATTATTGTTTTAATGGGTATTAAGGAACAAATTGCTACATAAATGAGCCCGGGTACTTCTGGGGCACACGAGCGGGGACTGCTTAAAATCGGACATGTTTTTTTGTTAAAATTACCCCTAACTTTTGAATTATAAAATATATCGAAACAATTAGTTCAGCAAAAACATGCATAATTATTTTTCTCTACATTTTGCCTGAAGATTATTTTATCCTAACAATTGAAACTAAAAAGTTAGCATGGAAAAACAGACTTTTTAGGGACACCCTAATCTACACCAACAAAATAGCTCCGAACTAAAGCAAAAATTATCACCAATTATGCGAAATTATCACCACAAGATGGACAACTTGTTAAAGTACAACTTTGTAGAAGACACCATGATTCGAAAACGTAAGCCTTAGGAGTTATTATTTTCGCCGTGAAAAAAGGCTTTTTCGACCACTGTGCGGCCACAGATCCAAATTTTCATCGGAATATGTATTTGAACTTTACCGTTTTTTTAACAGCGCTTCAGAAATGTCAAATAAATATGGATTCGATGCAGAAACGTAACTTTATATGATGAGCATGAGCAAGAGCATGATTGACCATCCGAGGTTGCTACTCCGCTATTGCCAGATTAGCTGTTATTACACAGAGAATCAACAGATGATGCTTGGGACTAGCATACATCCTCAATGTGTAAAATCTGGTGATCCCAAACTAAGACAATACTGGCGCTAGCTTCGGCCGCATTCAGGTCAACTAGGGAATGTTGACGTCATACTCGCTTTGAAGGAAGCCTAGCAATCCTCTGCACTTCCACGAGAAATCATTGGGATGTTGAATACAATGGTTGGGTTTGCAGCAGGATCCGTTTTTGGTAAACGGTGTGCTGAATTCAACCGATGCCAGCAGCGAATCAGATAAGATACTCAACTATGTTCCCGGGTTATTCTGTGTACAGAGATGCACATTAAACTTATTGAAACGTTGACACCGACTTAAACTAACAGTAAAGATGAAATTGGGGCCACTCACAAGTCTCTCTCTCTCTCTCTCTCTCTCTCTCTCTTTCTATTTCTCTTTCTCACTCACTCAATTCCGGATAATGAGTTTTCACTGTTCCAGAAACATTACTTTGTATGATTTGGGAATAGTGAACAAAATTCGATCTTCCAGAAACTTGCAGCCAGAGCTGGCAAAAGTAATTTTCAATGAAAAATTACCAACGATTTTTACCGAAATACGTCTGGAAATCTCATCGTGCGAGAAAACGATGATGAAGATTTTCGTCATGATAGCACGTAACAGTGTTTTGGTCATCGCTATTACAAGCACATTTATGGATATTATTGTTAGTTTCGTCACAAAACTTCAAATAAAATTTCCACTTTATCGATAGCATATTATTGCTTGGCAAGTTTCAAGTAGACTTGTTAGACATTTAAGAAACAAAATCGTATGAGAAAAGATCTTATGACTGCTTGATGATGTAAGAATGACAAGGAAGCTCTCGATAGTCCGTTTCTTCTCGTTATAGTGAGATGGCCTTATTATTCCTTATCGCATGATGGTCGTGAGATTTACCTGCTCTGCTAGCAGCATTCTAAACATCCATTCTGCGTTACATTTATCGCGACACCTAAAGGAGGATCTAAACTTTCCATTTCTATTTACTTTGTTTCCAAAAAAATTATGTAAAATATACTTACATACATTAACAAAGGTCTAAGCTAAAATATGTTTTGAGAAGAAAGATTGTTCTCGTAATCCAAGAGCTCTTTAGAATAGTGTTCTTCATATCAAGTGAACTCATTAATCATTCAGTAGTTTATGAGATACTTTCAAATTCATGGAGGCTCAAATATAAAAGTTTCTCTCATACAATGGAAATTGTTAACCAAGAATAAAAATAACTTATTTAAGCTTTTTTTTTTATTTGAAAAGGCTCAATCGAATCAACTTAACAAAGCAAAGTTTTCATAATGATATACATCAGTTATCTTAGAGCTAAAGCTAGGGAGGTAGAACCGATTACTCGCGGTCTTCTCGAAGTTAATAAGAAAAACAATTTAACGGATGGGAAGATGAGTGTGAATTTGAAGTATGGTTTACATAAGAAATTTATTTTAAATTCTAAATTGTCAAATTTACATTTGTTTTACTTTTAACTTGAACATTTTCGAGAAAAAAAACAGATATTAAAAAAACGAAAACTATACATTGATGTTAAACTAACTACAATCTAAGGCTAAGTCAAAAATACATAAATGAGTTTCATAAACTCCAGATCACGTACAGTGAAAATATCTCGAACCGGTACATTGGGTTGTCTATAACGAGCCCAAAAAGTATCATAAAACTCAGATCTGACTCCACAATGCTCAGCACAAGACCAAATAACGTGATCTACTTCCTGGTAACCTTGTCCAAATTCACAAAAATTGTTGTCGCTCAGCCCAACTCCCAAATCTCCTTTACTCCATTTATACTGCCAGCTGACGAGTGACTGTTGACGAAAAGTAGGAAAAAATTCATTGAAGGCGATTTATCAATCATAAATATCGCCTTCCATAGCACCCACCTTTGCAAGCGAGTCCGCTCCCTCATTGCCCAGAATTGAACAATGAAAACGGACCTATACAAAGGTGCTGGTTAAATAACGCAAAGATAACGCACTTAGAAGCTCCTGTATTTTAGAACTGATACTATCCGTAAAAATAAAGTACTGATCCGGTGTTAGTGAGGCAATAATTTCTAGCGTTAAGTGTATTTCCGCAAATTCAGTGACATGTACAGAACATGGAACTTAAAGTTTTCGTGCAGCGCTTTGAATTTCATTCAATATGCCAACGCCTGCGAACTCCTTTATCAATGATCCGTAGTTAAAACGATTTGGCGGAATCAACTTGACCACACTTAGCAGCAAATAACACCGGAGCAATCATAGGACGATGGTGCTCTGGGATTCCACAAAACTCCTGCTTCATGAATAAATCAAAATGAATCAAATTGCCGAAGTCAGAGAAGCAACCACGATTGGGAGTATTCGGCAAAGGGCTGACATCCTGTGTCATGTACAAATAGTACAGAGTCATGAAGTGAGTTTGACGATTCAACTCGAGAAGTTTCTCAAAGTTTTCGATCATCTCGGGGTTCATAACTTCACACCTAGTGAGGAGCCGGCGAGACAATTCCGTGAACCGATCCGAGAGTGGCAACATGCCAGCCAGCACTTCAAGACTCATGGTATGAGTTGAGTGCATGCAACCTTACGCGATACCAGGTTTTCGAATGGCAATAACTCTCACCCATCTCCAATCATCCGGAACAATGTTGAGCTCCAGAAACTGATTAAACAAGTTCAACATGTGTTAGTGACGTCTGGAAGGTTCTTAAGCAAGTTGAGCTTAATTCTATCAGCATGGAGCCGTATTGCCACACGAAAGGAGTGCGAGAGAGTGTTCTACCATTGGAAAGGGTTGGCTAAACTCATCTATCGATTGCGTGGTTTTGCGAGGAATCATCTGTGCCGTAACAGAAACTGGACAAACTTTTCATGTGAACTAGATGATCCATTGGTCCGAGTACTCCTCGCTCTCGTTGTTCGTAGTTCGATTACGCAGTCTTCGCGCCGTATTCCAAATTTCCAAAAAGTGTTCATTGAAGTTTCACGAGGTAGCCCGTCCACAAATTGTCGCGAAAAACCGTGTTTCTTGGCCTTGGTACCGTGAGAGTTAAAATGTCTCATGATCAACCGTGGAGTTGGAAGGACCGAACAAATATCTGAAAGTTGTTTTCGGCTAATTGAGGCTCTAGGAGGAATATATACAGAAGCAATGCAAAGGCTTTTATTTTTAATGACAGCCTGACATCCGACAACTTCAATACCTGGGATTTGAGGAAAATTCACTCTATAGAAGGAGTACTACTTTTTGATCCCCAAAAGTACTCCTCCTCCAAGTGAATCCACACGATCAAGACGAATAATATTGAAATCATGAAAAGGAAGATCAATTTCGGAAGAGAGCCATGTTTCACGAAGAGCGAATGCATCACAACCGGTAGTGTGAGCTAAAAATTTAAAAGATTCCAATTTAGGAACAAGACTTTGACAATTAAACTGCAGAACAGTGATCAAATCCCCAATCTCATTTGGAAAGTTTTCCATCGAAGAAAATGATTGCTGCAAGGATGGGCCACTTTTTTGTCAGTTGCTTCAAAAAAGTCTTCACTGTGGGAAGCATTGCTAGGACAATGCTTTTGAGAGGGTCAGAAATTTCGAGGTACTTAAAGATACCTTCAACAATATTATCGAATGAGAACAGCCCAGTCGAAAAATGCACTTCTGTTTTTAAAATCGAGGCATCACTGGATGTCTCCGGAAGAG
>JAHHFK020003927.1:0-62783 GCA_024533555.2 Aedes koreicus | reverse complement strand
CAAAGCAGATTGATAACAACGCCAGTAAATTCAACCAATTTTCTAATCAATCAAAGCAAAGGAGCATTTCTTAATTCAAAATGTGCCATGAACTTTTGGAAAGATAACAAATAACTGGCAAATGATTTGATCAAATCGTCCAGATAAAAATAAAAATAGAATTGAAAAAATCAAACTAATTGTATATTGTAGTGTATGACAAGTCGGACAGTCTGTAAATGAGGACATATCAATTTTAATTAGTTAGTAGGTTATTTTTCCAACATTTAACGATTTCACAGTTGCGGTGCATTACAAACGTCTCTATGAACTCAAAAAAATTATCATAACTGGCGTTCTGTTAAGGTGAAGGAACATAAATGTTAGGAAGAAAAAGCCGCTACAACGAAAAACGTAATCTTTGCGTAAACTTGACCCGGGGTATACAGGGTCATTAGAATAAGATTGATAAATTGGATCAAGATGTTTTCCGAATATTCTTAAATGTGTGATAAACTGAAGCTATCTGACTTTGAAAAAGCAAACGATCTTGTTATTTTGGTTGAACCTCTGAACGGAATCCTCTAAACTCTTTTTGGTAGCCATTGGTAATCCCTTGAACTGTGTGTTATCGCGGTGTGGTGGATGAGTAAATCAATTATAAGGACGTTTGAATGACGAATTATGTTCGTAGACAATAAGAATTTACTGGCGTTGTTACCAATCTGCTTTGAAAAATTTAAGCCATTTAAATGAGTAGTCTTTTTCTAAGTGCTGCTTTATATTATAAAATTGCTCATATTTTTTATTTCCAATTCCTGTTTTGATTTCAAAATTACCACAGGTTGATTTTTGTACTTTTCCTTGGCATGGATACATTTTTTAACCGTATTTATAAGTAGTGACCACATTAAATGATCATCCTTACCAACAATATTTTTTCCATTCAAGCGACAGTCTTATGGTTATTGGTAAACTCAACATATCATTTGATAAACATATCAATTGTAGAAGCTCAACAACTCTTATTTGAAATGCATACGTTCATTAGTCCATTTGCAAAAATATCATTGTCTATTCCGCATTATTGAATATGAATTGCTCATTTTACCATATGAAATTTTTTAATTTGTCCTAAAACACATCACAACTTTTTATGGCTCATTCCAATTTTTTTGCCTGCATTTATTTTCTGCTCTCTGGAACCTATTCAGTTTTCAAATGGTGGTTTTGAATATTTCATGGGAAAGTTTTCACGATATCAAATTATTTTTGAATTTAAATATTGGTAACTGTATCTACTACCTAGGACATTTGAGTTTTTGTTATTGTGGTTATTCAGTTATTTATTGCTCATTTTACTATTTTTATGGGAAAATCAAATAAAAATCCGAGACATATGCGAGTAGTTTAGTGCTCAAATTACATCATTTGGCGGAAATCAAGCCATATTTATTTGCACACATACTAATAGCTGTTGCTTTATTTGACAGATTTACCGGTCATAATAAGATTATCCAAAGATCATTTCTCATCTATTATTGCTCATTCCTAAATTTTTAATGCTGATCACACATTATTTGTTGGCACAGGCCGTAATAATTTAGTGGCACTTTTTTCATTTTTTATTGCTCAAATCTTTCTTTTAATTCATGATTAATTATGCTGCCTTTTGGTAACGGTCTTCTTGTTACCCAGTAGTTATTTACGGGATTCAAAGCTTATTGACCACTTGTCGAGTACTGTAGACCACGGCGTATCATTCAGAGCAAGCCATTCATTTGCTTCGATGGATTGCTTACTGATTTCAGTTTTACCGTCTGTTGGCTCTTACGGTTTGATTTTCTTTAAATGTTGGTCCTCTTTAAATTCACTTTTTCTCTTTTTCTGCTTCAAATTGCCAATCTTTTTGCCATTTTTTCCGCCGTGGTTACGACGAGCTCCGCCTCGCGGTAAGTAAAAAACAAAAACTTGTTCAAAAACATGTTCTTTTTATGTTCCTTAACCAATACCCACAAGTATTTTTACCTTTCGTTCAGACTTGAAGAGGCTAGTTACAGCTAGAGCATATCGTTCTAAATCCTCAGCACGAAGTTTATCATGTGTCGCCAGATGATATTTAGCAATTATGCCTGCTAAACCAAGTTGTTTCGCTTCGCTTAGTTCTCCAACATTTGATCGCTGCATAATATCTTTACCTTCTTCTGTTCTGTGCATTTCAAGCGGCCTGCCAACACATCTGGTGAAAACAGAGTAGGGTGGATGTACCAATTATGGCTATAGTTTGTCGCTTCCAGTCATATATTTGTCATCGTTGTACGCATGTTTTCGTGATACTACATATACTATACTAAAAACTGAGGCTTAATGTCTTATTGTTAAGATAAACTTATCAAATTTCACGAATTAATGAACCTAACTAAATTATAATATAAATAAATATGCTTATTCCGGGTTCCTACTATAGCCATATGGTTCCTTTGTTCGTCATACATGTGTTCCTATTATGGTTATAGTAAAATAGACTGTTGAGAATAGCTTTATTGAATGGTAAATAAGGATTATATATTAATTTATTATTTACTATTGTGACACAGATAAACAGACGTGATTTATTGAACATTTCAAAAACTATAATTTGGTGTTAGTTGGCGATATTGAGCAAACGACAAGCAAGAACAAAAAAGTTGCGAGCGCCACCATTGTTGATTAACAAAATCGGGCACCATTGTTGATTAACAAAATATCGGAAAATTATTCAATGTACACAATAATACGTTATGATTCAAGACTCTTGTCAGGAAACATTGGAAGGCTATCAAATTTGACAAGACAATGTAGATGAGCTTATTAATTAAGGGATCGATTTATTCATTCTCATAAAAATAAACAAATCTTTTGTTTTGCATCATATTATTAATTCATCATATATTGTATTAGGTATTTTAAGTATAATAAGTACATCAATGGCTTATTTCAGAAAAAAAAGGATTATTTCTTGGTTTTCCGATTAAATTTCTTCTGTTTTTGTTCCTTCTTTTTTCGCTCACGTTCCTCCATTCTAGCCTTTTTTGCTTCCTCTCTTTTTAACTTTATGTCTTTTCGTTCAAGAGCTTTCCTTTTCTTTGTCTGTTCAATTTCCATTTTCTCTGCTTCTTTCTTCTGAATCGCTTCAAGACGTTCCCCGGCTGTGAAAACGGGTGTATACTGGGTGTATAGCCTACGCTTAGAAGTGACACAACGTGTAGAATCTTTTTGAATATTGCCTAGATCCGCGCAGATTTTTGTTGTATCTGAGTAATAAATTAAATTATTGCATAATATGATATTCTTCCAATGGAAACCGTGTTTACCTTCAGCGTTCATTTGCAGGCAAGTTTCAGCGTCTGATGTTTCTGTAACAGTTGGTTCGTCTTGGTCATCAATGTGAATATCTTCTGTAAGATAAAATAATACTTTTAAAAAAAAATTTGCATTATTTTTATATTGCTATTGATTACCATGGCCACCGTCTGATGATTGCTCCACAATCGTATTTTCCACTGATCGCGTTGTGGAATCTATTGTAAACTCAGGTAGATGCATGACATGTTTGTCTTCTCCATTGGGCTCTGTTCTTATTTCTATTAAAATAGGTTCATCATTTATAGTTTGACATTCGGTGAAATCAGCGTCTGCAGATATTGAAGGTGGAAAACGAGGATTTTCATGCAACTCGATATCATGCGACTCGTCATAATCAAGCTGTACCGAGTGCGGGTTATAATTTCTTTTTGATGCAGACAAGTCAGTAAATTTTACGTAAGGCCGGACAAACTCTCGATAGAAAAAACGAATCACACGTTCTTCACGTGTGAGCTTGTTCACATCACCTTCAATCTTTGCCATAGTATCGTAACCAATCAAGTCATATGCTTCTATAATTTTATCAATGTGGATGCTCACATACTCTGATGATTGCTCTGAAAATTCATTTAAAACTGGCAATTGTTCCGGTGTTGTTATATGATATGTAGCAGATCCTGATTCTGATGGGACTGGTTCGTGCGTTGGTTCTAGAACAGTTGGCAAAACAGGTTCTTGAAGAGAGCGAGAAGGTAATTCATTGGTCGATGACGAAGATACTTTTGCGATGCACTTAGTGTAATCAACTGCATTTGCATCAAAGGGTTGCAGCCCACACACTCGAAAGCCGTTCTGGATTGTACTGCTTTTAATTGCCCTTGGAACGGTTGTACTCAGCACTCCACCGAAGTGTCGCAATGTAAGAGACTCGCCCTGATGTTCCATTCTCCATTCATCAACAACCTTTCTCCATTCATTTTTCATCGGTCTGAAGACGGCAACATCAGCCGGCTGCGTGATATGCGTCGTATTCGGATAGAGCGAAATAAGCACGATCCCCAAGGTTTGGCAGAAATGTGCTACTTCCACCGCTTTATGCGATGAATGACCATCGACAAAATAAATTATGGGAAATGTCACACTTTGTTTCACGAGAAACGGATGGAAAATTGTAAGGATATAATCGCGGAAGTTGTGCGTGTCCATCCACCCACGTTCACTCTGACCCAAACCCCAATCCGCTGGGAAACCCTGTGCCACTTCTTTTCGGATGCGCGGAAGCCAATCGACAATCTGCTTCTCTTCTTCTGGCGTTAACACTGAGTGCGGTCCAGGTTTGGCTTTTTGTTGCCACTTGCCGCTAAGCCTATACCGGATGTTGGAAATCGGTATCCCGAACTCCTTACATCCTGCATAAATTGATTTGCCGCCCTTTATAGTTTGGAGGCATGATTCGATAGCCTCTTCAGTGTACGGTGTTGAGAACGAAGTTTTCGGCATTCTACAAGTTAGGAAAGAGATCATTGTGTTTTAACCCCAGAAAATTCAATAGTTATTATTACCTGAGATTTAAAAGCTCGATTAACAGCAGAAATCACGTGAAATCAACTGAAAACTGAAAAACCGCCGATGTAAACTTCGCACTATGGCTAAAATGAACGGGTTGCTGCGCGTAGTTTCGCCTGTAGCGATAATTGGTACACCGAAGTAAAAATGTTCCAAATATAGTCATACTTAACAATCATATTTTTTGTAAAAACAAAACGTTTTGAGGTAATATCATGAAAATTCAACATGTCCACGACTACTTTGCATAAAACAAATTTTACAAAAATTTTAATCTACAGTAACAAATCAAAACTTTAGTTGACTGTGTCTTAGCAATTTGTTAACAAAAACTTGTTACGCATATAGGTGCATATTTCCAAGCATGTTTTGAAAAGATGTGTAATTAACATCAGAGAATACAAAGTGTCCTTTATCTGATTGATTATACGAAGATTATTCGAAAAAAAATCGTAAAATGCCTTTACTATAGCCATAACTGGTACTATAGCTATAATTGGTACAGCTACCCTAGCCGAAGATGATGGTTGCTGGTTTTGAATAACTGAAAAAAGTATTTCGCTTTAGAATATTTTTTGTTTATTAAAAATCAGCCTACCTGATGCATCCGGTACTCTCAATGGAGACGCTAAACGATTCTCTGTCGTTAGTGGAGCACAATAAGTGACACTTCCTTCTTCATCTGAATTATTTTCACCAAAATCAGTGCCATGCTTTCAACACTTGGAGCAACTGGTAAAGCTGCATCAACAACCTCCGGAAAGGATTTCAGCAGACTGCTTGTTTTTGTTGTTTTTCGTTGGGTCAGACATCGAGATTGGGCCATCTATTCATTTCAAACGCATCATTTGATATTTACTTACTTACTCTGATGAGGTCAAAAAGTACTTCGTATTTCCAATTCGCGTCCGCTTGCTGCAAGGAATCCTTCTGGTTATCCTAAGAGCTTGTGAGAAGCTCAAATATTCCAATCCCGCACTCTGCAATTCATAAAATACTAAATAATGGAATATTCAACTATTGCTAATTTATACTTACGTTGAAAAACTGCGAAAATATCGTCTGGAAATCCCAAGTCGGCCGCCAATGTCAAACTCGCGATTGTTTCTCGAAATCAAATATGTTCACACCAAGAGCTCACGTACAATTTACCGGTCACTTTTGAAGTATTGAAAGTGATTTATCAATTTTTGATTGCTATTTTAAGTTTTTCTAGTGCGAATTTTTATTTTTTCGTTGGCACAGTGTTAAATAATTTATTGTCGATTTCACATATTTTTATTGCTATTTTTTCCATGTTTATTGATGTTTTATTACCCTGCCATTTTGAATTATTCAAACAATTGGAAGGACTTGGCCAGATGCGTAAAGAGAAGTGGGTTTACGAAACTCAACATTTTTGGCGAAATGATAAGTGGAAATGGATAGGCTTATTTCGGTGACTCCCCCCACGCTATGTGCAAATGTTCTCTGCTGTGCTATGCTATGCTATGTATCTCATGTTATTTAACATACCCCCATCAGTTAAAAATATCAAGAAGTAAATCTGCTACATGATTTATGGAAACATAAAGTGATGGGTCCTTGTAAGTGTGTTAGTTTGAAAAGCAAATGGCGAGTTTGTATTGGTGTATTGTGTTAGCAAACCTGGTTCTTAAAACTACCAGATTAAATGAAATTCATACTATTTTGTTGAATAATATGTTCTTTAAAAAGTGAGAAAAAAATCAATTCTACTCCATGAACGTGCACAGAAAAAGGTAAGTTATGATGTACTACCGAATATGGCAAAGCATTTTTGTCAGAAAGAAGAAGAAAAAGAAGCCGGCAATCATTATCATTGCCCAAATTCAATACGACTTCTTCATTCTTAACGTCGGTCACTGTGAGTCTGGCAGCAAATTCGAGTCGACAATTTGCAGAGATAATGTGACGTTGGGTCGATGAAGGTTGATTGCCTGGAATCGGAGTTCGGAAGACCCCGTCTTCCAACTCAAACGCGGGACCGGGACGACTGCTGGACGCTGGCAGCAGAGGCTTGACTGCGATGAGAGGAATAGGAGGCTTCCTTGAGGCTTAGGACAAGTGTGCGTCCCGGTGTCCAAAAAGTAGAAGATGACTGAACGTGGTGTACCGAAGCTTGTCTGAAAACAGAACAAATTGATCAGCTGACGAAATGTTCGAATTTGCAATTTACAATTTCCGTTAAACAAGCAGCATAAGGTCCCTTCACAGACAAACAGACGTAACACTCTAATTGATGCCCATCGTCCACCTGAAAAAACGATTAATTTGAATACAAATAGTTGGCCAAGCTACCACTCACAGCGCTCGCATCGAAAATTATGACATTTTCCTGCTGGGTAATTTCCTTGCACCAGGGATGCCAAATATACAGACATTTGATCATGCATACAGAGCTCATACAGATTACAGACATTATACAGATATTGCGATAACATTACAGATTTATACAGACATTTCAATCAATAAAATGAAAATAATTTTGTAACGATTTTATTTTCCATATAAAGTTGGCATGTTTTGTTTGTGACCTAAAGCGTCTTATATTTATAAAAAAGAAGTATTTTGGAAAACTGTTCATTTCCACAGATGTTTAAGGACCTAGTTTTGAGACTTCATTTATATCGAAATAGACCTTAAGTTACGTAATGATTTTATTGTTTTGAAAATTTGCGAAACGTCTTTTGAGCTTCGCCATACGTTTCTGATAGCGGACAGATAACTTGAGAGTTATTCAGTTATGCAGAGAATATTGTTCGCGAAATTACATTTACAGTTTATTCGTTTTAAAGTTGTCAAAGCACTTCAAATCTATTTATCCTATCCTAAAAATCCCATAGAAATTTAGGAAACTTATCAGATAATCAAGAAGTAAAGATTGTTTGGAATGTAGCGGATCCAATAAATTTTCAAAGAAGTTTTAATGATTTCTACTAACCTTTAATATCGAGTAATTAAAAAAAAAACTTCTGTATAAATTTTTTATTGCTGCGGAATTTATAAGAAGTTCAATAAAAATTATTATTAAAAAAAAAGATTTTATTTAAAAAACAAGTTAAATTTTTTAAAGCATGTAAGCAATTTTTCTTGAGAATCTGTAGAATTTCAACTGATATTCAACGACTATTTTCTTGTGATTCAAGATTTTTAATGATACTAAGTACCTTGAGACATCTGGTGACAAGTTTGTCCTGCAGTTTTGGGAATTTATTGAACAAACTATTTGATATGTTACTCAAATAAAATCAAAGGAATGCAAAAAATCTTTTACTAAATTAAAGTCAAACTTATGAGACAACTTCAGATAATTATGTAAGATTTCAAAAAGAAAATTAAATACGAAGCATAGTTACGAAAGGTTTTGTAAATAAGCTTACGTTAAGCATTGAATGGTCTTATATTTTCGAAATCATTTAAGAAGTCTTCGATACCGTTCTGAGAATTAAAACAAAAAATGTTTCAAGACTTAAGTATGTTACATAATTTTAACGAACTACAGTACTTTCCAACATTTTCGTATGCATTAAAAGAATGGATTAATTTCGAATGGCGATGCAAAAACTACAAGAGGTTCAATTGCACAAAGTTTCGTAACAGAATACATTCATTGAACTTTCTACCAAAATGCTACTGCCGAGCGGCCGTACAGCAGTGGACCGAAAACTTATCCATGGCTGATAAAAAAAAGGAATTTCGACAGCTCTTTCTTGGTCTTGGCTTCTTCGTTTTGGCCAAGAAATTGTCGAAGTAGATCCTCAATTTGAGGTTCGAAATTTTTTTTTATATCGGTCGCAGCTTATGGACGTTAGGAGTGTTAGCGGTCTTCAATACAACGTTTATCTTTATTTGGTCCATCTCTTCCAATGGATCTTTTGCCAGGTTCACCCAAAAGGCCACATTCTCCTTCGTGTGATACTTCTTAACGAGGGAGGCAACTTACGGCAGGCACTTCGTACTGTATATCTCTTTGTTTACCGCAAGCCACGATGGAAAGAGAAGTGACTTGGACATTCCCTTCTCACTGGTCGTCAGCCACAGAAAGGCATTTTTTGGGAATTGAGAATAGAAGATAAATTTGACGTCAAGCGTCAAGCAGGTATCGTCATACATTATGAACACGACGTCGCGCTTTACCGATGAGATGTATTTCACCAGCCGCTCCATTTGCGTGATTGATAAAGCTGCCATTTTATTTCGGTACCCAACAGGGTTGCTACGATCGGCGATACACAGGTGGACTCACCACCTGGTGGCAGGAGAATCGCATGCAGAATCGCTAAAATCAGTCCATTTTTTTAATGGTTTTGTTAATTGCTACAAAACTAAAAGGACCTCATAAATATGTGTAAATTTGAATAGGCCAAGAATCCTTAAAATATAAAAGATTCTCCAGAAACTTATTGACAGTTGAAAAACGGGAAAGGTAAATAAATGAAGGCTCGAACGCAGTGCTAACGGAAGCGGAACGGCAATGGCAGCTAAAAAGCCCAATCAGACTATACCTGATTGTCGAATAGAAAACTAGTTAGATCCAAGTGGATTCCAATTGAACATATCGACGTCATTAGCGACAACTGTCAAACTGTTCTTTTTCCGTTCCGTTTCTGTCCCCATTACATTTGGGCCTTACGACTTCCGAAATCAATGTATTTGAGAGTATGAGTTTACCTTATTTTTGCGAAACCATTCCTTACCTTGCTCCCAAATAAAATACTTTCCTCACCCATATTCTTTAAGTAAGTTTTTGTCAATATCCTTAATGTATGTATGATATGTACTACCACCCATTGTAGCACGGAAACTAGTCCGGCAGCAATGGGCTCTTCCCTCTGTTAGACTTGATCAAGCTTTAATAACCACTGATTATCCTAATCATGCCATTGTATGAAGGGCCAAAAAGGGGTTGGGTGGATCGATATGCAACATCACTAGTACGTATCCACATGGATATAAAGAATCTCCTTCCAACAACAAGATTGAACAATTGGTCAAAAGAGCAAGCTATCTAACATGAGGATGCCGCAATGGGTGAGGAGAAGAGCCCGTCCTCTATTCACAAACTGTTAGCAATGGGGAGCTGGCATTCCCACTCTCCCCATCCAGAGTGCTTCAATCGGGTGCCCTGATGGTACCCGATTCCCATTTCCATGAAATATTTATGTAATAGTTTATCTATTTCTGTAAATTAAAAATACTACAAGCATTAATTGCTATAATATATGATCTTAATTGGGTTGATCCTTAAATGCAAGAAATGTTGTAAAATGTTAAAGTTTAGAGTTCTGTGGTTTGCGCTTAAGCACGTTTTCGTTCGTTTTCACCATAATCTTGATTTGAGGTATCCTGAACAAGTTTATTAAATCTATTGAAATTTTACAAAACTAACATTTAAACATTTTAATTTACTGTTGCCATGGTCACTATTTGCTACTTGATGCTGATTTTATTACAGCAATCCGCTTTTTTTGCTGACCTGAAAGTTATTGCTACCGAGTTAGAAGAGTGGAGGTTTTACTGGAAGGGAGCTAGAGGTAAACGGGCAAAAAAAAGCAATGTAAAATCAATAAAACAATATTACCAAATATAATGATATTGTAAGTTATGATGAAGTAATGACAAAGATTGAAATGAAAAATCAAACACTAGCCAAATGGCACACAGCGCTGCATAAATCAGATCAGATCAGAATTGGTAAAAAGTCCATTTGTAAACCGGAAATGAAAAATACATTCAGCAATAAGTGAAAAAGCCTACCACAGATTCCGTAATTTTCAAAAACCTACCACAGATATGTGGACATATGTGGAATGATAGATGTCATAAATTGAAGAAATATTTCGTGTTTAAGTCAGTTTTTGTCAAAATCCTTAATACAGACAAATACAGACATTTTTCAATGTTCCCTACAGATATTTTGAAAAACTATCTGGCATCTCTGCCTTGCACTAGCATCGCTTGCAAGTGTTAGTTTGTTCGCAAATGATTTGTTTTGTGTTTTCGTCAAAACATGAGACGCAACTGTGAATTTTTATTTTGCTCTAATTTGGAAGGTAAAAACTGCGGAAAATCCTTCTTTACTTTTCCCCGTGACGTGGAAAGGCATGAAATTTATTGAGATTCATATTACTATTACATAGAATTTAATTTTGACATCAAGTAGATGCACGCAGTGCCAGTCAAGGGAGCTTATGGTGGAGTTTGGTGGAGGCGGACAAAAGGCGGTCGAAAAGCGGAAACTATGCTCCGACCATTTCAACTCGACAGCTTATAAAAACTGTTACAAGCCTGAGAAAGGGTAATACGATTCTGAAAAAGATAATAATTCATAAAATTCTAAAGCTTATCAAATAGAGAAACGGTTTTGTTTACCTTACTGCGTTCCAATTTGTCAGCCTATTAATTTTCCTTCCTCGTCATACAAATAAACCAATTTCGGACAGCCTGCCTTATCGCGATCCTCCTGTCTCGGTTGTGAACGAGCGATTTCTCCAGTCGTGGCATGGTAATTCCACCATTTATGCTGAATCCACATCCACGTCACGTTCTGTCTTCATTCTCATCACTATCGCACCACTCATCCTTGTAGGAAGAATACATACCATTTGAGCTATTCGATCGTTGGAATCATCTGAAACGTAGTCCGACGAAAACTCGTGATATATAACACAAAATATATCTTTTTCAATGTTCATTTACACTAACATATCGGTCGTCGTCCTTTTCTTCCTTGTCGAACTTCGATTGGAAAGGGTCCGTGCTGCACCTTTGAAACTCTTTCTACCACCAGAATGAAGCTTTCCAGGAACATCCAGGCGCTCTCGCAACGGTGGAGGCATCATATGTCCCGTTGGGTTCATTATCGGGCCTCGCATAGGCGGCATCAGTCTAGGCATAAAGCCCATACGATCCAGATGAATTGGTGGGAGAAAATGTGGTGGCGGTGGATAATTTTTCAAAATCGAGCGCTTTAAATGTGCCTTCCGGTTGGTTTTACCCGCCGCATGTGTGCCATTATTGCTACTTGTCATCGCGGCAGCATTCCCGCTAGTCGATTCCATCGGCACGAATCTGGCACGAGATTTCAGCAAGTTTTCACCATCGATTTTTTCGATCGGGCATCAGCTCGGCATACACCTCGGCTCTTGTTTGATAGTATTTCGGTGGGGACCACTTTGTGCACTAGAGATTCACTGTTATTTCCGCTGTTTTTTTCTGTCGGAAGTAATTTCCAAACAACACTGAACTTACTGGTTTTTACTAACTTTTCACTAATTTTCACTTTTCTACGAACCTACTTTGCTTGCTTTCAAAACAAACGATTGACAGTCAAGCAAGCCTGAAGTAGTGTGCGTGTGTTTCATGGGCCTACTTGTTGGCAGCTGTTGCGGCAGGCAAGCTAATCAAACATGGTTGACACTGTAATGGGTAGAGCGGCCATCAGTTAGCGCTAGTGTTTTAACGTATCTAAATTAAAATTTATGACGATGTATTGTAAGGCAATTTGTTCTTAGTGTTTTCGTCTGTTCGTCTGTGGTCCCTGCTTTGTTATGGCCTGATTTAGCGTCAGTATATTACGCCAATACCACAGTACAATGGATGCAAGAAAATAGAGTAGATTTCGTTGAAAAGACATCAACCCTCCCAATTGTCCACAGCTACGTCCAATTGAACTAAACTGGGCTATCGTCAAGCGCAACTTCAAAATTGGTTGCCAATTTGATTACGATGCAGTCCTTACGCTTATGCTCCAGGGAAGATTAACGCGTTTTCCCACCAGAAAAGACAATCGACTTCATTGGTAATCGAACCCTTGACCTCCGGAAGAACGGACTCGTATCTGAGACTCAGGTACGTTAATGGTTTTCAACGGAGATCTTTCAAAATCGAAATAAATGTCAGTATATAATGTAGACAATTAAACGTGCCGAAGGAAATGTTTACAGTCTAAAAAGGCTGTCTAACAGATCAATAGAAATTTAATTACCGCAAGATAACTGTATGTACTTCAAATGCTGATTGAGCAGACCTTCGATCATTAATTCGTTGAACCTTGATGGTTTCCATCGCTATAAGCATCCACCTTGGCTTCTTCGAACACAAAATCCCACACTTGAACATCAACGACATGCAAGACAATAGCTCACCCCATCTGCACAATCCGTTCTTAAGCCAAGCACCTCCTCATTTCCATATTTTCATGAATGTTTATTGGATGTAAACTCGCTGTTTTCTCATCGCAAGCAATTTCCCGGACCACATTGTCCGATAGCGTGTTGGTGTACTGCTGTTTCGGAATCGTTTAGCAAGAAGGAAGATCACCCAGGGACCACATTCGGCTTCGGTGTGTGTGTATGAGCGAGTGCATCTTCACAAGATTTTTTATTCATGAAAAATGCAAAACATGACCGCGCAATAATCAGCAATAACTGAGCATACACAGGCCAAGCAACTGGGCACATAAAGTACCGGCAACAACGTTTGCCCTGACAGCTTTTATTACTGCGACAACTGCCTAGCTACCGTTACCGAGATATAGACTCTATGGCAGGTCAGAGACTCCGGCCTGCTAAAAACTATCAACAGTTATGATGTCGTCCCAGCAACGATCGGCGTTGGCGATTGAACTCGCTGCTCATCGGTGCAACTTTAGCTCTCCAAGGTGCTTCTTCAGCCGATTAAATCAGCGTTATCAGCGATTTCTGCGAACGGAGTTCATTCAGCCGGCCCGTTGTGTCGAGTTCATGCCAATAATTTATTAAACGGACAAAAGCGCTTGTCCTCTCCGATTCTCAGGTAGCGACCAGCTGAGGCAGAGTGGATTGTGCATAAATGAATATTTATGCCCTATCGATAAGCTTGTTGAGTGCATTATGAAATCGAAGAATTTTGCACGCAATCCGTTGAGCATTATATCGGGTTACTGATGTAAATTTGCTTTTCTTTTCATGAGTCTCGACGGGGAATTTGCCGCGGCAAATCGTCTCCTGAATGAGATGATTGATTGGATTAGTCTTAGCATCTTCAAATGCGTATGAATTTTTATGATGCTTCTGCGAATCGCCCATCCATCGATAAGTCATTCCGCAAAGCTGCTTCGAGCACACCACGGAATGCGACAACTTTAGCCGAGAGGTACATCGAACACATACCTCAGGTGGTTCAATTATTTACGTCCGGGCGTAAATTCCAAATTTACGTCAAGCATAAAATTCAGCATTAAAGGCAATACATTTTTGCAGGCGAATTTCGGTCAGCTCAATAAAATGTAGCGACAAACTAAAAGAATGCTCATAAATTAGGCTTCGGAAGTTTCGCCCAAAAACTTACAATTAATTAAATTGATTTCTTCTTCTGTGTCGTGTACTTAAAGCAAAACACAACAACAAAATCGCACGAAATATCACCTTGTAGCATATTTCCTTACCCGCTATGCTTGGGCGATGAAGCAGCGAATTTTGCTGCCTTGTGTCGTCGGTTGATGTGTTTTACGATAATGGGGTTTGATTTGATTGCCGTTGTTCGATTTCGATTGATTTCGAGAAGTTGTACAAGCATTTGGCATTGTTCCCTTTCGATGAATCGATTTCCAGCGCACTGACATGTACCATTGATAATCATAACCATCTCCATCGATCGTTTTCGGATGTCAGCTGCAGTTGGGTTTTGATGAAATATGGAGAGGGAAAATGAAAACCGAAATCCATCGGACGAGGGAAAGAGCCGATCGTACAACTGATTGCAGTATATTTACAAATTTGTATTGCTATTATAAATGTTGATTTTGCTAAACAAGGCTTTTACCTTCTCTATAATTCAGTATGTAATAGGGTCTGCACTCTGGTTTCACTAGTTTCGACTATTAAATTCTCAATGTTCAACATTATCATAAGAATCCGGAATCCTATCTCTTATCTTATTAAAGTTTAAAATTTGCGTAATGGAACTGCTACGAAAAGTTTTCTGTGTTTCTCTGTAACCGTTCACAGACTTAGCCAAGAGGTGATCTTACTAAACTCAATGTCTTAAGCGCCCCTGTCAATTACGAGAGACCACTGTCTGTGTTTATAATTTTTACCCGATTTATGAGACCTTTCCTCAAGGAACCTCTTGAAGGGTCGGCAGACGGTAAAAAAATAACCATTTAGAAATGCCATATTCTTTAGTGAAACAACAAGGTACACATTTGCGTATTTGTATCTGACTCAACTACGGAACGAAACTGATAGAGAAAGGATTTGTGTGCTTACTAAATTTAGCCAAACGGAAAGAAACAAACGTAACGTAATATGTGCGTTTTATTCAGGAAGCAGCACTTCAAAACTGAACTAAATTCTGAACTGAATTCAACAGACAAAAATGATCACCAAAAATTCACTTTAAGTAGGATATTTTCAAAACTCTCAGGGAATTGGTCAACACATATTAGCAAATCTGGTTTATTCAAGCTCCTCTCCTAAAGGGTGTCCACGATGAAATTGCCACACACAAAATTGATTCGCAAAATTCGAGTTTTCATCCGATTGCCATCAAATTTTCAGGGATTGAGAAATAACTATTAAACTTCATTTTACCATTTTACTCGTATTTTATTTACAGTCCATACGCAAATGCCTGCACCTTGGCCTTAACCCCAGCCATAAGATTCTGCACAACCTGTGAATCAACCGTTTTTTGCATGTAAACCCATACTTTCTTCAGTTCCTCGACTGTCTTCACTACCTTAGGTCGTTTAAGAAGGTGCTGCTTCATAATCGCCCAGTACTTCTCGATGGGGCGGAGCTCCGGAGTGTTGGGAGAGTTGAACATTTTCGGCACGAAATTGACCTTATTGTCCGCATACCACTTCAGCACGTCCTTGGAGCAGTGGCATGAGGCCAAATCCGGCCAGAAGATTGTTGGGACGTTGTGGGCCTTCAGGAGAGGAAGCAGCCGCTTCTGGAGGCACTCTTTTATGTACACCTGTCCGTTCATCGTGTCCTGGGTCACGAAAGGTGCACTCCGCTTCCCGCACGTGCAGATGGCTTGCCAAACCAGGAATTTCTTCGCAAATTTGGACATCTTCTGAGTGCGGACATGCTCCGGAACGCTGAACTTATCCTTGGCCGTGAAAAACAGGTTGCCGGGGATCTGTTTGAAGTCGGCCTTCACATATGTTTCGTCGTCCATGATGCAGCATTCAACTTTCGTCAGCATGTTGAGGTACAACCTCCTGGCACGGGTTTTGGCGGACTTGTTCTGCTTCTCGTCGCGATTAGGGGCCTTTTGTACCTTGAACGTTCGAAGCCCAGCCTTAGTTTTGGCCTTCTGGACAAAACTTCGGCTTAGGTGCAGCTTCTTAGCCACATCCCGAACGGAGGCGTTCGGATTTCGGTTGAAGGCCCCAACTACGCGGTTGTGATTTTTGGTGTTGTACGGAATACTTTTTCCTTCACTTCTGGGCTTCCGATCGGTGGTCAACCGTTCCTCGAACCGCTTAATCACTCGCGACACCGTGGAATTCGCGATTCCCAACGTTTTAGCGATGGAACGATGCGAGAGATCCTTGTTCTCGTGATGAATGCGCAAGATTTTATCACGCACGAGCTGTTCTTTCGACTCCATTTCCGCGAGTTTTGATCACAGGACTTTAAAACGTGCAGGATGTAAATAATGCACTATGAACTAAATCCACCCAAATTAAATTCTACCCAACGGTTAAAAAGTTAGAGCAATTTCAAAATGTGGCAATTTCATCGTGGACACCCTTTAGGCAAAATGCCCGCCCTTTGGATTTAACGCCACCCATCAAATCCTGTGTAACCCTTGCGCCATCTTTCTTACACACTTTCATCCACTCTTTCTTCGAATCCTTGTTGTTTTCAAAGACCTCCCCTGTTTTCCGGAGTTTGCCTTTCATAATCACCCAGAAGAATTTCTATAGGGCGAAGGTCTGGCGCGTTTGGAAGATTTGCCTCCTTCGGCACAAAACCAATATCGTACCACTACATAACTGGTTTCGCGTAACGGCACGATGCCAGATCCGGCCAAAACATAGTGTCATCTTCGAGGGACCGGAGAAAGGGCAGCAAGCGCTTCTGGAGGCATTCTTCCTAATATATTTGGCCATTGAGGGTGCCGGTTGTTATGCTGAACTAGCCGCACCCACAGATCATCTGCCACACCAAGTACTTTTTGGCAAATTCGTCAACCTCCTTCTTCTGGAACTTCACCGGAACATCCAGGCGGGACTTGCCGACGAGAAACTCCAGGCCGGGGATCTGTTTGGCGTCCGCTTTAATGTACGCCTCGTCATCCATTCAATGCATTTCGGCTGCACCAACCACTCGCGGTACAGCTGTCTGGTGCGGGATTTGACCACCGTATTCTGTTTATCGGTTCAGTTAGGCGCCTTCCTTACCTTGAAGACATGAAATCCTGACCGCTTCATTGTCTGCTGGACAAACCAGACGAAAGAATTGACCTTCTAGGCCACGTCGCGAATCAAATGGATCGGATTGCGCTTGAAGCAATCCCTCACCTTCCTTGCGTTCACGGGGTCGGTCGTCTTCGCTTTTCTTCCGCTGCCAGTTCGCCGCTGGGTCTTCTGAACGATTTTACCACCGGGACACGGTCGAATTGTCGATACCCGCTTGTTTTGTGATCCACCTGTGAGACTGACCTGGATTTTCCACGACCGCGCTCATATTTTTTTGACACTTCTTGCTTGGAAGCCATCTCGATAACCACTTGACCAATTGTGGCAAAATTTCGCATATGTAAGCATTTTACTCTAAACTAAATTTACCTCATCAAATTTTACCCATGCAATAAAAAATTATACACAAAATAAGGTGTTGCATTTTTTTCGAGTACTATCAAAACTCATTTCGAAACGATTAATATAATGTAAGACATAATTAAGGCTTTTTTTTTAATAAACATAGTTTGAAAAAAACATGTAATAAGGACTGTACCCAAGTAACAAAATTTGTATCAATAAAGCAACATTGGCTTCTTTGAGACAAAATATGGTTGAAAATTAAGGCAACCACGACGTTGCGAGTGACTGCATTGCAATCAGAAAAGCGCAAGAGGTGGAGTCTATTTGCAACATATTATCTGAGTTTCAAACGTGTTGGCAAAAAGCTCCACGAAACTTAAGGCACTGATACCGTAAACTGACATGTTGAATAATAATCATGTTCCTAGTGAGTTTTTAATACGTTTCATCGATGTATTAATAGTCGATCGTTCACCTTTACTATTTGTTTTCATTTTGTAACCGGTTGCAGATGAGGTGCAATTATATTGCAAAAAATGAGCATTGTTTTCACTGGTGTGCAGTCTTCAAAAATGTGTATTATTATAAATAATAATTAGAGCTTTGAAATTTCGTATCTTAAAGACAACTTTATCAACGAACAAAGAATTATGGTGAAATACGCTGTATCACGTCGAAAAATATAATGCGCTCAAGAAATGCTTAAAACATATCCTTTTTGGTTTCTCTAAAAAAGTAATTCTCAAATTATATTTTGAATTTAAGATTCAAAATTTGATTGTCATATGCTTGTCTGCCGTGTACAAATGAAATGTGTTTAATTTGAGTCATCAAATCTTAACCATAATGCAAATACATGAATTCATTTGTCTATGCATGATTTCATCATATAATTTATCATGGCGGCTGAGCATAAAAAAACTACATCGCAGGTTGTAAATTTATTGACAGTCAAATCGTAGATCAAAATATGAACAATTTTTTCATCGAAAGCTTAGTGTTTCAGAATAAAACGAAATATACTTTCTGAGCTAGGCACTACTGTTATACTGTTATCGGTTTTCAATTTAATTGTACACAGCTGTTTTCAAGTTACTATGAAAGAGTTGTTGCTATGAAATTGGTTAAAATGGCCAGCCAATTAAAGAGAATCATTCAAGTAATAGTTGCACTCACTCAAGTAACACTCAAACAAGGTATGGAAGTATGTTTAAAAAATGTATTTGAATGATGGAAAGACGTGCATTCATGCCTGTGAAGAAAAAATACATCAGAAAAAGCATTGACAAGCGACTTTTATCGATAGGCCCAATTCATTGAATCCGTAGGCCAACAAAAAGAGTATAATGTGGCTTTAAAAGTAACTTCTTTGACATACGTGTTTTGATTAATTTTGGTTTAAATAAATTTTTTCAAAAATTATTTGTAAGCGTGAAGAAATGTCTGTGATTTCAACAGCAGGTGAACCTATTTTCATCAAGAAATGTATGACGGAGTTGAAATAAAGAAGCAATTTAAGATTAACAATACCAATAAGTGTTTAAAAGTTTGATTTATTTTTAAACCCTAGAACAATAGTCATTTTTCTATTTGATATGGAATGGAATTTTGCTATGTATATGAAACAAGTAATATTTTTCAAAAGCTTCATCTCATCGTACAAGTTAAATGGGGCATTTCTGGTTGAAATCTTGTACATCCTTTTCTTCGATAGATAAGTTAAATCTAGATTGAAGAAAAGATAATGACTGTTCGCCAAACCAAATATTTTTACATTATGAAAAAAGGGTAGACAAATTTCATGTATCTAATACGTTGCAGATTTAATAATATTAATCTTAGTTTTTCCTATTGAACTGCAACCTTACCGCAACGGTCTTTAACATACATACATGAACTTGTTTGTGTAATTTATAATATGCCACGATATGAGCTACGCCAAAATCATGTTGCAAATGCTTTTTGCAACACGCATTGAAACACGCATTGCATGCGTAGAGTGTCAGCACAAATATGTGCTAAACGTCAGTTGTGAATAGAAGTGCACAGAAGGAAGTGTAATTTTTGAGACGATTGAGTAAAAATCCAATTTTCAGGCAATGTACCTTCCTGTTTAAATGGGTCTCCGTTTTGTTTTCAACGATGTAATCAGACTGGCTGCACTAGCTCTCTCATGAATATTTGACAAAGGAAATAAAATAAAAACAAGTTCTAGTAACAAGTATATCTTAACATTCTTTATGATGGATACCAATAGGCTTGTTTTGTTTCGTATCATCCTCTTTCAATATTCACCATCCTATCGAGCGAGTTGTTTTATTTATTTTCATAGACTGTTAAGAAGTTAAACACTCAAGATTTTGCTTATGAAATGAAGGGAATTCATTCATGTGAGATTTTTTTTTAAAATGATATCGCATTTCGAATTTAAAGCTCCTAAGCAATGGCTGTGCTAAGCAATCGCACTTTTGAAATTTTAATTTAACGACCAACACAAGTTTTACCTGAAATTTCGATGACATAATTTCTTCCTATAAAAATAATTTGCTTTCAATTGCGAACCATATGGGTGAATGAGAGAAAACGTTTAATGCATAAATGTTGTTAAAATACTACCCTATCAGCGAACATTGCATTAATGTAATTCTAATATGAAAGACGTTAGAGAGTATATTCATCACAATATTCCATGATTAAATATAAGATGATTAAACCATGATTAAATATAAGATATCACGTCGCATACGCTAGAGGGCTGGATAAATTCGTTGGACTAATTAAGCACAACGAATTTATCATGAATCATGTTTTGCAAATCCGCTTTCGACTAAAATGAAATGATGATTTCATCAAATGAACTTAAAAAATCTGACTAAATGGACTATGCATAGAACTGGTCAGCATTATTTAAAACGAATAAAGAATTTAAGAAAAAAAAACTATGTAACCTACAACCAGTTCAAGTGATCGAATTTATCTTGAGTTCCAAACATTTGGAAGGGAACATTCATTCAATAAATAAATGACTTTCCATCGTTAATGTAATAAAACAAATAAGCTGAAACTCTTCTTAAATGTCACTATGTTTCACGGTTATATTTCTCAGTATTCTAGGTATGGTTTGTAACATCGCTGTGACATGGTACCTGGAAGCCATACTAGTTACTAGATGGTTGCATATCTATTCCAATATATTTTCACAACAACGTGTGAGAGTAAGTTACAAAACGGGTTTTGGTAACTTATAGGTTGCAATGAAGTTCCTGACTTCAACAAGTTTTACATACCCAAAGAGAAATTGATTTGAAACAAACAAACTACAGCTGTATTGAGATCATAATTCAATGTTAATGATTGTGTCAAATTTGAATATTTGGCAACGTTAGTGCAATTTAAAGTATCCCTTGCAACATTAAATAAGCTCTGATGCAACAGTGTTTGTTTCCTGTGCCTGTTGATAGTCGTATTAGTAACAAGAAAATCAAATACATTTTTTGAACGATGTTGCATGTGTTGCTTGGGGATCGTTAATTATGAGTACACCTCAAAAATTGCTGAATTTAAATATGTTTTATTTATTTTGCAACTCAAATTACATTTACATTGTTTATGGGCGATCAAAAAAGGCCATTACATCAGTATTCATTTAATTTTTCGTGTGGTTTTACACAACCGTTCCGTCGATGGTTTTGCTTACGTTTATCCAGTCTTTTTTGAATTTGATGATGCCATCTGCTCCTCTTGCCGCCTTCCGCAGCTCTCCTTTCATCAAAGCCCAAAATTTCTCAATGGGCCTTATTTGCGGTCAATTTGGAGGATTCTTCGCCTTTTCCACAAATTGGACATTGTTCTCTTCATATCAGTCCAAGGTGGCACGCGCATAGTGGCAGGATGCCAAATCCGGCCAAAACATAGTCAAACCTTTGTGTTTTCGGATTAGTGGCAGAATTCGTTTCTGCAGGCATTCCTTCCGGTACATTTCGGCGTTCATATTTGCGGTAGTGAAAAAAGGTGTCGATTTCGTGCCGCACTGGCAAATTGCTTGCCAAACCTTTTTTCTAAATTTTTCGCAAAAAATCGATTTCTCCGAATTTGGGAAAATCTGTTCCACGCTTCACGGTGTAAAACTGTGCCCCTGGAAGTGCCCTGTAGTCCAATTTGACGTACATCTCGTCATCCATGATAATGCACAGGTCGTTTTTGCACAAAACGTCTTCGTATAGCTTCCGGACATTTCGGACATTTTTGTTTCCGATACATCTTCAAGGAATTTCGCTTCTTTACGCGTTGGACTATTCCAATCGTCGTTCCACTCTTTTTTGCGCAATCTCTTATGGATACCTCCTTTTTTCCTTCCAAAACTTTGCAAATTTGTTTGTCCAAATTGGGGTTTGACGCACCTGTTTTTCGCATTTTGGACCGAACAGACACTAACACCTTCTTCTTTTGCTAATTTTCTTAGCGACAAACCCTTTTCAGTGCAGTACTTGGTCAGAATCGATTTACGCTTTTCTTCCGTAAGACCTCGCATTGTTCCGCTTGAAGTAAAATTTCAACTTTTAATGAAGGTTTTCGTTTGTTTACAAGGCAAGCAACACATTGGCACTAAATAGTTGTCAAAATAAGTCATAGTCTTTTTCATACAGAACCTCAAAGGTGTACTCATAATTAACGATTCTGGGTTTTACATGCATGGAATGCTAGATTTGCTAAAAAAAATCATGTTATATTTCATGTAAATTTGAGCCAGATACTGTTTAACTCTGGTTTGATGGATGAAAGATTGTAAACGATTTCTTGCATTGGCTTTCAATTGAATGAGGGAAAATTTTACGCGTTAGATAAAATTCATTTTTTTTTCTCGGTGTAAGTCATTGAGGCGAAGGTAACTGAAACCAAGAACAGGCCACTATCATGGCCGATTCGGATCGTCTCTTCGCATTTTTCATGCACAAACCTAAGATACTTCAAAAATTTCATATGCCAAAGTTTCGCCAATGAAATCTAGTAAGCTTCTTAGATTTTAACTGTTTTGTTTCTGTTTTTCAGTTTTATAGGCAAACATCGATATGAAGCAACTTTATTTTTAGACTTCTTACGTACATATCTCACGAATGAGAGTTCATCTAAATTGTTCAAATCATTGCAACCAAGAGATAGAAAATTGTCTCATTTATCCCATGATCTTACTACGTGTAGTTTGCGAGAAATCGATGAAAATAGACATAAAGTACAATTGTTTTACATCGAGGTATACATGTAACTGTATTTCTACTGTCTGCTCTTCTGTTTTCCGGTTTCTCTTCTTCTGTTTTTCTGTTTGTTTATTTTTGTTTTCCTGTTTGTCTGCATTTCTGATATTCTATTTTTCTGTTTTTCTGTTATTTTCTTTTCTGTCTTTCTGAATTTCTGTAGTTCTGTTTTTTCTATTTTTCTGTTTTTCTGTTTTTCTGTTTTTCTGTTTTTCTGTTTTTCTGTTTTTCTGTTTTTCTGTTTTTTGTTTTTCTGTTTTTTTCTGTTTTTCTGTTTTTCTGTTTTTCTGTTTTTCTGTTTTTCTGTTTTTCTGTTTTTCTGTTTTTCTGTTTTTCTGTTTTTCTGTTTTTCTGTTTTTCTGTTTTTCTGTTTTTCTGTTTTTCTGTTTTTCTGTTTTTCTGTTTTTCTGTTTTTCTGTTTTTGTTTTTCTGTTTTTCTGTTTTTCTGTTTTTCTGTTTTTCTTTCTGTTTTTCTGTTTTTCTGTTTTTCTGTTTTTCTGTTTTTCTGTTTTTCTGTTTTTCTGTTTTTCTGTTTTTCTGTTATTCTGTTATTCTGTTATTCTGTTATTCTGTTTTTCTGTTTTTCTGTTTTTCTGTTTTTCTGTTTTTTTTTGTTTTTATGTTTTTCTGTGCTTCTGAATTTCTGAATTTCTGTAGTTCTGTTTTTTTTCTTTTTTCTGTTTTTCTGTGCTGTTTTCTGGTTTTCTGTTTTGCTGTTTCTGTTTTTTTTTGTTTTTCTGTTTTTCTATTTTTCTGTTTTTCTATTTTTCTGTAGTACTGTTTTTCTGTTTTTCTGTTTTTCTATTTGAGTTTATTAATTTTATTTGCTGTTTTTCTTATTATTCTAGATATTTTCTTTTTTAAGGTTCTTCTGTTTTTCTTTTTGCCTTATTTCTCTAATTTTCTGTTTGTTCAGTTTTTCTTTATATTAATTTTATAAACAGTTGTTTCATTTTTCTTCTAGTAGGTTTTTATCTTTTTTTTGTTTTTCTTTCTTTTTATTTTTCCGTATATCCACTTTTGCACTGTTGTTGCAAAAATAACGGAAAAATTGTCATTTCTATGTGTTAACGTTAAAATTGAATATTTCCGTTATTTATTTTATTTTTTAACATCCATATTTTCCTCTCCCACGTGCACAACTGCTTTTGACAGTGACGATAGAAGTGGGTTGCTGTAAAAAAAATCAAAATCATGGTGCCAACAGTGATCATGGCAACTGTTATTTAAAATGTATGAATGTTTGTTTTGTGTGATTCCAATAAAATTAACCAACTTTTTCAAAAAACACCAAAACAAGATTTCGGTTAGTTGCAGCTATCACTGGAAATGAACAAGAGCGTGCCTAATCGCAAAACCACAGACAAGTAGCCAAACACTCATAAGTTGTTCATCGAACACTCACTTAACATTCAATCTAAACGATTGACAGTTGGTAGTAGTAGCACTTGTGAAGCGCATTTTTTTTACCAGGTGTTTGACGCTTACGCACTAACGAAGTCTGTTTAGTTTATCAGATGTCACATTATACTCAACAGATGGTAGAAGTGTTCATGCAAAGAGGTTTGTTCAAGATGATATGTCTTTATGTCTGTGTCAGCCGGTTCATAAGTCACGTCGGTTCATTTTTGAAAATCTCAGACCCCCCCTCCCTCCTCGTAAACTTATCTTCATACTATTTTTTTGACATTTGGTATGGAGCGTAGACTTTGGTCAAACAGCCCCCTCCCTCCAGAAAAGTCTACGTGGTGATATATGATAAAATATAAGAAATCATCTATTGGGGCATCCTCATGGTATATAACTCGCTTTTTGATTCAATCCTTATGGTAGATAGCTCGGTTTATGATTCAGTCTTGTAAGTGTAGGGAGATTCATCATATCCCCATGGAAACGTACAAGTGACGTTCCATCCAACCCGTTTTGGCGCTTCATACAATGGCATGATGAGGACAGTTTTTCTCAGTTTTTCTGTTTTTGAAGTCTAGTTTTTCTGTTTTTCAGTTTTTCTGTTTTTCTGTTTTCTGTTTTTCTGTTTTCTGTTTTTCTGTTTTCTGTTTTCTGTTTTCTGTTTTCTGTTTTCTGTTTTCTGTTTTCTGTTTTCTGTTTTCTGTTTTCTGTTTTTCTGTTTTCTGTTTTCTGTTTTCTGTTTTTCTGTTTTCTGTTTTCTGTTTTCTGTTTTCTGTTTTCTGTTTTTCTGTTTTCTGTTTTCTGTTTTCTGTTTTCTGTTTTCTGTTTTCTGTTTTCTGTTTTCTGTTTTTCTGTTTTCTGTTTTTCTGTTTTCTGTTTTCTGTTTTCTGTTTTCTGTTTTTCTGTTTTCTGTTTTCTGTTTTCTGTTTTCTGTTTTCTGTTTTCTGTTTTCTGTTTTCTGTTTTCTGTTTTCTGTTTTCTGTTTTCTGTTTTCTGTTTTCTGTTTTCTGTTTTCTGTTTTCTGTTTTTCTGTTTTCTGTTTTCAGTTTTTTTATGTTTTCAGTTTTCAGTTTTCAGTTTTCTGTTTTCTGTTTTCTGTTTTCTGTTTTCTGTTTTCTGTTTTCTGTTTTCTGTTTTCTGTTTTCTGTTTTCTGTTTTCTGTTTTCTGTTTTCTGTTTTCTGTTTTCTGTTTTCTGTTTTCTGTTTTCTGTTTTCTGTTTTCTGTTTTCTGTTTTCTGTTTTTGTTTTTCTGTTTTCTGTTTTCTGTTTTCTGTTTTCTGTTTTCTGTTTTCTGTTTTCTGTTTTCTGTTTTTGTTTTTGTTTTTGTTTTCTGTTTTCTGTTTTTCTGTTTTCTGTTTTTGTTTTCTGTTTTTGTTTTCTGTTTTCTGTTTTCTGTTTTCTGTTTTCTGTTTTCTGTTTTCTGTTTTCTGTTTTCTGTTTTCTGTTTTTGTTTTTCTGTTTTTTCTGTTTTCTGTTTTCTGTTTTTTGTTTTTTGTTTTTCTGTTTTCTGTTTTTCTGTTTTTGTTTTTTGTTTTTCTGTTTTTGTTTTTTGTTTTTTGTTTTGTTTTTGTTTTTTGTTTTTTGTTTTTCTGTTTTTCTGTTTTTTGTTTTTCTGTTTTTTTGTTTTTCTGTTTTTTGTTTTTTGTTTTTGTTTTTCTGTTTTTCTGTTTTTGTTTATTGTTTTTTGTTTTTGTTTTGTTTTTGTTTTTGTTTTTTGTTTTGTTTTTTGTTTTTGTTTTTTTTTTTGTTTTTGTTTTTTGTTTTTTGTTTTTTGTTTTTTGTTTATTGTTTTTTGTTTTTTGTTTATTGTTTATTGTTTTTTGTTTTTTGTTTATTGTTTTTTTGTTTATTGTTTATTGTTTATTGTTTTTGTTTATTGTTTATTGTTTATTGTTATGTTTATGTTTATTGTTTATTGTTTATTTTTATTGTTTATTGTTTATTGTTTATTGTTTATTGTTTATTGTTTATTGTTTATTGTTTATTGTTTATTGTTTATTGTTTATTGTTTATTGTTTATTGTTTATTTTTATTGTTTATTGTTTATTGTTTATTGTTTATTGTTTATTGTTTATTGTTTATTGTTTATTGTTTATTGTTTATTGTTTATTGTTTATTGTTTATTGTTTATTGTTTATTGTTTATTGTTTATTGTTTATTGTTTATTGTTTATTGTTTATTGTTTATTGTTTATTGTTTATTGTTTATTGTTTATTGTTTATTGTTTATTGTTTATTGTTTATTGTTTATTGTTTATTGTTTATTGTTTATTGTTTATTGTTTATTGTTTATTGTTTATTGTTTATTGTTTATTGTTTATTGTTTATTGTTTATTGTTTATTGTTTATTGTTTATTGTTTATTGTTTATTGTTTATTGTTTATTGTTTATTGTTTATTGTTTATTGTTTATTGTTTATTGTTTATTGTTTATTGTTTATTGTTTATTGTTTATTGTTTATTGTTTATTGTTTATTGTTTATTGTTTATTGTTTATTGTTTATTGTTTATTGTTTATTGTTTATTGTTTATTGTTTATTGTTTATTGTTTATTGTTTATTGTTTATTGTTTATTGTTTATTGTTTATTGTTTATTGTTTATTGTTTATTGTTTATTGTTTATTGTTTATTGTTTATTGTTTATTGTTTATTGTTTATTGTTTATTGTTTATTGTTTATTGTTTATTGTTTATTGTTTATTGTTTATTGTTTATTGTTTATTGTTTATTGTTTATTGTTTATTGTTTATTGTTTATTGTTTATTGTTTATTGTTTATTGTTTATTGTTTATTGTTTATTGTTTATTGTTTATTGTTTATTGTTTATTGTTTATTGTTTATTGTTTATTGTTTATTGTTTATTGTTTATTGTTTATTGTTTATTGTTTATTGTTTATTGTTTATTGTTTATTGTTTATTGTTTATTGTTTATTGTTTATTGTTTATTGTTTATTGTTTATTGTTTATTGTTTATTGTTTATTGTTTATTGTTTATTGTTTATTGTTTATTGTTTATTGTTTATTGTTTATTGTTTATTGTTTATTGTTTATTGTTTATTGTTTATTGTTTATTATTTATTGTTTTCCATAGTTTTCGGTTTTTAATAAATTTTGTGACTGGTTCTGAATATTCTGTTCAAATAGATACCGTTGACACAGTGCAGAGCTTTAATAAAACGAAACACTTAGGACGTATCAGAAGTAATTTCTAAGATTATTTGGCTTTGTTTCCGAGGTTTGATATCACTCAATCAAAGTGAATGTACTTTTCTATAGTTAGGTCATATTACATCACAAAAACGACCCAGTAGAATTTCAAAAAAATTCTTCAAATCCAGCTGAACTCTTCAGAAAAAAAACCCTTCAAAGCCAGCTCATTAAAAATAAAAGTTAAACTTGTATGCCAATTTTTTTTTTTTTTTTGTCGTAGAACCACTGCGTCTACAAAGGTGGTGCATGTAAATGAATACCATAGACATGACTATTTATAAAACAATAATTTCAACAGAAACTAGTGGTAGTTTTGAAACATTCAGGACCTTTATCGAACTTAAAACAACTTAATTTAATGTGCTATATATCTGTTAATCCTATCACAAGGAAAAGACTTTAGATTGTTCAGTGTGAATAATGTTCCTATTACATTTAACTCCTAACACACAGAAGATTGTAGACATGTAAAGACTGTGTATTGTTTTGATTTAGTTTCAAAAAAATTCAGTAAGTTTCAATTTAATTTCTTAGAAGATATGGCAACTGATAAGTATCCAGCAGAAGTCAGGAAGCCCCTATCTTATTCGATATCCTCCAGAAGCCCCCAGTGCTAATGACCCATTGGACCGAACGGACCTCGGTTTAATAGGCCAGCACCTCCAGCTACACATCGTGCAATTATGATAATTTCAATCGCACACGCACACAGTTTGGATCACCCAGAAAGCAATTAGTCATCTCCCATGCATGATGTGGCACTTTCTTCCCTTGAGACTCCTTCTATCTGTGGCAGAGCGGCGGGCGGTATGGCTTCGGCACTGACCAACCTCCAACATAAGTCAATAAATCCAAACCGTGATGAATCGTTTAAGCGAATCGTACGTATATGTCAATTAAAGCCACGAACACCGTCGCTATAATTGTGCACATTCATGCAAATTGCCCATTAAAAGTCACACCATCTTCATCCCCTTCTCCAAGCACCCAACCCCGCAAGCAGCTCGCTAGGCCGGAATCGTTTTCTAAATTGAATTATATTAATAATTGTAAGAACATGAATTGACATCAATTTTGATTTATATCTTAACTGAGCTTCTTGTAACTGTCCGACAGGGCCGAGGCCACACAGGGTAACCGATCCCAGGCCACACCCGCACCACAGTCCCCAAAGATTTGCGTGATCATTCTCCTTTTTCCTCTGCTAGGTAGAGTTGGTATCCGCAAAAAAAGGCCAACTCAAAGAGCGCGTTCGTGAGAGATCTGCCCGCGATTGCAATTATTACTATTTTACTTGTGTCTGACTCTATTCGAAGTGTTTTCCCGGGTCCTTCCCCTTGATCTCCACCCTACCCCACTTAGCGACGAATTGCACTGTTGCAAACGCGCGCGTGCGACTTGGAGGAGTTCGAAGCAAATAACACTAATAGTGCAAATTCATGCACACACGACGACACTCCACCCCGTTCCTGAATTGAATCTGAATCCGCAGAAGCCGCCACCACGAGGGTTTGCCTCAGCTTCTTTTCTTGTGCTTTTCTACCTATATCTGTCGATTTTTATTTTTTGTTTGTCGATTTTACCGACCATGTAAGAACGGCAGCCTAATTGAGTTGGACACTTCACAGTCGATCGATTTGCTACAAATTATTTGCAATTGATGTTGCGAGACGCTGACTGTGCAGTCTTTGTGTGGGATGATCTGCCATTTGTCGGTTGATGTAAGTAATAGGCATAGAGATTCCGGCTGTAGAGGGGTTTGTTGAGAGTTAGGATTTCGAAAAAAAAATCAACTAACAGTTGAATATTTTCAACAAAAAATTCAAATCAGAATTGAATGTCGATGGGTTGAAAAATATCTGTGCTTTTAAATATCGACGTTTAATGTTTGTAATAGTTAAAACTATTAAATTGTAGGTTCTACATCTGATTTTCTTTTCGGTTTTAAGAATAAATATAATGTTTGCTTCAGTAAAATACGACCAAGGTAGATTCCCGGTGAAATGATTAAAATCTTGGTTTTCTATTCTGGTATGTCCAGAAATGCTTCAGTTGAGCATTTCAGGACGAAAAAAGCGTCGAAATTTCCAATAAAATACCTTGTTTGGTAAGCAGTTTGCATTGTGTGGCAGAAAGAGTAAATTTTTCGTCAACCTCGAGTGCCTGCAGAAGTGATTGATACCCGTCATCAAGAACGACAAAGATTTTTTTTTTGGCCTGATTTGGCATTATGCCATTATGCTAAAACTGTGATGGAGTGATACGAAGCAAAGCAGGTGAATGTTGTACCAAAAACCACAAGTACGCCAAATTATTTCGAGTTACGTCCAATCGAGAGATATAGACCTCTTATGAAGCGGAGGCTTTCTGGACAGATGCATGGAATCAAAGATATCAAACACTTCCAAAAAAAAAGGCACAAAGACGGCCACCGCAGTATCGGCAGAGTCCGTAAGAAATTGTGTTGACAATCTGACTGCTCATTATTTTTACGAAATTTAAGTCTCTGAAACGTTTTTGTAGCTTTTAATTATATTCAAGACCTAATTTTATTTGCCAGGATTATATATTCTTGGCTACAGCGTCCGTTTATTGGAGAAATGAAACATCTTTTTACGTTTGAAGTTGGATGACTGCAGTATGTGATGAATATATGTACTATGGTGAGCATAGCTTCCACTTCCCTACATGGAATCAAAGATATAAAACACTTCCGACAAATTTGAACAAAGTCGGCCACCACAGTATTCGTACAAACCCTAATGGATGGAGATAAGCGTAAAATTTGAAAATATTATGCAAATACCGAATAACTATGTTTTGACTTCATTTCCCATGAATCTGAAATAAACAACTACAATTTAAATAAAATGCTAAATTTGTGTTTAGCTTGAGTTTTGATGTCCGGATTATTATGGATACAGACCTTAGTTTGGAAAAGTGTTTCAATTAGTTATTTTTTTTTAGTCACTGTCGATCAGTGAAGTATGGATTTAAATGTATATTAAAGAAAACGTGAAATTAAAAATCTCGTTGAAACAAGCACGAATAAAGTTTGAAGATAACGAAGGTGATGCAAAAAATTAGATTTTGACCAAAATCATCATCAGTTTGTCTACATGGGCTCTAGAGCTAGGTATCGAGAAAACTGAGTTGATTGTTTTTTTTTCTAGGAAGCATACCCAACACAACCAAAGCTTCAAATTTGGGGTAAACCGATAACTCATTCTATGTCATTTAAATATCTGGGGGTCTGGTTCGACTCAAATTGCACCTGGAGATCCCACATTGAGTATCTGAAGGGAAAGTGCCAGCAGAGGATCAACTTTCTTCGAACTATTACCGGAATCTGGTGGGGAGCACATCCGCAAGATCTTCCAACGATGTACCGGACAATGATTTTGGCGGTTATAGAATACGGTAGTTTTTGTTTTCAATCAGCGGCTTGGTCACACATCATCAAACTGGAACGTATTCCGTATCGGTGTCTTCGTATCGCATTAGGTAACATGCACTTTACTCATACCATGAGTCTTGAAGGGCTGGTTGGCATGTTGACACTTTTGGAGCGGTGTTTAGAATAATCTCTCAGGCCAGGTGTAAAATCATGAACCCTAAGGTAACGGTCAGCAACTAAAATTTCCGAATTCCTTCTTCAAGCTTTCAAAAAATGACAAACATTTTTGAAGAAGATCTGTATTATTGAAATTAAAGATACATTATCCATTGCTGAAAAAAAAATCAGTGAACATTTGAAAACGGTCCGTACACACTTAGAAAATTTTACAGTATTCGGTAATTTTTTACCGAACTATCAACAGCTGAACGTTCGGTAATCCAATTCAACGGATTTCGGTAAAATTTGATAAGTACCGGTAATTTTTTTACCGGAATACTGTAAAATTTCACCGAAATCCATTTAATCGGATTACCGAACGTTCAGCTGTGGAAAGTTCGGTAAAAAATTACCGAATATTGTAAAATTTTCTAAATGTGTAATCGGCTCTTCGGCGAAGCTTCTGTTTGATGGCGGAACAGAAGCGTTGGACGGCCTTCAAGTCAACTTTGCCAATACATCTCTTGATTATACCAATCGACTGTTTGCAATACGTGGCTCTCCAGTTATTTTTGTGCATCAAGCAGCTCAAAATCCCAAAAAATTCTTCGATTGGGCGACACTGAGGTAGGATTGCCCGGTTGTGGTTTTTGAGTACAAATGGGATTGAATAGGTTTTCAGGAACGATTGTGTTTTTTGGCGTAGCGTGATGACGTTTCATCCATGCTGCACTTATTGACGTTGACGTTGACGTTTCATCCATTTTGCACTTATTCATCAAATTTTTGTCAAATATTCGTTCTGGTACACATCTTTCGTTCTGGTACACATAGTCAACCCAGATAACGTTTGCATTAAAAAATGGACTTTTTTTTTGGATGGTGATAAAAAAAAAGCTAAGACAAATAATTGCTTTTGATAAATTTCCCATGGAAGGTATTTATTTAAGCTTACTTACAAAAAAATTCTACGCCCTTGCGAGCGGCCTTCCAGCAGCTAACCGGAACATTCGCCATGACGGACGAAAACATGCGTTTGGGCATGATTTTGAGTTCTTTCTTCGTTTTATTTATCAATTCCTCCTCAGTTTTCGCGACAAAATTGTTGGAGTAGATCTTACGCTTCAGGTTGGCCCAGAAATTCTCGATGGGACGCAGCTGGGGGACGTTGATCAGGTTCACCGACTTGGGTACCACATCGATATTCAACCGCTCCATCTCCTCCAACGATCGCTTCGAGTAGCGTTCGAGTCGAGTAGTGAGTAGAACACCGCGTCTTCGCCCTTATGGTATTTCTTGATGAACGACGCAACGTCCGGCAGGCATTTCGTACTATAAATTTCCGCGTTCACGGCCAGTCCGGAGCGAGAGAAGAGCAGCTTTGACATCAGCCACAGCAGCACCTTCTTGGGGAACTTGGTGTGTGAAATGAACTTCACCTCGGAGCTCACTTCCTTCGTGAGGGAAGTAAAATACGAAGTGCCCTGCCAGACGTTGCCATCCAGGGTGAGATACAGTGACGGACAATACAATAAGACCAAAGCCCGATTTCCATACAAAATGGTCATGTTTGGAGGCTTGTCTTTCACTTTCCCGTGAAGTAATTGAACTGAAATTGTGGCAATAGCCTAGAAATAACCTTTAATAAATTCATAATTTTCCATTCACCACATCAGAAACTACAGACACCAGAGATGGCATTTCGCACTAATGTTTGGCCAGCGTGTGAGATTTGTACCTTCACAGAGGATACAACCATAACTCACCGTAGATAATGCAAAGTGCTCTTTTATTCGGAAGGTAAATAGACAGAGTGAAAGTGTGCGCCAGTGAGGGGATGGCTTGGAGTGAGTGAATCACTCTCTCTTTAAAACGACCGCTCTCACGTGCTCTTATCTGTCTTCACCCACGTGCTCTCGCCTGCGATCGCTGCTGCGTATACTTGGGTGAGAACGCGCTAGTGCTCTCTCTGTGATTCGGTGGTGCGGTTGATAGTGATAACTTCGTCGGATTTGTAAAAAATACCCGAAAAAAGGAAGCGGTAAAAACATTCATCTTTCTTCCTTTGTTATGTAACGCCAACGCGAATTTGCAATCACTGATGTATATTAGCAGAAGAGCCCACGCCAGTGTGCTCACTGCGGCGCACGCGTCAGGGAATTAATCTGCATTCACTTCTGTGAATTTGAGAGCTCTTCTTCTCACTCTAGAGCGATCGAGTTTTGTGTGAATAAAAACCATATTTTTACACTCACATGCGCTCCCCGCAAGCAAACACGGGGGTGAATATACACAAGAGAGAAGAGCTCTCGTTGAGGTAGGAAGAGTGTGTGGAAAAATTTAAATCTCTCTTTACCACACTGACGATATGGACATAACTGTCAGACACCATAGCTTAGGCCATATTGATGAGTGTGAATTACAATCTATAGTATACTGATATTAAAAATACCCGTGCATCAATAATCAAAATTCAGATCCTCAAATTCGAGCATCCTTTATGGAAATCAAAAAGCGGTCTTATTGTTTTGTCGTATGCGGTGTCTGTAACTTTTAAAGTGGTGAATGAAAAATGATGGATTTAATGCAGATGAGAATTTTGGCTACTTCTGGACCACAGCCGAAATTTCAGCTCAATTGGTTCTCGAGAAAATGAAAGGCAAGCCCCCTAACATGACCATTTTCTATGAAAATCAGGCTTTGGTCTTATTGCAATGTCCGTCACTGTAGGTCTCGTCGTCCATCACCACCGACACGTCGCGATTCGCCGGGAATATCGAGTTGACCATCTTATTCAGCCGCTGCCGCTTCGTCATTGCCTGCAGCTCCGAAACCAGTGGACGCGACTTCCGCTTCCTGACATGTATGTTCATGTTCGCCAGGTACTTTTTCACTGTTTGGCCGGTTGAACCGACTTCCCGGCCAAGCGCACGGAGCGATGTAGCCACTTTTCCCTCGGTCTTCTTCTTCAGCATCCTTTGGAGCTTCTTGTCGCTCATGGTCGTCGGCCGTCCGGAACCGGGCTTTCTTTCGATGCTCTGATTATTGTCTAATGATGCCAAGATGCTGTAAATGCCGTAACGGGCGTATCCGGCGTCCACAAAGTGCCGCACGATGTCCGTTTTTGACGCGGTGGGGTGCCGTTCTTTGAACGCGCACTCTTCTGAATGGAGTTGCTGCACTGTTTTTGCCATCACGGTTAGAGTTCGACTGATAGAGCTGTCAAATTTTGTCTGCTGACTCATGGGTTACTATGATTGATGCTGCATGGGTAGTTTCGTCAGTGCGGGTGAAGGTAAACCCATGAAAAATCGGCATTTTTTGTCCATTTTTTCAAATGCAAACATTACTATGGAAACCAGGAGCAATTGGATTTTCCTTTCTTCCAGCTTTCTTTGAATTGGGCAAGCGGTTTTTGGGCTTCTGCTCAGCTACTTTCTGTGGACGGGTGCGTTTTCGCTTCCGTGCAGCCCCTGCCGGAAAACTGACTGATGTTCTCTCTTCAGCCAAATCAAAGTCAGACATTTCGACAAAGATTTTTGATTAGGGCCTAACTGACAAATGTAAACATTGGCTCTTTCCGTAAATTTCTCATGGCATACCCATGTAAGCCTCCAATTCTTTCAGTTGAAATGACCGTGGTCGATTGATAAGGCAAGTTTTCAATGACAAGATGTGTTTTATTTACTATCACCGTCTTCGACAACAAGATCGTACAGACAGTACTTATTCTAATTTAACTTATGTAACTAAACAATTCGTGTAATTCAGTTTTTAAAAATACTCCTGGACATGTTAAAATCAAACTCATCAGAAATGTCATTGAATGACCGAATACAAGCGTCAAGAGGGTTGTTGTTGCCGTAATTGGTTCGGTGATACGGAACAGCAAGCAAGTTGGAGTTCCGAAAGCGTCGTGGAGGAATGTTCAGCGGTATCTGCTCAAGAAGCCCAGGACAGTCGATGACACCGTTAATGACGTCGAATATAAACAAACGCTGCATTTTCACGCGTCTGGCAGACAGCAATTCCAAGCCTATCATTTGGCATCGCTCGGGATAGGGAGGGAGATTGTTTGGATCGTTCCAGTGAAGTAGCCGCAATGAAAATTTTACGAACTTTTTCTGTACCCGTTCAATTGAAACAATATGCGCTACGTAGTACGGAGACCAAACCAGGGAAGCATATTCTAGGATTCTACGCACCAGCGTTCAATACAGTGTTTTCAAAGCATGTATTCCAGTGAATTCGGCATGTCGACGAATGAACCCAAGAACAGAAAATGCTTTGAAAGTCGTAATCCCAACATGTTCATTGAACCTTAGCTTCTCATCGATGGTTACGCCCAGATCGCAGATAGAAGTGTTTTAATATCCATACTGTACTGGTGATGCACGGGATTACTAGAGCGGGTAAAGGATATGATCTTGCATTTTTTGCTGTTGACGCGCATGCCATTATCGCCACACCAGATCAATATGGTGTTGATGTCCGTATGTAGAATGGTGCAATCATCCGGGGACAGTATAGCGCGAAAAAATTTCAGGTCTTCGGCAAACGAAAGTTTCGAAAGTGAATATCAGTGAACCAAGGACACTGCCCTGAGGTACACCGGGCGTCATGCAGAATAAACTGGATCGTGCTGAGTTAACCATTACATACGAAGTACGGTCAGATAGATAAGAACATATCCACTGCGTTATCAAATTCGGAAAGCCAATATGCTTTAGTTTATCGACGACTACGCTGTGCGGCACAGTGTCAAATGCTTTTGCAAAATCAACATACACCGCGTCTATTTGCCTTCTCTTTTCTATTTGCCGTGACAGTGTAGTAATGTAGCACATCAAATTTGTTGTTGTTGAGCGGTGTTTCATGAATCCATGCTGGATATCGAAAATTAAGGGTGATGCAACAGTATACAGCACCTTGTGCATCAGTTTCTCAAATACTTTGCTTAAGCAGCATAGTATAGAAACACCACGATAATTTGACACTTGTTTGACGTTGCCAGACTTGTGAATGGGAACGATAGAGGCAGTTTTCCAAACCCCCGGGAATGTTCCTTCGGGTAGCGATCGGTTGAACAAACACGCAACAGGTGCTGCTAGTTCCGTGGAGAAGTTTTTCAGAAACACGGGTGGAATGCCGTCCGTCCCGGATCCTTTCTTGGCGTCGAGGTCTTTGATGGCTTGCGAGACTTCAGGAAATATGGGCGAAGCAGTCTTGACGTTGTACAGGCGACACTTTGCTGAACACATTCTCGAAGAATATGGCGAAGAGATTAGCGGCTTCTGAATTTGAGCTAGCATGAGCATCGTTGTAGCTGATGTCGCAAGGAATTCGGGAAGATGATTTCTGTTTCTTCACAAAATCCCAGAAGCGTGATGGGTTCTGTTTGACACTGGGATTCTTGATACGTAATTCTCGTATGCAGTTAGCATTACTGACCTGTACGATGATTCAGCATTACGTAAGATGATTCGGCCACTCTCTGACTTTGTGAGAAAGAAGCGGTGTCGTGCTTTCCTTAGCATATCTCTGAGATGGCGAAGCTCGGAGGTCCACTACGGTTGGTTATACGTTGATCTCAATGATTGTCTTTTTCGAGGCACAAAATCATTGCAGACTTCATAAAGTTTTCCATAAAAGGCAATTGTTCCGATCCGCAAGATGGCATTCCAATCGGCATCGGCAAATGCTGTTTTCAGCTGGCTGTAAAATTATTGTCGGACAAAGTCAAAGAGTAAAACAAAAGGCGTGTGATGGTTGTCAATCTGTAACAGTGGAGTGGGGGGTTCGACCAGATCCAGATGTTCCGGTTAACTTACGAATGCAAGATCAAGGAGTCTTCCATTGGTGTTCAAGAAACTGTTAACTTGCCGTAAGCCCGCAGCGAACACAAGTTCGGGAGGTTAAAGTCACCCAATAACAAAACGATATCGGTTTCGGCGCTGTTTGTGAGATGCTGAACTGCTTTTGTATGGGCAGAATAAAGATCCGCGTGTGAGTTCGGGGGAAGATAAACAGCAATGATGTAGAGCGAACGATGTGTCGATCTTACGCAAACTGCGACTTGCTCAAGTCGTTCACAATCCATCAAAGGAATCACCTCGCAACGAAGGTGGTTTTTACTGCAATCAATACGCCCCCACCACGAGTATGTTGGCTTGTTGATGCACTACGGTCACAACGGAGCAACGTCAGATGATATTTCAGCACTATTGATATCCTCTCGCAGCCAAGTTTCCGTGTAAACAATAACGTCATAGTCGCAACTGGTAAGCAGCAAGCGTAGCTGAACGATTTTGGTACGTAAGCCTCTCACGTTCTGATAGTAGACCGAAATATTGGATTTTTGCCCAGCTTCAAACCTCGAAGGGGGGAGCTCGAGATTTCCACGTTGAGTCGAGATAGAGTTTGTGACGAAAGAAGCACTTTCTACTGCTCTTGAGGCTTCGATTGTTCATCAACAATACGGGATTGGTGTTGAGTTGCTGGAATCGACAAATGCTATCGGAAGGGATTTGCTCAAATTGCATGCATACTTGCCTGCGATAACGGGTTGGAAGACCCCTTCTCCAAACGCATACACAGGGCAGGGATGGCTAAAGGTCGCTGGCAGGAGTGGCTCGACTGTGACGAGGGGATCTGGGGCTTCCATGTGGCTTGCAGGCGTGCATCCCGGTGTTGTGACATCTGTTGAAGACTTGCTCGAAGAAAATAATACATTGAAAACGCTCGAATCGTGCGACGAGCGTTGACGCGAGTTCGAACAGAAAATGGCTGGCGTTGGATTGCTGGAAGCGACAAACGTTACCGGGAGGAAAGAGTTCTTATTGCTTGTATACTTGCCTGTTAAAACTGGATGGAAGGCCCCTTCTCCAAACTAATACACATGCCCGGGAGTGACTCGACTGTGACGAGAGGATAAGGGGCTTCCTTGAGGCTTCCAGACGTGCATCCCGGTGTTGCAGTGAAAACTGGCAATTGAGCTTCCAAAAAATTCATTTTGTTGCGAACTGGAGTGGACCACTTCAGCACAGGTCCATAATTGGAGTGACGGATGATGCAGTCTGAGGAAGTAGCGAGGGCGTTGCTTGCAAGTTCTTCATCAGCGGTTGCCGAAATTTTGAAGATCCGTAGTCTTCAAATTCTCTAAATAGAAGTCCTTCATCGCACATCGCACATACTGCTTCCACTGTGACCTCCGGACAAATCTTTGAAATGTAGAGCCAAAACTGATGATCGATTTCACTCTTGCAAATTGGAACCGCGGTAATAACCATTGTTTACGTTTGTCATATAGGCCCTAATGAAACATCTTTGTCGATTTATTCTCTCTGAAAACTTCTTCGACATGTGTTATAGAGGCTTCATTATTTTCTTCGTGTCTAATGGTTCATAGCTATAGTTTAAAAACGGTTTCTTGATCATAAGTGCGATGAATTCATCACCACAATCCGAGCCATTTACCTCATTTGTTTAATTTTACGAGCTCGTTGAAATTCCATTAGCTCGATTCGATCCAATCTAGTGTGATCGATTTTTATCGATTTATTACTTCGCTTCCTGACAGCTGCTAAAGTATCGTTCGATGAGATATCGGCGCGTATTTAAGCTTCGCCTAGCGGCCAAATGGTCATTATAATCTGTGAAAACATGGCCACTAGACTACCAAACTGCAATCCTCTTGCGACAGGCTCGGACACGCTGTGTACGAGGCTTGTAACCGTGGATCTTATCGTAATCACTTATCACAACCGGGGCCGGAGTAGTAAAGCTGAATCCGTTGTAATTAAGCACCTTCTTACACGGCTGGCCGAAGCGGAAAATACAAATACTTAGTACGGCTAATTGCACGGGATAATGATTTTAATGAAGTCTATCACCACTGACTGGCGCGCAACCAAGCCGAGAGTTGACGGCACTGGTAAGGTGTCAACAGTGAAAAGACTTATCGCTACACACGTCAGTTGAATGCTGCTGCTGCTGCTTCTGTTACTGTTGATGTGATGGTATCTGCGGTGATAAGTAAAACACTCGGTTGGTTGGTTAACGGTAGACTTAGCTGAAGTTTATCAAGCCATTGGCACCTCGGAAACATTGTCATTAACAGTTACGGTGTGATTCCAATGGCAGTCGGGTTGTTTAATTCATCTCACGCTACCTTGGAAGAATATCACCGAATTCGTTGCATATTGGAATTCTAATTTTTGATTCGATGTGTGTTCTAAGCAGGCCGATCTGTAAAAAATACAACCGTTACCAATGATGCCGTTACTTGAGCAACGATGGCTAGCTTGTGAGATTTCTAATTCATGACCAGCCCCTAGTTTGAGGCATATTCTCATCTAAACATTTTCAAACCTTCCATTACAGAACTCTGCCAAACTTTCCAAACAAATGAATTGGTTTAAGGTGCAGGCTGGTCCTACTAATGATTCAACAGCAGCACTATAGGAGTGTCCTAGCTTTCCGTAATTCTCTATCGAAAGGATCGAGCCCAAACTTTGCCTCATAAATCACTTCGATAACGATCTCCTTTCAACGATAAACCCTCTATCTCCATCTCTCTCACATCGGTGGACAGTCCACTTGCGGTGCAGAGACATCAAAACAAACAAGAAGTGGATCACACGCAGATCAAACATGACGTGATATATGTTTTGATTTTGTTCGACCTAGCCCGAACAGAGCGCAGACAGCCATCGGAATCATTAGTACCGATCTAAATATGGACCCACGCAACCCACTGGGACTGTGCAGCAACCTATCACTTTCAATTTATGTCTTCGGCTTGTGGCCTCCGCCGCCGCGCCGACCAGTCGCGTGATGCTTTACATCGTTGCACCCAAGAACGACGGATCAAATCTGCCGGCAGATTTCGTGTCTGCGATATGTGAAGTGTCGTTATCGGCATATAGGTCCCGCATGTGTCCGAGCACCTTCTCTGCATCCATTCCGAAAGGCAACTTATCACTTTCAACCATTTAATGCGAAAAATAAAAACACGAAAATCACATTCTCCTCCACCAAACGACACACTTGTCTACGTCTCTCAACCGCCGCCACCGTCGCCATCGAGGATTCGTTGGTGGTCGATCATGTGGTTCAGGATTTGAGTGATGGATAAGATTTTAATGTGCAGTTTGTTGTGTTTCAGGACCGAGTGGCGTGCAGTCAAACATTCGCACCGAATTGCGAATTGCCGCGGTGATCTCCAATCAACTCATTGGAGGTAATGTCGTCTTAATTTCCATCGATGCGACAGGTATTAATCACACGGGTTTCTTTTAATTACCCGGTGCAAAGCCAAGGACGTGCGAGGAGCATTGCTCCACAAGGGGTAGAAGACAAATTGATGCAATTTTGTGGATAACTGATTTTGAATTCGTTCGTTGTTTTTTTTTTTCTTTCATATGTGTCATTTATCGATTATACAGTTATTCTATGAAAACTAGGTTAAGCTCTTAATTAGTTCCTAAAAGTTGTATAGCATGAGCATGAACATGATTGACTGCCCGATAGCTGCTATTCCGTTATTGCCAGATCAGCTGTAATAAACATTTTCAGCTGTAATAAACAGAAATGATGTTTGGGACAAACATTGTAACAATCAGGGAATTTGTATAACCCCCCTAGATCTAATAAATAAATAATAACAAAATGATACAAATTTCCTGATCGTTACTACATACATCTTCAATGTTTAAGAACAGGTGATCTCAATGTTATAATAGGCAATACCAGCGCAGGCCACGTCCAAATGTGGATCAAGTAGGGTGTTTGAGACGATGATAAGTGGACTGTATTGTTCGATAGGTAACTGCTTCCCGGATAGATGAAGGTAAATGTGATTTGTTTACACTAAAACACTTGATTTTTCTCTATTCAAAACAGCGTTTACTCTCGGAACTCTTTACTACTCGGAACAGAACATTGATATTTCTACAGTATCTCCAACTATATTCGGGTGAGGGTTTATAAGCAAGAAGAAACCATATTGTTAGTTTCTCTAGAATTTATAGATCGGGTTAGTGAAAAATGGCTGGACCTTTCTCGTTCTGATGATATACTTAACGTAACTCGTCTAATTTTTATTAGTCAGATTCGATGTTTCTTATCAGGGGTCGTCAATGGATGTTGCTACGCTGAAAATAAGTCAACTCGCTCGGGACTAATTGGTTGCGTTTCGTAAATTCTTCCCCCGTAGAAAGAATGCTTTCAACACCTTCATGTCATCGACACTGTTGAGTCATCGAAACTTCTCGGGACTTGAGTTTCACTGTTGGTAGTTCTTGTTTCTTGATTGCGGTTCATTGTCCTTGATTGTTAGCAGGCTAAGTCGTGACACAGATCGCTTGTAGATTCCACGAGCTGTTCTCACTGTGACGACTCTGGCGATGTTGTCGTTACCTGGGAAAAGCTCTACAATACGCCTCAATAACCACTGTTGAGGAGGAACGTTGTCTTTCCGTACTATCACTAGCTGTCCTGCTGCCACTGGAACCTTCGTGTGCCATTTAGATCTTTGCTGGAGTTGATTGATGTAGTCTACGTTCCATCTGCGAAAAAAATACTGAAGGTATCGCGTGATTCGATTCCATCGGGACAGGGTGAACATGTTTTCATCAGTCAAGTCGGGTTCAGCAATAGCGTTTAGTGGCCGGAAGATCCAGAAATGACCAGGCGTCAAGGCATTGAAATCGTTAGGGTCGTCGGATAATGCACATAGCGGTCTGGAGTTCAATGTTGCCTCGATTCCCGTCAGCAGTGTGGCGATCTCCTCGTAGTCAGTATCGCTTCACCAAGAGTTCGACTTAAATGGTACTGCAACGATCTGACTCCAGCCTCCCACAAACCTCCAAATGATGGCGCACGAGGAGGGATGTAGATCCACTGGATGGTCCTTTCTGCAACGAATTAATATAGTTTCCGTTGGAAGGGCTGCGAGTTGAACAGTTGGTTCAGCTCCTTCAGATTGTTATTTGCTCCAACAAAGTTGGTTGCATTGTCGGACATGAGCTTGGCACATTTTCCTCGTCGGGACACAAATCTTTGTAGAGCAGCGATGAAAGCAACTGAAGTCAGGGATCCGACTAACTCTAGATGTATCGCTTTGGTTGCTAGACACACAAAAACGCAAATATAGGACTTCGCACGAGTCGTTGATCGAATTGTTGGCTTCAAGTACACCGGTCCACAGAAATCCACCCCCGTGTTGTAATCACCCATCTACAGCTGCAGTTGTTTCGACTTGTGAAAGACAAATCGTTTCACAGCAGTCTTACCACGTTCAATCCAGAATGTCTCCCGAATCATCTACAGAGTTAGCTGGTTTACCAGAAAGCAGGTTTTGACGATGATATTCACGAATGACTGCTTCTGTGAACTTGTGGTACGGAGGTAGGATAAACTGATGCTTTATGTCTAAATTGCAGTTTTTGTTCCGCATTCGACCACCAACACGCAACATTCCTTGCTCGTCGAAAAATGGTGAAAGGTTGATCAGTTTGTGCTTCGAGTCAATTACCTTTCCTTGCTGCAACTGGTAGATCAGCTCGGGGTAGGCCTCCCCCTGTACTAACCTGACCAACTGTTGTAACGCGGCAGTCTTCTCCGCATTACTCATTTCTGCTGTTCTCCGAACGTCGGGTTTCTTCTTCAGGATACTTATGAATCTCTGCACCCATACCATAACACGAACCATTCGTCGATAAGAGCTGATGTTTACGAATATCGGAAATGATTCGATGGCTGGCTTGGTACTGAAGTTAACGGCTACTCGAATTGCAGGTATTTCTTCAGGTTCTTGAAACTCTTGCGGCCACACTGCTTTGGTACTGGACAGAAACTCGGGACCATACCACCATAAAGTTGAATTTTGTAGATCCTTCGTCATCAATCCTCTCGATATGATATCCGCTGGGTTGTCGTTGGTGCCTACATGACGCCACTCTATCGTTGATGTCATCGCCTGGATGTTTGTGACACGGTTTGCCACAAATTGCTTTAGTTGTTCAGGGCGTCGATTGATCCAAGCAAAGGCGATAGTAGAATCGCACCAAAGAACGGTTTGATCAATAGGAATTTTCAACGAATCAATGGTATCAGTGACTAATTGAGCTAACAACAGAGCACCCCATAATTCTAGCCTGGGTATTGTGAGCTCAGACTGCGATTTGTTTGAGCATTTCTTAATAGGGGCCACACGATATTTTGAGCATACTAGCGATACATTGACCTGACCGGTTTCGTTCGTGGACCTCAAATAGATGCATGCTCCGTAAGCGTAACTTGATGCATCACAGAAACCATGGATTTGAATGGAGATCGATGCAAATGGCAGAATTCAACGCTTCACCTTAACCTCTCGCAGACACTGCAACTGCGACTTGAATTCTGCCCACCTTTCAACGTCCTCCTTGTCAGCAGCTTCGTCCCAATTTTTCTTCTTCTTCCACAAGCTCTGCATGATGAGTTTCACCACGAGGTTACTGGTCCAGCCAAACCAATAGGATCGAAGAACCTTGAGATACTTGATAGACTGGCCCGTTTGGTAGTCTAGACGATGGGATCAACGCTGAATATGAAGACATCTTTGTCAGATTTCCACACTATTCCGAGAGCCTTGACCGATTGCTTTTCGCCGGCCAACAATTTCTTATCAATTCTGTCCTGAGGGAGGGTTTTCAGGAACTCGCTGCTGTTCTTGCACCACTTATGAAGCCCAAATTTTCCGCTTTCAAATAGACCAATGATCTCATCTTTCAGCTGAATTGCTTGTTCGAGTGTTTCTGCGCCTGTTAGAAAGTCATCGATGTACGAGTCTTCAGCTACAACCTTCGCCGCCCAAGGAAAACGTGCTGCTTCGTCGATACAAAGTTGCTTCAAAGCTCGAACCGCTTGGAATGGTGCACATGCTAACCCGTAAGTCACCATTGTAAGTCGATATACGATTGGGTGCCTGTCTTCCTGGGGTGTCCGCAGAATAAGATGAAATTGTTGGTGCTTGCTTGCAGTGGTCACCTGTCAATACATCTTACTCACGTCTGCCGTAAACGCGATCTTGCGAACTCGAACCTTCAGCGATATTTCACTTAGTTTAGGTTGTATCACTGAACCAACAAGTAGGTTATAATTCCATGATCGTCCATTGCTCGATGGTGCCGATCCGTCAAAAACAACGCGGCGTTTTGTCGTCCGGTTTCTCAACAGCATGGTGAGGAAGGAAGTAATCTTGCCGAGTTTCGGATTGGTAGGTTTCCAAAGGTCCTTCACCATGTACCCTCGATTAATGTACTCGTTGATGAAGTTCTCATAATCTCCATTTAGAAGCTAATTTTTGCTCAGTCTCCTGTCTAGAGTTTGGAGTCGCTTCAACGCCATTTGCTTCGAATCACCAAGATCAGGACAACCTCGCTTGTAGGGTAGCTCCACGACGTACCGACCATCCTCTTGACGACGGTGAGTCTCGACAAAATGTTGTTCTGCTTGATCCTCTTCAGTTGTCAACCCCGACTCGACACCGCAGTCTTCCAATTCCCAGAATCGCTTCAGCAGCTCATCCAGATCCTCGTTTGTAACTAAGGCGGAAACAAGTGGCTTCTTGATTTCCACTTTTCCACCAATCACCCAACCAAAAAGCGTCTCTTGCATCACAGGACTGCCATTTAGTAGGTGTACCTGGTTGTTTTTTTTTCAAAACATTTGTGTATACATCCATAACAATTAGGACATCAATGCGATTTGGCACGTTAAAGTGTGGATCCGCCAAAATGAGGTTGTCAGGAATCATCAAGGTATCCGCCTCAAAGCCTTCAAGGGGCAGGTCTGCTGTTATCTTCTTTGTAACTAAGCATTCGACTTCGGTCTCATACTTGGAGGTGGTTGAACGGATCGTAGCATGAACCTTGTACTGGATAGAAGATGAATGCCCGCAGACACCAGAAACACGTACACTTCCCTTGATTTGATTCCCGTTGAACGCAGTCTTCGGTAATAAAGTTGACCATGGACCCAGAATCCAAGAGCACACGGACCTTATGCAGCTCCTTGCGAGAATCTTTGACGTAGACGACAAACAACAACAAACAATTGTATGGTATTATCCTCAGGTATTTTATCTCTTAATCTGAGCTCTTAAATACCAAGGCCAGTTTTTAAGTTATTTGTTCCTGCTCGGGAACCGGTATTGTGAGCTAAAAATTTGAAAGATTCAAATTTTGGAACAAGACTTCTACTATTCCACTGCAGAACAGTGAGAAAATCCCCGAGCACATCTGGAAAAATATACATCGAAGGAAATCATTGCTGCAAGGAGGGGCCACTTTATTTTCAATTGCTGCAAAAAAATTTTCACAGGGGGTTGTAGTGCCAGAACAATGCCTTTAAGAGGGTCAAAAATTTCGAGATACTTGAAGATACCATCGACAATGTCATCAAATGAGCACAGTCCAGTCGAGGAAAGGGCTTCTGTTCTTAAAATCGGGGTATCAGGGGTTTTGGATGTCCCCGGAAGAGATGGAAAGTCCTGAGTGTAGTTAGTGCTACGGAAACCAGGAGGAATTGAATTTTCCTTTTTTACACCTTCCCTTGAAATGTGCAGGCTGATTTAGGGCTCCTGCTAAGCAACATTCCGAGGGCTGATGCGTCTTCGCTTCCGTGAAGCACCTTCCGGAAAACTGACTGATGTTCCCTCTTCAGCCAAATTAAAAGTCAGGCACTTCCTCTGACAGAGGAGCATTCTTCTTTTTCTTAGCGTTTCAAGCTTATTGCTTTCAACTTAAAGTTGTAAATGCACTTCCACAGTTATTAATTGGAAGCTTTCGATGCCAGGTACCATTGTCGCATTAGTATGGTTTTGTGGCAAGTACAAACATACCCTATGCCCAGGGAGTCGAGAAATTTTCCTTAACGAAAAATTCCTGGACCAGACCGGGAATCGAACCCAGCAGCGTCCAGCGTGGTGTTGCTTTGTAGCTGCGCCTTTACCGACTGAGTTAAGGGAGGCCCCGGACAGAGGACAGAGGAGAAAAGGGATTTGAATGGACATTGGGTGAAGGGGAGGCTTTTTCACCATTTCCGCGAAAGATTGCCTGGGACGCTGTTTTAGCGGGCGTTCTAATTTTTTCTCGCGTTGTTTTTACGCCGAGCACGAAGAGAGAGCATGAGAAGGAGTTCTCTTACAAAAATTACATTATGGTATGCTATCTGCGCAGGCGCCATCCTCATGTTTCTTCCACGCAGATGGGGCAGCGTGCCTTATTGCCGCATTGGGAGGTCGTATGTCCCATCTGCTTGCATTTTTGACAGATCATGACCCGAGGTACGAACAACCGCACAGGTAGTCGAAGTTTTCCCAACTCAACGTATTGAGGGAGGGCTGAGCCAGAGAAGGTCACGCGAAACGAGTCTGATGGTGTAAACTTCTTTTCACCCTTAGTGATCAATACTGTGCCTAGTCTTTGCACATCCAGTATCTTCACTGGAGAAATCAGGTGGTTCTTAAAACGACCAATCGCCTGGATCTCAGGGGTCAAATTCACCTCGGTGACCTTACCGTCCTTTACCAATCAGACCAAGGCCGGTGTGGCCTCTGTTGTACACAGCAGGTTGTCTCCACAACGCTACAAATGCTCAACCACTAACACAATTATGCATTTTAAAAAACCAAATAAACAAACTCAAACTAAACATCAGCACACACAACAAATTTACAATGAATTCAGGAGAGAGAGAAACAAAAACTTATCTTACATGTATTACTGATCTACTGCTGCCGGGCGACGATGCGTCCGACCAAAAAAAAAAAGGCGTGGGGACAAAGGAGACCCCCTTATTGTTTGCCCCCCCCCCCCCCCCCAAAAATAATAATTCTTTATCCCCCCTCACGCCCTTTCTTCTCCCCAAACACACCACCCCCCCCCCCCCCCCCCAAAACCAAAAAAAAACACAACAAACGAAAAAAACCCCCAAAAAAGAGAAAAAAACCACCTTATTTTTTTCTTGTGCCCCCCGCCAAGAGAGAGGATGGTCTTGACATTTTTATTTATTTATTTATTTGTTTATTGATTCATCAACAGATTAAAATGTTTATCCAAATGACTATAAGATAAAACTGTATTGCATAAAACAATTAACATACCTTGTGATCAAAAAGTTTCGGTAATTTTCAATTTAAAAAGGCCGCCTTTATTTTTTCGGTAAAATATTTTTAGTGTAAGATGGCAACACTAGTTCTGATATTCTGTTAAAGTGTGAGAGCAAATTATCCATTAGTTTTGTTTTGACAACTGCTTTTGTTAGTCGAAAAATAGACGCTCGGCGATTTTTACCATGGATAAAAAATTGGAACAACGCGTTTGTGTGAAATTTTGTGTTGCAAACGGATTTTTTGCAGCGGAAACGCTCAGAATGTTGCAAAAAGCCTTTGGTGAGGACTCTATGTCACAAAATCGTACATTTGTTTGGCACAAAGACTTTAAAGAAGGCCGTGAAAGCGTGAGTGACATGCCGCGTTCTGGACGACCATCGACCTCAACTACCGATGAAAACATCGCTTCCGTGAAGAATTTAGTTATGGAAAACCGCTCAATTAGCATTCGGGAGATAGCTGCACTCCTTGATATCTCATTTGGATCGACCGAACACATTTTGACGGAAATTCTGGGCATGAAACGCATTGAAGCACGACTTGTTCCAAAAGAGCTGAATTTTTTGCAAAAACAGCATCGAGTTGAGGTCGCTAAACAGATGATTGCGAACGCAGATAGCGATCCCACATTCATGGAACGCATCATAACTGGTGATGAAACGTGGGTATATGAATTTGATATGCTCACAAGTCAACAATCGTCCGAATGGCGCGCCGAAGATGAGCCGAAACCAAAAAATCACGACAAAGTCGCTCCAAAATTAAAGTTTTACTGACCGTTTTCTTTGATTTTCGCGGTGTCGTCCATTCTGAATTCCTTCCAGAAGGTCGAACGGTTAACAAAGAGTATTATTTACAAGTTATGAGACGTTTACGTGAGGCAATTCGAAAGAAGAGGCCAGAATTATGGCGCAATAATTCGTGGATTTTACACCACGATAACGCTCCATCACACACCGCGCTCACTATTTGTGAATTTTTGGCCAAGAACTCCACCAATACCATCAAACAAGCACCATATTCACCAGACCTTGCCCCGTGCGACTTCTTTCTCTTCCCATAACTGAAAATTCCGCTCAGAGGTAGGCGTTTTGAATCGATTGATGCGATAAAAAAGAATTCGCTGGAAGAACTGAAAGCCATACATTCATCGGCCTATAAAAAATGTATGGATGATTGGATAAAGCGCTGGCATATGTGTGTTGCCTCTAATGGCGAGTACTTTGAAGGCGATAATAAAGATATCAATTAAAAATTGAAATAAATGCGTTTTTTTTTTCAAATTACCGGAACTTTTTGATCACAAGGTATCCCCTCCGAAACCACCCCCTTACCCTACAAAAAACATTAAAATAAAACACATTATAATGGCGCCAAATACATTTTTAACACATAAAAAAAAATTAAAAACAAAGTTTTCTCCGCCAAGTTTAAATTTCCAAAAACCAAAAAAAAGGGAAACAGCCGATGTTCCCCTGAAGGAGGTCACCAACGAAACACGCTTTGGCCACCATACGCATCCCTTCCTACAATCCAGGTTGATGAGCTTACACCGACTTTCATAACTTGGCAATCTGCGAGGGTCTTGCCAACGAAGATGTCGCAGAGCAAAGCGTATAAAACTTCACTGAACGGCTTCGATCCTCTGGACTGTATTTTGGTAGAAAGGGGACCAAACGACAGCACAGTACTCCAAAAAAGGACGAACCAAAGAGCAGTATAGTGCCTTCAGACAATAAACGTCTTTGAAGTTTTTTTGCAAAGCGGAACATGAATCCTAACTGCGATGAGGCTTTAGAAACAATATAGGCAATGTGGTTCTCGAATGACAGCTTAGAGTCGAGTATTACTCCCAGATCCTTGACTGTTGCTTCACGTTTCAAGTGCGTTCCTCCAAGGATGTAGTCGTGGAGATACATTGCACGTTTTCGGCCAAAGGAGATAGCCTTCTAGACATTTTATGACGTAGTACAGCTTTAGGTCGTCCGCGTAGGATAATTTCAGGCATCTGAGGACCAAGTTCACGTCATTCATAGATAACAGGAAAAGGAATGGACCAAGGTGGCTGCCTTGCGGAACGCCGGATATTACTGAAAAGCTGGACGCGGCATAATCTGAAATCTTCACAGAAATAGGTCTACCAGTCAGGTATGAGCGGAGCCAGTTCAACAATTGATCGTGAACCCCCATTTTGTCGTATTAGGAAATTGCAATCTGATGGTTCATTTTATCGAAGGCACAGATCTCTCTGTGCGTCTACATGATGAACGCGGATGACAAACGATGTAAATACGGTAAGGTTGCTCGCCGTCGAGCGCTTGGGCATACAACCGTGTTGGTCAAGAGAAATTGTCTGTGAATAGCCATGGACCAGCCTTTGTTGAACAATCCGTTCGTCTAGCTTGGATGCAGCACTTAGTTTAGGATTAGGATTACAGCGGCAATCCCACGATAGTTGGTGACAGATCGTTTGCATCCCTTTTTGTATATTGGGAAAACAAACGACTCTTAAACAGTTAAACAGTTAAACCATAAACTGTTTGAGAATCGATTATGTGCCATAACGATGTTACCCGCGAGGGGAAAGGGCAAATTGTGGCGGGAGGTCCTGTCCCGGAGCCTGCAAACAAAGCCGAAATTCGCTTTGTACGAAACACTGGTCCTTTGGGTTGCCCTTTACAGCCACGAATCTTGGACGTTAAAGAAAGTTGGCTGAAAGCATAAGGAGTCTTCGAACGTAAATTGCAACGAACAATACTCGGCTGTAAATTTTAGAAAATGGTATCTGGTAGCGGCGCATATGTTTCCAAAGAGATGGATACTTTGAAGGCAGGCTGCGGTAGGCTGGTCACTTAGCTGGAGGAGCGCAAATAGAATTCAGTATAGAACCCGAAAGAGGTCGTCGGGTCCACGGCCTGCTACGCACATGATGCTTTTTGGCAGTCGAAGAGGACTTAAGGGCACTAAACGTTCATGGTGACTGGAAGCAAGCAGCCCAGTGGAGAGCATAATTAATACGACATAAACTCATCGCTACAAGTTTTATTTCATCAAGTTAGTAAATAATACCTCGAACTTAAGTTTTTTTTTCTAAAAAAATTCTTCAAATTTATAAGAGATACACTTTATAAAACATTGTACTCTGCTGTGGCAAAAAAAATACAAAAGAGATATTCTATTTCAATAACATTAAGGACCATCCTTATTTTAAATAATGATAATGTAAAACTGATTCTCGACTAATATTCACCCTTCATCCAACGTTCTCATTTAATAGATTTATTTTTTATTTTTTGACAAACATCGTTCTCATATTTATTGTTCAAGAAGTACAAACCTTTACACGGTGTTCAATAAGTTCGAATACAAGTTATCATCATTGCGTAGGTATGCGCCATGTACATATTCTGCATTGGTATTGGTGTCAGCTTTAGCTTCATTCATACGCTACCGAATGTGCGCGGTGTTGACATTCTGTTAGTTGTTGTTTGTTTGTTACGCGCGATGAAAGAGTATCGGGACTTCGTAATTAAGCGTTTTTTGAACGGTGAGCGACCCGGCGATATATTCCGGCTGCTGAAATCGCATGGGGTCAAGCGGAACTTTGTCTACACGACCATCAGGCGATACCGGGAGACGTCCTCGACCAATGACCGTGCGAGATCCGGTCGAAGGCGTTCAGCGAGGACGCCACGGGTCATCAAGATCGTGAGGGAGCGAATTCGGCGCAAAAAGAACCGCTCAATCCGGAAAACGGCTGCAGATCTCAACGTTTCCATTGGAACCGCTCACACCATACTCACCAAGGACCTTGGTTTCAGGCCTTACAAAAAACGTAAGGTCCATGGCGTTTCGGAGGCTACCAGCAAAAAGCGGTTGGATCGAGCTAAGAGGATCCTCTCTCGGCACGCTGGTCAGGAGTTTGTTTTTTCGGACGAGAAACTGTTCGTGCTGCAGCAGCCGCACAATGTGCAAAATGACCGGGTGTGGGCGCCATCGAGGGACAGCATTCCTGAATCCAATATAAACATCCCTCGGTTCCAAAGTGCCGCGTCGGTGATGGTTTGGGGGGCAGTATGCAAACGTGGTAAGCTACCCTTGGTGTTTATTGAAAAAAACGTCAAAATCAACGCGGCGTACTACAAAACTGAGGTTTTGGAAAAGGTTGTTGCCCCCAGTCTCCGAAGCCTCTACGGCGATGAGCACTACGTGTTCCAGCAGGACGGTGCACCAGCCCATACGGCAAATGTGGTTCAAGCCTGGTGTCGGGACAATTTAACCGACTTTCTGGACAAAACTTTGTGGCCTCCCAGCTCCCCGGACTTGAATCCTCTCGACTTTTTTGTTTGGTCCTATATGATGGCGAAGCTGAACGAATACAAGGTCAGCACTTTGGATCATTTCAAGACGGTAATTCTCAAAATCTGGGACGAAATGCCCATGCAGTCCGTGCGTGCCGCCTGCGACGCGTTCGAGAAACGTTGGAAGCTCGTTAAGGAGTACAAAGGGGGGGTCATTCCAAGAGAAATGTTGTAAACGTTCCTTGTAAACATAGCTTTCAATAACATAAATCCAAAAAATAAAAAAACATGTTTTCATTTTTTTAACAAATTTTGAAAGTGTATCCGAACTTATTGAACACCGTGTAAATGTGACACGCGTTAGGTCTGTATCCACATTAATTCGGACACCTTCAAATCATTGTAACTTTTGAAATATTGCACGTAGGAATGAAAAATTTCACTGTGGTATAGCTGAGAGTCTATGATGAAAAAAACTATGATTGATGTTTACATTTCATGTTTAGTATTCAAGATGGCGACGAAAGAAAAACAAGTGCGCGAGCAAATTTTGTACGGGCGTACGGCAAATCCTGACTTGTCAATACGGGACCATGCAAAAACATTGGATTTGCCTAAATCCACTGTTCAGGATGTGCTCAAATCATTTTCGGAACGTTTGACGGTGGAGAAGAAACCGAGAAGTGAAAAAAACATTGGACGCGCTGATCCTGTCATGGACCGATAGGTGAAAAGGATATTAACGAAAAACCCAAATCTCTCCATTCGAACGGTGGCTCGTAAAATAGGGATGTCGCCGGGTTTTGTCCAAAAATCAAAACAACGTTTGGGACTTAAGTCGTATAAAGTAAAAACAGTTCCAAATCGCAACGACAAACAGAACTTGGCAGCAAAATCACGGGCTCGACGTTTGTACTGCGAATATTTGACGAAGTTTTCATGCGTTGTTATGGACGATGAAACTTATGTCCTGGAGGATTTCAAGCAGCTTCCAGGGCTGGCTTTTTATTCTGCTATGGCCAGAAATGCTACAGCTGAGGATTTCAGAAGGAAGAAGGCATCGAAATTTCCCAAAAAGGAAAACACTCCCCACAACACACAACCAACCACCACACACACACAAAACACAAAACCACAACACACACACCCAAACAAAACAAAAAAAACAAAAAACATCACCCCCCCCCCCCCCCCCCACACAGCACACAACAAACAAAAACACCAACAACCAAAAACCCCCCCCCAAACCCCCCCGCCCCCACCCACCAAAAGCCACAAAACAAAAAACACCCCACAAACGCACAAACACGCCCCCCCTCCGACACCACCAACGACCGTACCCAAAGTTTAAAAATTTAACAAACCCAAAACCTATTTTTTTTTTTCCCATTTTTTAAAACAACCCCACAATCTAAAAAAAACACCCCCCCCGGAAAATAAAGCCCAAATTTATTTTTTATTCATTTTTTGAGGTTTCCGGATTATTGCGGATACAGACTGTTCTGGCAGCACTGGCTGCTCGCAGACATACGCGCCAAGAAGGTAAACATGTCAGATGACATATGGAAAGGAGAATAGAAGAGGGAGAGAGAGAGAGAGCGAGCGAGATGGATATACGTCAAAGGTAGTAGAGGAGATAAACAAAAACAAACAGTGAATTGTATAGTGAAAGAGTTTAATAGAAGTTGAGAACATTTAGGAGATTAATTTCAGTAAATTTGGTGTTCAAACTGAGTAGAGAATCGCGCATTCAGTGAAATTTGGTTGTAAGATCACAACACAGAAGCCGATGAGTAGTGTGAGAGTTAGATGGAATAAATAACATGAATTAAATTAGATATCACTCAAAACAGCTGACTTCATAGAGGGTGAACGGTACAGTGGTGCCTAAACTGAATCGCACGTCCCACGAGCAGGCACATAAATATTCGCCATACGACATAGCAGGACAGACAGGTAAAAACTTGTAGTGCACGGCAATAGATGGATAATTGTAATAATTTGAGAAATAATTATAGAAAAAAATTCGCTTAAACGAGGTAGAAGGAAGTTGTGGACGGAAAGCAAACTAAAAATTTTAAGTAGGAAAATATCGACATTAAGAGTTAACACGACAAATCAGTAAATTATACAAAAATTAAATTCCACAGTTTGATCATCCTGTGAGGGTGATTGCCAAAAACGATTTGTTTTTACATCCGACCTTTGATCCGAACACAGACCTTAGGGCATCTTCAACGGCGATCCAAATCGTGGATTGGATTTATTTTTTAAGACCAAACGCAAAAACATCGCTGCATCGGTGTTGTAAATTTAGTTTTATACTGGATCTATTTTGCATCATTTTAAAACTTGTATATGTTTTGATCTATTCTTGCAGTAATTTGGAACAAGAAAAATGCCGTTCCAAAACACTACACGCTAGTTGATAGTACCAATTATTGAGTAAAATTTCAGCTTTTACTTAACAATAACTCAATTTTATTGAGTATATTCTGAGGTATATTTGTGAGCCGAGAAGTAATCGTCTTTGCTGCGTGTGATGCTGGCGGCGGACAAAAAGCTGTGTTGCTCGCCTCGGATGCTGATAATTACCTCAAGTTGCTCCCGGTGGTAGTGAATTGCCTTTTTGTTTCATTCCTAAATAACAAATGCTTGTCTTAGTTTTTTTTACAGCCACTGCATTTTCCGGAAAACGCTGACTAGATCGAAATGCGGAGGTTCCGAGATTCAAAATAGTATTTCGATTGCTCGAACTGAAAAGTAATGAAGTCTTCAATGTAAACAATCTAATTATTGATAGATTGGTCATGATAAGCACTTGCAAACAGCTCATACATATAAATTTTGGAGAAGCCTCTAGTTGACTCTAGTTGTCGCATAATGTCCAGGAACACCTTCCTTGTCATGCGGAAACGCAGAAAGTGCTTCTCGTTGTAGGTTTGCTTGTCGCTAAAGTAGTCTTGGAACAGCTTCTGATGACCGGAACGGAATTCACGGTCGACGTTGGGGCGTCATCCAGGATGTGACCCACTCTGTTTCGACTCTTGTTTATCCGCTACCAAACTACAAATCAGCATTATCTAATATCGTTTTAATGAAATGCATGCATTCACACATTCTCCTTCAGCCAAACGAAAGAACAAGTATTCCTTGTCGTCAGCTAACGACGCACTACTGGCATTAAAAATTATTTGGTCACACCAATCAATGGCAAAATGTTTGTGAAAAATCTGCGACCTCTGAAAAAAAAAACTTCTGATCTCTAATGTTCTCTCGACAGGATGACAGGTGTTGGCAGGTTTAACAACAAGAAATACAACACCGGTGCGGGGAACGCAAAGTTGGTCTATTTTTACTAGTTCTATTCAAGTTTCGCTGATGCAAATCAGGTATAAAGTTGATCCAAAAATAGACCGCCGCTGAAGATGCCCTTAGGTTGCATCTGTCTATCCCAAAGACAAAAGTCAAACATCTAAAACTTTAATCATTTCATGGCGGTGGTTCTCATCGGTGAAAAAAAAAACATCAGCTATAGTTTGTAAATAAGATTAGCTTAATCACTCAACACTGACTTTATTTGATTGTAACGAAAGCAGCATAGTTAGCAATCCCACACATATTCTTTCCACGCACAATTTTCATGTATCCACCTTCACCCCAGCTTCCCCACCAGTTTTTGATGATCCAGTAGGTTGGTGTGTAGCCCACCAGTAACATTGCGTGGTTCATCTTGGTATTGTCACAAAGTGCATCATCGTAAACGCCACTCCTGTAGCGAAACCAAAATAACCCCATTAAACCCTAGAATTTCAAAACAGCAACTAATGCATTCTTACTGATACAGCTGGAAAGATTTCGGTTCCGCATTCAAACTGATCGCAAGTGGTCCCACTTTCCATAGGGCAAAAGCCAGGGCGTCTTCCCTCTTCGGTAGAATTCCCCAGTCACTGATGTTGCAGATGGTCAAATCTTTGTTGAAGTTACATGTCCCTTGCTGAAAAATCGAGACATTTCAATGATCGATTGAGGTTAATACAGACAAATCATTGTAAAGAATAATCATCAAAGTTTGCCAATACAGTACGCAGCGAGCAACCGAATCTGTGAAAAGAAGTTCAAGAAAAGATGAAATTTATTTAAATTAAACTCGGTGATTTTAAAATAACACAATTCACGCAGAAAGGACACGTATCCGCCATTGGCGGCTTGCTTCAAACCGAGTTCCAATGACGAGCGCAAATCGAATGGCAAAGGGGGTGTTTGATTACAGAACTGAACCTTGCCGCTATAATGCCAAAAGTGGAAGACCCACTTACCGACTGACTGCCGTTTATGCCTTTATGCACTGCAACTCAAAAATGCTAAATTGCAGTAAATTGTTGCGGCAGTGGAAAATAAATAAACCCAGCCGGTCGGTAAGCATTCGTTGTCATGTTTTATGACGAGTGTGGTTTAACCCGAAAAAATAAATAAACTGAAAAGTAAACGGGGAGGATTGCCGGAACCGATCATGTTTCGAAAACGGCACAATTTTCGTCCATGATTTAGCAGGAATTTGGTTTTCCGGTAAGGCTGAGTTGGATGCGTCGGAGTTCAGTCACCTTTGAAAACGATAAATAGATCGCTTAACCACGAGTAAGTAAGTTATGCCACCGACACTAATGAGAAGTAACCGATTCCTAATGCGACCAATTCAATTGAACGGCATCATTATTTCCCCCGACAAGCTCGACTGCTGTTACACATTACGGCACTTCAGCATATCTCTCAGCAGGTGCTCATTTGTAGTTGCATAAAGATATCTGGACAGCTTCAATCGTTCATATTTAAGCAAAATAGTCCGGTAGTTAGTTCAAGCAGCTCACATAAAATGAGGGGTATTTATTTTCAACTCTGGCTTACTGGTTATTAATAGCAACGATTAACCTTAAGTTCAATTCTAAATCATTCCACCGGCGGTCTTTTTTTTCGTTCAAGCTAAGCTGAAAGCTTCCCCAGTAGCACTGATTTAATTACAAATGTCATTTTAGTGAAAAATTCGCAACATTCCACCCCTTTCAGCGTTTCCAACGAGCATCTCCGCCGTCGATTGCCCACATTCCAGACACTTACTTATCCTTGGCCACATCCTGCGTTTATTGGCAAAGCTGAAAACGTATGCGATCATTAGCATCGCCGTCTAGGCGGAATTTTCCCCCCAAGGAGCAACTCATCTTACGCATCTTGGCTCGCAGAAGGCTTTGACCATGTCGAACCCGACGGGCGATCGATTTGGTTGCTCCCATCAGAGGCGCTCTGATTACCGCCGTTGCTGGTGCTGCTGCTTTGGTCGGCGTAGATTGAATTTCCACGATAAGAAGATTATATGCATTTATGCAAAAAAGAGAACTTGTTTCACATAATTCAACGCGCCTAAGTTCAGGTTGCAGGCATGGTTATTATCACAGGTTTTCACTCTTTCGTGGCTGCTGGATGGCTTGTCCGTCCTGTGGCCAGTACGAGGTGTACTAAGTAATGGGACAGTCAATGTCCATTCTGTCGCGTGTGTGCAGATAAGTCGCTAAGAAATAGCACATTAGTTGTCACTGGTGTTCCGCTGTCCATTAGTTGATTTTTTTTTTTTTCAAGGAACATAGCTGGTACTTCGATTATCTAACATTAATTAACATATAAAATGGTCATCTCGTGAGTCACCTGATTTTTATCGGAACAGTTATCGCAGTCTGCGCAGTTTGCCACACTCTGCCACTTTGAAAGTGCTGGGAGTGGTTGTACTCAGTGAGCTTACAATGCCTGATACCGTATTGTTAGTTTGATGTTGGGTCCAAATCGGCTCTTTCTCGTTACTAAAAAAAAATACCTTATAGGGAAGATGTTCCTATATTAATCTCATCACTTTTCATTTAATCCTACTTAAAGCAAGACGATGGACATGTGGCAAGATTAGTAAGCAATGTTTGTTGTTGTTATTAAACGTAAGCAAACTTCATTAGAAAACAAAATCAGTCTTACTACTGCCAAATCTTTAGATTCAGCGTAGGATGAATAAAGGAACAATGAGATTAATATGGGAACAATGACCCTATTTGCAATAAAAAAAAATCAACCACACTTTGTAAGCCACCCTAACAGCATTCTGACTATTAGTTTAAATTAGGAACCATTTTGGCGTTACTTAAAATTTACCTTCACACTTAGAAATCATGAATTTTAAACGAGACGTAATTCATGTTTATAAAAAGTTGGGGAACTTAAAAAAAGATTTCGTGTAAAATTATGTCTCCTGAAACTGACACATACGTAATTCGACGAAAGATGTGTTTGATTGAATTTATTTTCTCATCTCTTTCAACTCATTCTTATGTGCTAGCATGTGTCGGTCTCAGGGGACAGAAACATACATGATATTTTGGTAGTGTGATGTTTTCTCAATGCCCAATGATCCAGAATGTGAATTTAGCTGGAAAGATACGTTTTCAGTCTAAGTTTGAAGTTTTGGAGCAAAGTTGTCTTGTACAAAGTTGTTTCTAATAATAAGGCCCTTCTTTTGGTATGAATGGAAACTAGGGTGGTCCTTGTTTTCAGAGAAATCGAAAATCTAACTTATTTTATTTGTAGAAATAGAGGCATATATTCTTGGAAACAGTTGTAGATGAGAAAATTTTAAGCAACTTTGGTTGAACAAATGTTTCTGTAGCTTATGAAATGACCGAATAGTGCAATTTTTCCTATGTAGCTTAGGGTGTCCCTATAAAAATCAGTTATTTTTGCTCTAACTTTTTTATTTCAAATTATTCAGCAAAGCTGTGTTCCCATTGATTCTAGATCAATAAAAGATACAACTTTTAATGTACTGAAATCATCGCTATCGTATTTCAAACAAAAGTTACTATGGTTTTAGTAAAAGAATAGGACTTTTTCAAATGTTGATCTCTTTGGTTGGGGCTGACAAAAAAATATTTCTCAACTGCATTTGGAAGGTTTTATATTATTGCATATTATATTTGAATACTGAAAATAGGTTGTTTTTTTTTTTTAAATTGAGTAAAACACATTTGAAAAGGGCGTAATTTTATGAGAAAATCGTAAATAACTCGCTAACGGTAGAGGGTTTTAATTTGCATGTGTTGTGTCATTTGTTGCGTCATCGCATTTTGATCGCTTCGCAACCCATTGTCTGCTGCCTAATAGCAAGCCTATTGCCATCCACATTGAGCCAAATCCGTCCCTGTTGTGCTGTTTCTTGCGTTATTGCTGTGTGTACATACCCAAAGGCGATTTCCTGAAACAACGTGTGTGACGATGAACAGAGAAAAAACTACAAGGTTCAGCCCAATGGGGTTGTACGCAAAGGTAACGTAGGACTATGTAGCAATGTGCAATCGAATTCGCCTCCAGTCGCCTAATTGTTTAAAGGGTTTTTGAAATTGGTTTCGCTCAAAAATTAACTGCAATATACTAAACAGGTTAACCTAATAAACATGTAATATACAAGAACGATATTACAGATGGTTTAACCAACAATCAATATGCAATTAGCGATTTGAAATTGATTCACTGTTGTAGAACCCCTTGGTCCGAAGTACATCTTGTAGCTAGCACCTTGCTATACATATTTGCGCCTTTGTTTTGATTTGCTGTGTTATTTTGACAGAATATTTGAGCGTGAGTTCGTGTGAGTTCATTATAAGGGGCGTATTATTAAGCTTGGGACCGATGTGCTAGTACTGACTGAACCAAGAAAAAAATCGTATTTGTTCGGGACCTACTGGTCTTAGAGTAAGTCTATGGTTTAACCGTACCGGTTACAGTTGGGATGATAACCCGAATTGGTGGTTAGGTGCTTCTTATGGTAATTGTTTATGCGGGTAGACCTTTAGGACATTTTTACCCAAGAGACTGGCTTCATCCACCACCAATTGCATACGATTTCTTCTAGGCCTATGAGTGTACAACAGTGCAAAATGTGCAAATGTCGAAAACACTATGGCTTCGACATACGATATTTTTCGCAACCGCCCATTTCGAACAACTCTCTTTTCCAGTTATTTTGGAGGCCTTGAAAGGGGCCGTTTTGGGGTCAAGGGAACAGCTAGTGCAGCCTTCTCACTTCGTCATGAAGCTGAAGCTTAAAGCTTGAGCAACTCACGTATATAGTTTGCAGCCATATGCTGCGACATTTTACTTACACTTCCTCAAAATAATTTGTTTCTTATCGAATGGTATGGACTCTATCCATCGCACTAGAACGCAAGAAACACTTTTAAACACTGTTTGGAATTCGAAGATAATATTACCAACGAACTTCACACTTCACATGCCATCAAACAGAAATTATCACATGCCATCAAACAGTGGACAGTGATTGCAAATAAGCACACATCAAACGACCCTTAGTGATTTGCAATACTGAATCATATTATGTAACATTTATAATGTATCGAATAATAAATATGATATACTCTCATGTTTGGTTGAATTTTGAGTTTCGTTTGTGTGAAAGCAACCCCCCTTCCAGAGGGGGGGGGTCTCGAACCACAGTAGAAACATTTTTTGCCTTCAAAAACTTCCACATGCCAAATTTTGTTCCATTTGCTTAGTTAGTTCTCGAGTTATGCAAAAATAACAGTTTCATTTGTATGTGAGCCCCCCTTCTAGAAGTGGGAGGGGTCTTGAACTACCAAATAATCATTTCTTGTCTTCAAAAACTTCCACATGTCAAATTTGGTTCCATTTACTTAATTAGTTCTCGAGTTATTAGAAGTTCCTGTTTCATTTGTATGGGAGCCCCCGTTTCTAAAGGTGGGAGGGGTCTCAAATTGCCATAGAAACCTTTTTTGCCTTCAAAAACTTGCACATGCCAAATTTGGTTCCATTTACTTGATTAGTTCTTGAGTTATTAGAAGTTCCTGTTTCATTTGTATGGGAGTCTCCCTTTCTAAATGTGGGAGGGGTCTCAAATTGCCATAGAAACCTTTTTTGCCTTCAAAAACTTGCACATGCCAAATTTGGTTCCATTTGCTTGATTAGTTCTTGAATTTTGCCGAAATTTGTGTTTTATTAGTATAAGAGCACGTCATTCCATGGGGGGGGAGGGGGGGGGGGGTCTTAAACCATCATAAGAAGCTTGCCCGGTCCCAAAAGCCCCTGCATACAAATTTTCACGCCAGTCGGTTAAGTAGTTTCTATGTCTATAAGGGTCAGTTCGATAGAAATTCATTTTTATATTTATAAGAATTTAAATAGTTTTTTATTTAAAATTAATAGTTTTCAATAACGAAATTGATGATTTGCAATCGATCGGTGCAAAAATTTTGAAAATCGGTCATGAAATGACTTAGTTATTAACTTTCTAAACCTAAGCATATTTCGTGACGCTCCAAATTTTCGTACTCGCTACGTGTACCCCTATATTGAAAACAAAGACGTAGTCCTACGTCAAAACCCCCAACCCCCATTCCCGCGCCTCTTCCCACACCCTGACCCCTCCCCTTCTCTTCCCTCCCCCCCCCACTTGACCACCTTCCCACCCCCTCCCCCCAAAAGCCGCCGACCCCCCCCCGTCCCCCAACCACACCCCCCCCCAAACAAACAAACCCCACCCCTCCCCTCCTCCCCCCCCCCTCCCCCCCCCCCCCTTCCCTCCCCTTCTGACCTTTCGCACTAAAGTAACCGAATGCCAATCTGTTCTCACTAGACAACAAGTTAGGTCCGTTCCAGTCTGCGCAAAGCCAGCGAACAAATTTTGGCTCTACCTGTCTCGCATACGGCCGGATGTTACAAATGAGGAAATTTTGGCAATGGTGAGAGCAAACCTTGACACTACCCAGGACCCGGAGGTTGTCAAACTGGTTGCCAAAGGAAATGACACCAGCTGCATGACCTTTGCCTCATTCAAAGTCGGACTGGACCCATCATTAAAGACAAACGCACTGGATCCATCGACGTGGCCGGAAGGAATCATGTTCCGTGAATTTGAAGACAACTCTGCCCAAAATTTTCGGAAACCGTCAGCAGTTTATTTGACGCCAACATCCAGTACACCGCCTTCAGTGAGCATGAAACGATAAATTACAGTACTTCACACGTTTATACCCCGGGACGCACCGAACATAGCACTAGGGAAACTCTCAACCCTCTCAACAATCACAGCCCGAGAGAAGAACACTTGGACGCACCGAACATAGTAGTTTATGGGTTTACTACCAAAACTTCCGTGGGCTGCGGACCAAGATCGACGAGTTTTACTGCAATACCATGGATTGCAATTTTGACGTCATCATTTTAATTGAGACGGGGCTCGACGACGCAATCAATTCGACGCAGCTTTTTGGGAACAGTTTTAATGTATACCGATGTGACCGAAGCCAAATGAACAGCAGTAAATGTCGTTTCGGAGGGGTTCTAATTGCTGTGCATCATCGGTTTATCAGTAGCAGTGTTGAAGTGTCCAGCGGAGAAACGTTAGAACAGGTATGTGTATCGATGAAGATTGGTTCCAAACGACTATTGCTTTGTACCATTTATGTTCCTCCAAACAAAAGCAAGGATCTCAGTATATTGAGCGGGCATATCGAGTGGATGCATGAGCTTGTTAACAGAGGCTCTGACAACGATTGTCTGCTGGTATGCGATGACTATAAAGGGCGAACACGAAACTATTGCGACACCGAAAATGTCATGCCAATTTTCTTATAATGTTTAGAATCAAACCAAAATTTTAGGGTAGTTTTATACATATATTTACTTCAAAAATCAAAAGAAAAGTTAATCGATGGAGCCTTGAGTGTAAAATTGAACGCATTTTCGCTTGATGCCCTCCATCAAAGTCTTTACAGTGTCATCCGGTACCAGTTTCTCAGTTTTTTTTTCCATTTTCTTAACATGTCCTTCTCGTCTTTGACTGTCTTCTTGCTCTTCCGTAGTTCCCGCTTCATCATTGCCCAGTACTGTTCCACCGGGCGCAGCTCCGGACAGTTTGGCGGATTCATGTCCTTTGGAACAAAATAGACAGAATTGGCCTCATACCACTCCAGGACACTTTTAGAATAGTGGCATGATGCCAAATCTGGCCAAAATAGCTTCGTCGTGCTGCTGCAAGAACGGCAAAAGGCGCTTCTCGAGGCACTCAGATTTGAAGATCTCGCCATTTACTGTGCCCTTTGTCACGAAAGGCTCACTCCTCAGTCCGCAAGAGCACATGGCCTACCAAATGAGATAT